>VFFE01007054.1:276494-413568 GCA_008921705.1 Burhinus oedicnemus
TGGTACAGTGGACCCAATTTCTTCTGACCAAATGAAGCCTACATGGAAAATTCAAGCCTGTCGTATTTCTCCATCTAATGAACAATGACAACTTCATTGTGATCTGGTGAGTGGCTGCACCTCAACATGAGCCCCCATGCCCCAAACCCGAGCCCCAGGGCCACCTGCACTGCACAGCTACACGGCAGCATGGGCACAGAGGTAGTACAACCCCATCCTTCCCTTTCCTTTTGTCCCCTTCACCAGGTGGAGCACGGTTTCGGCAGCAGAAATGTTAACCAGGAGATGCAAATGGGCGCCAGCACTGCTCAGGCACGTTGAAGCTGCCCTCCTCCCACCCTGCCACCGCAAAGCCGGGTCGCTCCCCAAGGGCTGTGCGGGGGAGCATCCTACAAGCACGGGGGACGTCCTGCTCAGACCACCATTGCATAAAGTAACTCATTATCAATCCATTCACCCATAGGATCTTCAGAAATTATTACCATGATATTAAGATACACACTTAAAACTTTGCAATTAATTAATATGCACAGATTAATATACAACCCAGACTCGGTCTCAGATACTGGGGAAGTTTCTAATGTAATAAAGCTAAAAGCACAGCGACAGGGACATATTACCTCGCCAGATGGCACAGTTTGTTAAAACAAACCAACGCATTTCGAAGAGTGTCCTAATCTCCACTTGAAACAAATTTTAATTTAAAATGGAGGGTCATTTGCATAAAAAGAGTTCGGAGAACAAATATTTCAGAAGTTCACTATCAGAGAAGGGCAGTTCTGGTTTAAGGCAATAGATGGGGGAAAACATAAGCTAATTAAAATCATCCTCAATGCCAGAATTTCAAGCATAAAGTTGTTGGTGTGAGGGAATCGGATCGTTATGGAAAGCTTTCCTCTGGCAGGTGACAGCCAGTACAGTCTGTGTTCAAGAGTCACCAGCAAAACTTGGGTACAGAATTGTGTAAATAATAATCAATCTGATGGGAAACCAAACATTTCATTTTGGAGGACTGAATTCTTTAAGTTTTTTTTTTAAACCTTAGGTGATCTTTGGAATGGAAATGGCATTCTGTAATGAAATTCAGAATATGCTGGAACAAAACGATCAAAAAGAAACAAAACTGTAGTTTTTTAAGGTTTTAGTCTGATTAGGCCAATTTCCATCTGAAAAAAAAAGAATTAGTATGTCTTGATGAATTCACTGTTGACATAAACGTGTTCCCAGATCTCCAGATGTCATGGAAGGAGGTGACAAATTTAAGGGTGAACATAGGCAGTTTGTCTGATTCGCACCTGCAGTGTTTAATCCAGTTCCTTGGATTTTTTTCACTCTTCCACTAATCTGAGACCGGATTAAAGTGATGTGGGTGCCTAAATCTTTGTCACTGTAAGAGCTAGGGAGGATGGCCAGGCCCCAGGGTCATGCTCCGAGGCTCTCCGTACCGCTGCCTGTGCCCAGCTCCTTGGGAGTAATAGCATCTGCTCAGCTGCGGGCTGAAACCCCCTTCCTGCAGCATCTCCCACGGCCTTTCCAGGTGATTCTCCAACAGAGATATGGAGAAGTTGACAGAGACAATGTCTTTTCTTCCAAAAATGGAGCAGAAGGTGGTTGTGACCCTGTTGGCCAACAATGTGATAGACGTGGTTTCCAGTCTGCCCAGGGCTTGCTGGTGTGTTACTTCTGTTCAGCTCCCATCTTTGGGTTTACAATGTGGGCAAAGCTTGCTTCTGACCTGTCCTCCCTCTCTTCTCATACAAAAGGTAAAAAACTCTCTCTTGCCCCATCTTTTTTTATTTCTTTCTGCTGTTTCCTCTGTCTGGTCTCCCTCGCTCCATCCTTCTGCTGCCCAGCTCTTCAGGCAAGAGCTGTCTTTTGACTGTTTCTACCATGACTGGTACAGAGCTGCTCTGATTTTCATGGGAAACATTTGGCACCTTCGTATTACAAAAAAGAAAGCAGAGTAAGTGTTTTCTACCTTGTTGCTGAGAGGCAAACCACATGAGACACATAGTTAAAAAACATTTTAATGCAGAGGCATTTTTCACTGCGCATGAATTGCAGTATTTTTGTGCTCTCCACAAAGCCTGTGTGTGAAACGATGCACAGCAGGGTAAATGCAGAGAATTGACGTTGGGCTTCCTATGCCTTCCTTATGGAAAGACGTAGCTCCAAAAGGAAAACTAGTGACTGGGAGGATTCAGAAGAGTCAGCTTGACTGATTTATAGATCCAGCAATAGGACGTGCAATGGGAAAATATTAGGGGTAAAACTTTAACCTCATTGACAGGGGGCTTGCTGGGAGACAGCGGACCTGAGCTTTGCTTTTGATTCCTCAATTAGTTTCTGATATTTTTTTAAAAGTGAAATCTAAAATGCATGAACAGTCTTGATGGCTAGGGCCAGAAACAATCAGAGCTTCAGAGATAAACGGTATTTTGCAGACGAGCAAGATGTTGCCACTTGTGGAATAACACAGGTAGCTTTTTACTGCAGCTCACCTCTAGGATCTCTGTCCCTAGCACCTCAGCATCTTGGCTGTACAGCACCCACCTTTCTTTGCATTTTTTGATATCTTCTACATATTTTTTATATTTTTTCTAAAATATTTAATATAGGATTCAGGATCAGCACATCCGTATGCTGACCACACTTTGCTTCCTTAAGAAGTTATGCTCATAGAGTGTTATTTTTTGGCCTGAATAACAGGCAGATATCCCAAACATCTGAAGTACCAGGGCCTCATAAAGCTCATCTAGTTTTGAAAGACAGTGAAAGAAAAAGGAAAACCTAAATCAAAGCAAGTACCAAATGGTGGCTGCAAAGGTAGCTAATCAGTTATCCCCTCAACCCCCCTCTCGGTCTGCTCACATCAGCAGTACAAGTTGTACCTGTTTAAATAAAACATGGGCAAGTATTCACAGGCCGGTGTATCCAATAAGTTCACTTTCCCATCTTCTCAATAGCTCTTAGGAACATCACAAGGCAAAAAACCCCACATATGAAGTGCTCTTTAAAATCAGGTAGACTTTTAAAATCACTTCCTTCCTTCTCTCTTTTTCTATATTCTCTACACACAAAAATACAAGACACAAAAAAGTCAGAAAATAAATGACCAAAAATGTGAGATAAGGTAATAAGTGTATTTGGGGGCTCCAAATTATTTCTGAGAGCTGCTTTTCACTCCTATCAAATACATTATGTATAAGTTTTAAGTCAATATTTTTTGCCAACACTGTGTTAAGCTAGAAAGCTGTCTGCTCTCCCTTTTAGCTGGATGCCAGGTAAATAAATAACTCACTGGCTTAAGCAAATTAAGTAAATAGTATTTGTGGGCAGGTGGTTTTGTTCAGCATGTGGTATATAAATGTTTATTAATGCTGTTAACTTTGAAAAATGTTGAGGTAAAGGAAGAGATTATAGCAAATGTACAGATTAAAACAGAAACATTTGTCAAAAACAAATGTGCATAAAAGCAAATAGTAAACAACTAGATGAGTTCGCTGAAGCCAAATGTTCCCATTTAATAAATGAAATACTTCATTAATCCTTCCTGACAGAAGTAATGCTTGGAATGGAGAACAGATCCAAGAGAAAACATTTAGCTAAATCATGTCCCGCGGGTCTTCCCCGGCAGCCCAGGGAAGAACTGCAGCCTCTCCCCACTGCGGCCGGGCAAGGAGGGGTGTTATGGAGGTAGCCCCTCGCTGCTCCCAATCCTGCAACCTCTGCCAGCTGTGAAAATGTTTGGGGCTGATAACAGAGTGCCTGGAGGAGCTATCAGTTTTGTGGGTTGCCTTGATCTATGGCCTTCGTAGATGATCCTGATCCCTATGTGCTGTGCACCGGCAGTGGTCCAGCTGCCAAAAATGTGGCATGAGAGAGTTGTCCTCATGCTGTGTCCTACACTGACAGTAAGACACCCACTTACCACTGTGACACTTTTGCTTTGAGGCTGCCGTGGTTTAACTCCAGCCGGCAACCAAGCACCATGCAGTCTCTCGCTCCCTCCCCCCATAGTGGGATGGGGCAGAGAATCATAAGAGTGAAAGTGAGAAAACTCGTGGGCTGAGCTAAAGACAGTTTAATAAGTAAAGCAAAAGCTGCATGCACAAGCAAAGCAAACCAAGGAATTCATTCACTGCTTCCCATCAGCAGGCAGGTGTTCAGCCATCTCCAGGAAAGCAGGGCTCCATCACATGTAATGGTTACTTGGGATGACAAACGCCGTAACTCTGAATGTCCTCCCCTTCCTTCTTCTTCCCCCAGCTTTATATGCTGAGCATGATGTCATATGGCATGGAATATCTCTTTGGTCAGTTGAGGTTGGCTGTCCTGGTTGTGTCTCATCCCAACTTTTTGTGCACTCTCAGCCTACTTGCTGGTGGGGTGGTATCAGGAGCAGAGAAGGCCTTGACTGCTTAGCAACAACCAAAACCATCAGTGCTTTACCACCATAACTCTCATCCCAAGTCCAAAACACAGCACTATACCAGCTGCCAGTGACAGTCAACTCTGTCCCACATGAAACCATGACAAAGGGCTACACAGAAACAAAGCACATGGTGGTGGCAAATCCCCTTACTTCAAGTGAGGCATCCAGCATTGGGTGCATTTCTGAAGGAGCACTCAGAGCTCTGTGATTAGCTAAATTCCTCAGCTTTACCTTAAAACAATACATTTCTCTTTCTCGGGTTTGGGAAGAAAAGCTTGGAATTAGGTCTTGAGTTTCCCGAATGAGTTGCTTAGCTCTTGAGACATGGATTGCCAACACAGTTGGACTCATCTTCTCTGAGACCTAAGCAGGGTGGTGGTGACAGGCATAGGGCAGTATTTTGAAAGAAATCTGTCCACGCGCAGTGCCTTTGTCTGGAGGTACATCTCATGGCACGAGCCTCAGCTGTAGCACTTCTCTTATGTTTGCTGTCCGTGTCCAGCTTTGTGGCAGCGCTTAGGAGCAGCACCCTGCTCTTTCATTAGCAAACAACTTTACACAGCATCGGAACAGGGATGAAATCCTACTGCAGATTCTCCCTGAGATGAGAGATGGGAGACACTCATCTCTCTCTCTTCTGCCTGGCCCTTTTCATAGCACCTTGTCTTCAAGACCATTGTCCCTCTGTCAAGTTAGATTGAAAGTGAGCAGATGGTCTGGTAGTGTCTGGGGTGGGGGAATGGCATGTGTAAGCCCTGTGTTAAGAAAATCGAGCTTAAAATAAACAGGCTCAAAGCCAAGATACTCCTTTGCACACACTTCTTCCCCAGGGTAGAGGGGGAAAGTGCGGAGATGTGACAGGTGCCAGTCACTTTCTGTCATGTATTTTCTGCAGGGAGATTAGATACTGCAGCGAGAAGAACAAAGTAAGAACTTAAACTAAATACTTATGTCCTCTGCCTTCCTAGGAGATGGGCTGAGGAAGCACTGTAGGGAGGTGAGAAACGGGCAAACACCTTCTCTTTTCTCAGTATGGAAACCATGGGGTGTTTCCATAATGAGGATGCAAAATTGGCAAGGAGTGACTCTCCTGACCAAGGGAAGCTTTAGTGGGAAAAATGGCTAAAAATCTAGGGACAAAGAAGTACTGGGCTATTGGCTGAAAAATGGTTCCGAGTAAGCTGTTCCAAGGAGCCAGCCCAACTGAGGAGCCCCGGAGAATTTAAAAAAAAAAAAGGTAGAGAAAGAAAGAGGCTTTGAAAGATAGCTGTAATCCGGGTAGTGTATCCAGGGGAGAAGCCGGGGAGGGGGAGATAAGAGCTGTGGCCATCCTGGGGACACGGGAGACCGAGCCACCATCCCATCCTACCAAGGAGCCAGTCGAGCTCCTGCCCACACTATGGTATGTGCTATGATGTCCTGAAGCAAATATGAAAATGTCAGTAAAATCCTTTCCTTTTCAGCTGAAGGAAGCTTCGATAGATTGGCTGACTTCTTACACATTTCTGTACAGGAAAATGAAGAGTAATACGGATCTCACCGGAAACCTTCATGCCGAGAGTGGATCCTGCAGCACATGAGAGCTAACGCCATATGGCAGCTGGGGTGTTAACCTGAGCTTGCAGTTTTTTGGTGTACAGTGAAATGAACCGTGAGATGGTCAGTGCGGCAGCAACAGAGCTGCACTAACAGAAGTCGCCCTGAGTCTGGCAGCTACGTTTTTTAGTTTACTTTGTACCGCAACATGCAAAGAGAATTTGCTTTGCCCTTTGATGTTTATCTTAATTTTGCATGTGTTCACAGCTCATAGGAGAAAATGACAAATTGAGAAAATATTTGTTTTCACGAAAGCCGAGAGACTATTACAGCAGACAGCCAGGCAAACACAGGGTAAGTGCCAAAGCCTGAGCTTTTCTACGCTCTGTGCCATGTACATGCTCAGTTTTACCTGCCTAAAGGGTAATAGGAAATTCAGTCAATATGCTGCCTTAATCACTGCAGTTTCTCTGCACGAGGACTACCCGTTGCATCCCATTGCAGGGTTTTGGAACATCATCCAAAAGGGAGGCTGAAATCATCAACCGCATTTCATTCAGCCCTGCCAACTGAATCTAACCAAACTGAAAAATGACCTGCCCGCTACGCTTTGGGGCATACAGCAGAAAATAACTCTGAAATAGCCGCTTATGTTCACTGGAGAAAGATTTATTTCTGATCTCAGAGCTTGAGTTGCAGAGGTAAATAGAACCACCTGTAAACCCTTACCTGCCATGCCCCACTGCCCCCATATGAAAAAACACGCGCAGGCATTGCCTGAAGTGGAATTGGTCTAGTAAATGATCAGGAAAATAGAAAGTTTTCTCTCAACAAGCAGCAAATGAAGAGGAGCTGCTGCATCTGAAATGATACTACCTTGTTTACCTGGAAGGTCCCAGCTCTTGATGGGCCCATGACTCTAGAATTTGCTTTCTCTCCTCCTGTAGTGCAACGTGAGTCACTTTACCCTTCATTTCATACTGCAAGAGGGGTTTTGGTAGGGAGACAGGCTGACCCGTTGTACAAATGATTCAAAAGGGCTCTGCACTGATGAATAGCCAGAAGGGAGAAGGACTCTATATTACCACAGCTAATTGTCTTTTTACTTAATTATCATCTCTTTAAGTAATTTTTTTGGTTTTGTATTTAATAATTGATTTTGGTGCCATGAGATTATACATTTCACAGAAATCCAGGAAAAAGTGGACCTTAAAAATGTCTGTTTGTAATACCAAGTTATTTGGGTCCATGGTTTTGTTACCAGAAACCCTCAGTGTGATCTCCATCCGTGGACAGTGCCAAGGTTCCCAAGTCCATGGCATCCTAGCCATCCTAGACAAACACAACAAAGTGTATCTTACCTGAAGGCATTTCTTTAGTTCCACTGTGACTTTAGACCAGTTTCCTAAGGAAATAAAACCATCCGAGCATGTCCTCTTTCCTTCCCTCTTCTCTTTTCTCACAACTCCTGAGCCCATCAACCGGTTTAACCCCCATGAGGTAGAGGGCTAGAAACCTGAAATGTCAGTCTTCCCTATGGATTCTGTGAGAGCTGGTGGGGAGGTCTTTACAGAGCTTTTTAAAAAAAAGCCTTTTAGTGCTCCCACCAAGGAAAGAGCACAGAAAACTCTGGTATTACCCACTGCTTGGCAGCTTCTAGCCAACAAAGTAGCAAGTGTGAGGCCACAGCACCCGCTTCATTTTGGACTAATCACAGTACGCATTGTGTCCCGCCAAGTGGGAATGCCATAGAGGACAAAGGGAGGAGTGGAGGTTACAGAAGAAAAGACGTGTTCAGGGGACAAAGTATTTGTCTTAGTAGGAAAATATGTTCTACTGGTTTGGCTGCTCACAATTCTGCTTTTTGGGGTATTTTTTAATTTTCTCTCTCTTCTGAATCCCACAGGTAACAGTTCATCCTTGGAAGATGTGATTACAAGGAGAAAGCACTTCAGTACCTACAGAGAATGTAGAAGTGAAAAAACACCTCCCACGGTCTCACTCTGAGCTGAAAGGAAATGTAAAAGTACCGTTTCCACATCCACACTGGCTACTGGAAAAACAGCTCAGGTGATCCTGCCCTGGGACTCCATAAGCAAAAAGAAAAGAATAAATGCAGAGGGGGGGGAGGCCAGGAGCACTCAGCACCTGGGAGCTGTGTCGTTATCCACGGGGGAACGGTCCGCACAGTTGGCACCGTGTACCCTGTCGTTTCACAGAAAGCTCCTCCTGCGGGGCTGCCGAGGTGCTGCATATGAAAGACGAGGTGGTGTCGGCGTATCCTGGTACCTTGGTGCTGCCATCAGTAGCTCTCCATCGCTCAATAGCCCTTCTGCTCTCCCCCGGGCCACTCGATTCCATCAGCAGCATGTCTGGCATTTGTTGCCACACGTCTTTCTTTTTCGTCTGGCTTATATATAAGCCCTGTTGACCTTGATACTGGTGTGACACACAAACAAGTTACATAAAGACTCTCCAGGTGCATTTTCGCAGATCACAGGTCTCCTATAATTCATAGTCCAATATTTGAAGAGAGTGGTTGGGTTCAGCATTGGATCAGATCTCCTTTGAGAGGATTAGATCTTAGGATGCCATGGTACCCATGCCTCACTTTGATTTAGTCCTCTCTGCTGTCTTCCTAAAAAAGGTCCTCTCTGCTGTCTTCCTAAAAAAGAATCCATATATTTCTTGTTTGAATGCTTTGTTTTTGTTATGAAGCTTAGAAAAAAGCAAGACCTAAGGTGGTCTCAGCCCATGGGAACTGGGCACATGCCTCTTCCATCACGTTGTGCCACCAGATGACAAGGGGGAAATTCAGGCATTGCAGTTATTTGTCTGTTCACCACTGATTCCACTGCCAGCTTTAAAAGCTGCTTCTTTACTGTGGTATACAGTGAAATACCCTGTGTACTATGTGAATTATTTCAAAAACCTTAAGATGTTTTCCACAACAAACTTGCATGTAGGTGGCAAAGCAAAGCCCAGTCTGAGTATGCTGAAGAGTGGGCTGATCCCGTCCCTCTTCAGGGCTGTTCAGACTGTGTGACTAAGCACAGAAAAAATCAAAATCAAGAAGTGTTTCAGGGTGGGGCCAGGAAATGTTGATGCTTTTAGTGGCTCAGCTGGACTCTTAGCCTCACTAAACTGCCTCTGAGCTCCCGAGGCTACTGAACCACAGACCAAATGAACCATCGCAACAAGGCTCCTTATCGAGATGCATCCATTTACTCAGGCATCTCTGTGAATCATTAGAACAAAAAGCGTGCACATAAGTCATTCCCAGGTGCATTTCAGATGTGCGGTCCTGTCGAAGAATTATCAGCAATATGTGGACTGACATCCCCCCCTCCCCGCCCCGCAATCCCTGTCTGCTCAAGCGGAGGCAGGTTTGATCCCTAGCAATGGGAAGTCAGTACATGGATTTTACAGATCTGTGAGAATAAATTGATCTCAGTCATTTCTCACCAGTTTTTCCCCAAAACAAAAGTGTTTTATTTGAGCATCAAGCAATCAAATGCCGTACCTCAGACACAGCTATTCCAGGAGATAATTAGAAGCACAGAGGAGCAAACAATATGTCACAGAAACGATCATCGCAGTGTGATCCGAAGGATAACTTTAGTAACACAAGTGTTTCTTTGCTGGATGACTCACAGAAGGAAGCAGGGGCTGGAGCTGCTGAAAAAGGAGCCTGCTCCATGGGAACATGAGCGAAGGTCAAGGATCAACTGTGTAAAACCGACTTTTTGTTTGACGTTAATAATCTTAAGGAAATGGATGGAGTGAGAGCAAATGTCAGCTCCAGTAATGACTATGTAACTCTGGGACTGTATAGAAAAGCGATAGCCCAGCTCACACGCTGCTGGTGGAAATAATGGGAAGAGGTGAGCTGAGAATTCAAGCCTTGCTGTAATGTTTTCTTCTGAGTTTCTCCATAAATTCTGATTTATCAAAGGGACAGGTGGCTCCCTTTGATATTTAACTCTCTCTGTCTATATATCATATATATAGTATGTATGCATTTTTTGCTATTGTTTTTCATCTGTGCATTTTAAAAAGCTTCCCAAAGCTGTACAAGACACACCATCTCAGTGACAGATACTGTCACTTATTACATTTTTTAAAAGTATAAATATCTACTAGTTTTTATGTTAAGATCCAACTGGCATGTTGTAACATTTAATGCAAAACATAAACATGTTATAATAATATACGTATTATGTAAGAATATGTGTTAAATTGCTAAATTTTACACATATCACTCAAACCCACCTTACACACTTTTTTTCAGTGGTTATTTTCACAGTATCTGCTTCCAATAACAGATTGTTTAAGCCTCATTCCTTCTGTCTCTTGCCAAAATAGCATCAAGTTTAATTTTGTTTCTGCCCCAAATTGCGGCACGGCTCGCAATGTGTAAACACCCAACAGCCTGCTCTACATTCTACATTTGTGGCTGTGCTCCTTCCCTCCAGAGAGGGGTGCCAACTCTGTAAATTCAGAGGCCAGGTGACATTCTGGCTGAAAATCAGATTATTAGGGGAGAATAAGATGCCATGTCATTCTGCTGTCAGTTATTTTGAGTTTGGTAGCATTTATTTTTCAATGGAGGCTTGTTGGCTTTTTAAGATGTGATCCAGTTCTGCTTTTCATCAATGAGGAGCGTATCACTTCCCCAGACAGCCTGTTCCGTGCTTCGCTGTCCTTGTGTTGGAAAGATTTCCTGATACCAACCCAAAATGCCCCCAGGACAGGTCTGTGGCTGCTTGTCCTACTTGCAGTGAGCAGGGAGGTCCCGGCTGTGAAGTCTCCAAGCTGAAGACAGCTGGGGACTGGAATGTTTGAGGAGACGATTTTTCATATGCTTGCCCTGTTTCCTTACTTCCGTCCACTTCGGTGCTGTCAGAAACGTGATCCTGGGAGGCAAGCTTTTGGTCTGATGCAGTACACATCTTCTTAGGACACAAAATCCAGTCTATTGCGTTCTTTTTCACAACAGCCTTTTCTGTCCTTGAGGAGCGTTATTAATGTTCCTCTTCTCCAGGCTACACAATTCCAATTTTTTCAATTTTCCTTCATAGGACAGGACCTCAGACCTCTCATCTCCATCCTCGTCTGCACCATGTCTTCCTGGGGGCACATTACTCACAGCTGAACACAGGGCTGTGACGGAGTCACCGGTGGTACTGGGGACCACGGGGGGGTTAATCCTTATGTCCTGCCCACCCCCACAGGGTGCTTGCCCTTCTCCTCAGCACAACTGAGTCATGCTGCTCTCTGATTCACCCTGGATGGACCCTTCTCTGCAGAGCTGTTACCCAGACACTTGTTCTCCATCCCATATCTGTGCAGCTGGTTATTCCCACCTAAGCGAAAGGAAATGTGTCTGTATAAGGATGCATATGGGTGTAACTGGTGCAAATCTGCCTGAACTCTCAACAGCCTGATACAATCCAGGGGGACTTTGCCGGGCACAAAGGGTCAGTGGAGAGAGGATGCAGAGATAAAATGAGTGTGCTCCCCAAATTCAAAACTTGTTAGTGAGTCTCCCAGAACACAGTACAGGCTTTGTTATTGTTCTTCCTTTTTTTTTTTTCCCAGTTTATTATTTTGCATTTTTAATTTAACCCCACCTTGCAAATCCAGTTTTTCTCACACCGGTTGTGGACACTGCAAACCCTCTGAAATCTGAGGTCTGAATTAGTAGATCTCCTGGATTCAAATATTGAAGCTCTAATGCTGACTCCTAAGACTAATGTAAAATATAAGGAAAATCACTTAGGTAATTAAGGTTAATACCAAACTTAATCTTCATTTCAACTGGAATATTTTTAAATGAAAGGGTAGAAAAATGCATGTCCTTTTTATCAACAAGTGTAAAACTGTGCTCCTACTCTTTGTCAGTGCTCAAAGATAAAGGAACAACTGTGCTTTTGACTCTAGGGAGGAGACATTTCAGTACTAGTCGCAAGGCATTTAATAAAAATGACAGGTTTGGCTGTTGGGGTGGTGCGAAAAACACAGATCTTGGGCATGAAAAAGAGAAGGAACCTGAAAATGCTCAAATGTCTGTGGTTGAGCCAGCCTTGGAACCACTGGAAAAGTGGTCCCGTGGCCTGCTTGCACTGTGCGCGTTACTGGAATTGCCCAGTTCTCAGTTTAGGCTGACCAATGTGCATAATTTTTGTGCTCTCTACCATACAACATCTTGTCTCTCTGTAGCTTTACAATACAGTCTGCTTGACTCTTGCAAAAGAGATCAGTGGAGGGGCAGGACTGGATGCAACAAAATAGATTAAATAGATTGTGAGCTGCTGGAGTAGAAGTGATTTTCCAAAGGACATCTTACAGCTGTGCTGTTTCCATTGAATTTAATTGACTTGATTTAATTGCCTGGTATCACTTTCCTTTAAAATCTGCCCGCTTGTCTTCTTGAGGGTTTTATAAATTTTGCAATAACTATTGGACTAATACTAGGTGCAGAGCTGCTTCCTTTGGATCCCTTACTCTAAGGTAAGCTGAACACTATAGATTTCAGGGATAAACATAGCTCTGCTTAAGACATTAGTGTCCCAGACTGAAGAAGCTGAACTCCTAGAGGACGAGACTAAGGAGATGACGTACTCCTATGTTGCAGTCATGCAGGACTATACCAGACCAGGTTCCAGTCATTTCAGTTTTGGGTCTGTGAGACAGAAGACTTTCCCCTAGTAGGAGACAAAAGCCTAAAAACCAGGGCAAGGATGGGGCGGGGGGGACACATGCCAATTTAACAGGTGAATGCAGTGAAGCACGGCCATCAATTGATTTATATCCAACCGGCAATGGGGTCAGAGGGATCACAGTTTAACCTGGTAGAAAAGCTGTATATGATGTAGTAGATGATATAGTTATTATAATATTTTTTTCAACCATTTTAGACAGTTTCAAAAATGTTTACAAAGATGCTGTCTTGTTTTCTACTATATTCTGTAGGTTTTGAGACAAACCTCTTTACAACCCTTTTCACTTTCTCTGTAATCACTGAATTACTTCCATTGTCACTCTTGAAAGCTATATCTATTTAAGAGGAAGACATGAAAATAAATTTGCATTTTACCCCATATTCTTGTTCCTACACTTCTGAGAGGTTTTAAGAAGATATGAAAATAATTTTAAATGTTCTCCAAAAAAGCAGAGTTTTTATTATCTGTATCTACTGCTAGATGGCATGGGAAATCCTTAGAAATGTAATGAAACATAACACATAAAACCCACCGAGCCAGTGTAAGCCACCATCTAATTAAATGAGCAGATTCATAATGACAGTACACCATTAAAATTTCCAGACAGAAAACTTCTCAGTACTCTTATTCTGCATTTCTTTTTGTTACTTTAGGTCCTCACTTAGGGAGTAATGGAAGCAAGCTGAATAATGAATACAGTTAATACAGTCTCAAGGAGATTTCCTTCCAAGATTTTTTCTGTTGAGCTGAACTGAAGGTCAAATAACTTCAGCATAGCAGAAAGCATCAAGATTATCCTTTTCAGATCCCTTTATTGAGTACAATTTAATGGTGAGAAGGCATAATAATGGATAAGGAGAAGTGGGATATTTTTAAAGCTTTATTTTGCTTACAGCAAAGCAAGAGAATAATGCATTTCAGTTACTTGGGCAAATGACAATAAAATAATCACTTTGCCAATTTTAGGTGGTGCGGTGAATGGCTCAAATCAGAAGTATAGACAACCTTTTTTTCCTTAATTCATTTATCCCACTGATGAATGAAGATGAATCAAACCGATCTAGATTCCTCTCTTAACTGGGGGATCATGGCTTATTACTGGATATAGCCAATGTGAATTTCCACGTATGTAGACCCTGGCATGGAGCCCTGCCCTGGGCTGGGCACCTTGTTTCCCTGTAGTGTACCTGAGTTTGCAGAGCATGAGTGCAAATCAGCAAGCACACTGCGCAGGGAGACCTGCGATGTCTCAATGGCAATGTACAGCCAGAAAGAAGAGGTGCATATATTTTTTTTAAATATGTATACATAAGCTATATTATGTATGCATCTAACAGTTATAACTAACAACTGTAACTAGTAACTAAAACTTCAGGGCAAAGGCTAAAGAAGATTACTTTATTCCGCCTTCATGTATTCTTCTGTGCCTTCAGCTGGGCAGGGAGAAGTTCTGCTGTGGGTGTGAACACGCGTGGGCCAAGGAAGGGTTTATAAACTGGGACGTGTGGTCTTGCTCTCACTGGGCTCATGGGAGAAGGAGCAGGAGGAGGCTCGGTGCTGGCATTGGAGCTATCGGCCTGCTGAAGTAGGACTTGCGGAGAATGGACAGGAGGCACTGAAGGCTTAATTTGCAACCAGGACGAAAGCTAATTACAAATCTGGAGAGCGATAATTCACATGAGAGGATGTGATGCTGTCTCTGTACCTCCAGATCTTCCTGCAATGCCACCGAGCCTTTGACACGACCAAGAACCGAGGGGATGCCACGCAGCATCATTTGGATATCGTTGTTTCCAGAAAACAGTGCCTTCCTGGTTAGTACAAATTTATGAAATCTTTCATGTCCTTCTTACACATTGACCAAAACAAATAACAAATTACATTTCTCTCTCAAATTATCCTGTACTTTGTACCTGATTGGCCCTCGTATCTCTGTGTTCACATTCCACCCTTATCGCACGAGCACTGTGCAAGCCTCGGAAAGCTTTTCTCCATTACTTGCTTTTTCAGCAGATGTTCATATTTACCACTCTCTTGACCTTGTTAGCGTATTTACCATTGTGTAAACTGTTTGTACTCTGCTCAGACTATGCAGTCTGTTTTGGCCAATATTTTAGCAAAGACTTAGTGTGAGTATATGCCTACTAACCGGTGCACCAGAGAAATCTGCATATTAAAAAAAAGGATTAGAAATAGAAAGCATCATAAAGAAAATGTGATTAAATAGTGAGCTTTTCAGTGATCTCATATAGATGGCATATTGAAAGTATACAGAGCTAGATATTAGGTCACATGTCTAGGGAGCTACATACAAGAATAGCACAAGCATATAAGAAGAAAATTAGAAAGCCCGTGCATAAAATGTCATACAGCTAGCAAGGGACATAAAAGGTAACAAGAAAATACTCTAAATTTAGATTAATAGTGAAAGGATTATAAAAAGAAGAGTTGGTCTTCTACTCAGAGGGAGAAAAAGCTATTTATAAATTATATTGAGAAGACGGAAGTGTTTTGTTTCTTTTTGCTTCAACATTCCCTGGAAGGCCAGTGAGAAAGGGTACACGTTCAGGTTAGAAAATCAGAAAAGAAAATCAGCTGAGAGCACAAATCGGTAAGTTAATTTTCCCCCTAGTTCTCTGGAGCTAATGAAATTCCACGGGGACTTTTGAAAACCAGATGAAATAAATCTGAGAGCAATTAGAGGCTTATCACTGAAAACTCGGGAGAATGGGTAAGGCTAGGAGCCTGCTTATCTTTACAGTGGGGAACAGGGTGAACTGGGGAATTGCAGACTTGCCAGTTTAACTTCCCCTCCCAGAATGGGAAGAAATAATCCAACCATTAGTAAACACCTAGAAGATAACAAAAGGTAAGTAACAGCTATCAGGGATTTGTTGGGCATGTATGATCTTTAACAAAGGTTGTTTCCATTTACACCAGCACGACAGGCCACACAGACCGCAGGAAGGGGGTAGGCACTGTGTTTCAGAAAGGCTGTGACACTGGGCACCCGTTTCTGCAGTTTCATGAGCTGGCTGCAGGACTGTGGTCCATGCTCCACAACCAGCGAGGACACACCAGCCATGGTTTCCATGGACACCTCTCCTGAGTCCCGTGTGACCTAATATTTTCACTGATGACTGGGATGATAAACTAAGAACCAGGTCTATTCAATTTTCAAATAGCAGGAAGCTAGGAAGGGTTGTGAGTGTACTGGGGGATGGGGGGAGAGCTGAGAATGGTCTTGACCTAGCAAATCATCCTGCCAAAATGAGACATTTTCTGTAATGTCTTATAGCTGACTGGGCTAGCCTTCCTGAGCGAAAAGCCCAAGCACTGAGCTTGCACTGAAGACAAGGACCTTGCTAGGCCCTGTCGATCTCCATGTGGCCTCAGCACATGGCCCATGGACAAGGCAGGCTCAGCACTTTGCCTCCTCCACTCCTGCCTGGGGGTACCTACGCTGCCAGCCTGGCTGTCTCCTGGTTTACACCAGGACCACAGCTCCCTGGTAGGTCACACAGCATACGTATCACTTTGCTACCTAACCTCCACCTGTAATGATCTGGTTAGTGCTCTCGGTAGGGAAACCTGGGCACGCAGGAGGAGCATCCTCTCTAGCGACCACCTGAGTCCCCTCTCCAGCTGATCTGATGGCGTGGAGATTTTCACCAAAATCTCCTCCTGCAACGTGGTCAGCATGGAACAGGGAATGAGCAAGGCCCAGACCAAGCATGATCTCCTGCGAGCTCACTTTGCTGCGCAGCGGTCCTGTGGATGGGGCATGTCCAGGCAGCCCCTGCTGTGGGACCCCCTTTGCCCAGGAGGGGCTGTCAGCCCCACACATCCCCCAGCCACCCTACTGCCACAGGGACAGCCTTGGCGGGGGACTCAGTGGAGTCTGAAAGGCCTCTTATCATGCAGACCTAAATATATTTAATAATATGTTTTACTTGTGCTTAGAGTTGCGTGTGATTTTCACGCTTTACAGGGGCATTTATTGTTGTCTCTTCTACCGAGTGGCAGCTTTCTGTGTGGACAAGCAGCCACCCATGTCCATGGTGGAGGGGTGCATTCCCGGATCTGGCACGCTGCTGTGAAGCTGCCACCACCCGGGGCTGGAGGGAGGAAAGGTGGGCTCTGCTCCACCTGCCAAGCTGCTTTGTGCTCTCACAAATTCCTTTGAAAAACTAAACCAGTTATAAATTTCCAAGCTGCCCTGGAATAAACTTTCTAAATGTGATGCAAACTGTGAAAGATTTCAATCTGGAGTTGTCTTGAAGTGATTTTTTTTTTTTTTTTTTTTTAATGTTAAGTTTCCACTATTGACCTAAAAAATCAGTCATTTAGACAGCCCTGCTCTGTGTGGGGAGGATAAAGCTTATCACAAAACTAAACACAGTTTCTTCAGGGACTGCTGGAAAGTGGGAAAGACCATGCTGATCACACCACTTGTTGTTATAAATTCAGGGCACGTTTCTTTGACTTGTTCTCCTCTTGGGTAAGCGTAGTGCATATGCAAATAACAGTAATAAATACCAAAGCAAGCACCAACACCAAGCAAATGGAAAATAAACAACTCAACTACCTAAACTAACAACTTAAACAGAAACATCCCTCTCTTCTGTGGAGAAGATAAAAGAACAAGTGACTGACAGCGTATTGGGCACCTCACCTTGCTCTCTGAAGGGTACGGCACGGTTAAATCCTGGAGCAGTAAGGGCACTTTTGCAGTCCCCCCTGAGGTGGCACCCCATGGCTATCCCTTGGTCACAAAGCACAGCGGTGCCAGAGCAACCATCTCCTCTTTGGGGACATGGATGAGGAGAAGACCAGCTCATCTCTGCTTTGCTGTGAACCCAGAGAACCCAGCACCATCTTGAGGACCACAAGTGCCAGGGCTTGGCATATACTGTCGTGTATGCCCTACCCACCACTGGACATTGGCTCAGGGTGAACATGCCCCATGTCCAGAAGACATTCTCCAGTTGTTCATCACTATTTCTGTTCAGAATAAGATTTATTCCCTTCATCCTTCTATCAACAAACCACAGTTTTGTTAAAGGTAATTTTGAGCACTTGGTTAAAAAACCTATGCTTATGTTTAGTCTGTATTAGGGGAAATATGTCATTCAAATGGCTACTAGCGATACCCATCCTTACTGAAAACACTGCACAGCAGTGCGCATTACCAGAGTCGCGTGCCTTGAGGGCCTCTTGTACATCGTCCTGTGAAAAACAGATTTTTCCCTTTATTCAAAAATGCTAGCAAGAGGCTTCCTAAAACCTCAGAGGTAAACAAATTTCCCCATCTTGTTCATCCCAAACCCCCAAGGTCAGAATTTAATACCAAAGGACTGGTGCTTATTTCTGTGGAAGTATAAATGGCCATTCCCAAAAATAAATCTGTGTGCTAAATATATCCCACAAGCTGAAGGAAACTTGTCAAGATGCATTTAAAATGGAAGTCTGATATTAAACAACAAAGAAAGCGGCCTGCAGTATCTGACCTGCGACTAAACACTTAATCAAGATATGTTAAAGCAGGAACGCACAGCTTGCCGCCAGCTTTTACTGAGTCATCGAGAGAAACTATTGCTATGGGGTTTTCTGCACAGAAGATTCCAGTTTTGTCAGAAACTTGCCTCTCTCCCCAGTTGAGCTCTTGAATTTTTTTTTTTTTATTCCAGTCATTTTAAAAGGTAATTACAAAAATGAAAATGCTAACAGATTTCAAACCACTTCAGGACATTTTGCCTATTAGAAACATGTTGACTTTTTAAACAAATGGCTTGCTTTCCCTGTAATTAATTTTAAAATTCATTTTTGTACTGACAGATGACAAGCAGCTATTCTGCAGCTGTCTCAGGATTCTTGAACTTGACCTTAATAAATTATACAACGTTTTCTTAATTTGAAGAGTAACATATGCTTTTCCTCTTCCCCACTGAAGTGAATCCATTTATTTTTTCTGCAGCCGATGTGTTTGCTGAGGCAGCATACGCCTTTTGCACGGTGTGATTACCTTTATGTGGGCAAGTAGGCCACACCATTAACAATTAAATATTTTCAGAATTTTACATTTAAACAAGTTAAAAAGTTATTGTATATTCTCTTTCCCCTTATGTGGTGGGGGATGTAGACCACAAACAGCATTGCTTAGAGTCCTCTTCGGCAATGGAGGTGCTGCCGTTAGCAGCTGATGGCTTTCACCCAGCATGTACACATCCTCTTGGGCAGCAGCGAGAGATGCTGTCAGGAGACCAACCCAGCCATGTCCTCAGGAGTGGAGGGTCACACAGAGGCACTGCCAACTTCCAGGCTGCTCTTGGTGGATCCCCTTGGTGGACCCTTTTCCTCATCAGATGTATATATGACCCTGTAGTTTTTGTCCACACTGAGTGGCCATCAGCCTCCTGGGTGCAGACCAAGAGACACAGCTCACCGGTGATGCCAGCATGCGCTGGTGGCCTTGTGTGGACCTGGTGGATGCTGAGTGTCCTGAGTTCATCGGTTTTGTGGATTCAGCAGGTCTGCCAGTCTCCAGAGCCTATTGGTCTTTGGGAAACCTCCATAGACTTGTCCTCCTTGTCCTCTCTTCAGCCTCTTGTTTTCTGGTTCCTGTTTCTCCTCAAATGTTCACAGGTACCTTATGAAGTCCATTTATACAAACTCACACAAGGGGGACCCTTATACCGTCTAGCACCTTTTCTGTATGCTACTTTGAGGCAAAACAAGGAGATAGGCCCAAGTTTGTGGTAGACACGCAGGAGGCAGAACCAAAGGGTGCAATGTGTTTTTGTATACCTCTCCTGCCATTGTTGCTTGGTGCTGCACCTCCTCCTTGGCATAACTTCTGCTCCTGAGCTGCCTGTAAGCCTTGTCTTGGTTACATGGCAGACTCATTGGTCTGAAGAAGCAGTATGTCTTGTTGGAATAAATCACAGCCTACAAGCATTGGTAACCAGTGTGAACAAATAAGATCTCAAATCCCGTCATGAAAAGCTGTTTTATAACATGGTGAAACAGCCCATTCTTGAGAGGTTCCCACAGAGGAAAGGGTTTTGGCACCAAAGGAAGACGTTGTTGATTGGTGAAAAACGATTGTGAGATTTGCTTACATGTCTGGTCCCCAGTCCCTGGACTGAAATCACTGGGCACGTTGTGCCTGTCAGGGCAGTGGCCTGGGTGGTACCTTGCTGCCCAGTGCCATTGCTGGGAAACATCCGCTTAAGGTGTGTGGTGAAACAGCTGTAATTTTGCTGAAATTAACTTTTGTTGTTGTCATTGTTTTGTTTCAAGACAGGATCAGACCCTCCAGATTTTCTTGCTCTGTTAGTGAGAAATTTGCTTGGAAAATTAACCCCATGCACCAGTACAGGTTAGGGGCTGACCTGCTGGAAAGCAGCTCGGTGGAAAGGGACCTGGGAGTCCAGGTGGACAACAGGATGACCAGGAGCCAGCAATGTGCCCTTGTGGCCAAGAAGGCCAAGGGCATCCTGGGGTGCATCAAGAAGTGTGTGGCAAGCAGGTCACAGGAGGTTATCCTCCCCCTCTACTCTGCCCTGGTGAGGCCGCACCAGGAGTACTGTGTACAGTTCTGGGCTCCCCGGTTCAAGAAGGACAGGGAAGTGCTGGAGAGGGTACAGCAGAGGGCTACAAAGATGATTAGGGGGCTGGAACATCTTCCTTATGAGGAAAGGCTGAGGGACTTGAGTCTTTTTAGTCTGGAGAAGAGAAGGCTGAGGGGGGATCTCATCCATGCCTATAAATACTTAAAGGGAGGGTGCCAGGAGGATGGGACCTGTCTTTTTGCAGTGGTGCCCAGTGATAGGACAAGAGGTAATGGGCACAAACTTGACTGTAGGAAGTTGCATCTAGACATGAGGAGGAACTTCTTTCCTTTGAGGGTGGCAGAGCGCTGGAACAGGCTGCTCAGAGAGGTGGTGGAGTCTCCAGCTCTGGAGACATTCAAAACCCACCTGGACGCCATCCTGTGCAACCTGCTCTAGGTGACCCTGCTCTGGCAGATGGGTTGGACTAGATGATCTCCAGAGGTCCCTTCCAACCCCTGTGATTCTGTGAAAATATTGCTAGGGGAGACTCTGGATTTATTGCAAGCAAAATCATAATCAGTAACAAATACGGAATAATTCATTTGTTGAACAAATCCTATATGTCTTTACAGACAGTAAAATTGCTGGTAAAATGAAAAACACATAAAATATACAAATGGCCTAATGGAAAAGAATAAGTGCTTTAATAAACCAGAGGTTTACTGCATTGAAGAAGTATTTATATTATTAAACACTAGTAAAGATGGGCTGTATTACTTTGTTTAATTATTCTTCAATCAGCTAGAGGATTCCAATCTAGTGCTCTGGCCAACTAACCTGGAACATAAACCCAGTCCTTTGCAGGGATGCAATTATTCTGTGCCTTTGTGTACCTTCCAGGGTCAGCAGCAGCGCAGACCCTCCGGGGAGGCAGGGTAAGAATAGGCAGTCACAGCTGCTTGCATGTTTCTCCACTTTTTTGCAACAGAGCTCTTGCCAGCAATTAAGGACTGGCTAATGCAAATCACTCAGTTAGTACATTTTTTCCTACACTATTACTACTCTTTTTCTCACCGACCTGCAGTATAACATCCTGGGATCCTCCCCTGGCTCTGTCTCTGGCTCCTCTCCATCCCTCTTAGGGCTTGTGACCCACAGTCACGGGGCAAAGGCTGTTGCAGGTGTGTAGTGCCCGGCTGAAGGTGACCCTGTGGGATGCTGAATGCTCGTGGTACCTGTGAAAGTCCAAAGCCAACCTGCAGGTTTGCAGGGAGGGAGGTAACGCTGGCCTTCCCTCTGCCTTCCTGCAGCATCAGAAAAAAAATCCTCTTTTATTCCCCCCACCCCCGCAGCTCCTACAGTGGTTAAATTCCACACTATCTAGAGGGATCTTGACCCCTAATAGTAATGGTGAGGATAACAACAACCAGCATATTAATAATGTGCTAGGGAGGTAGGTCCAGGACCACAGCCAGAAAAGAACCATCATTTCTTAGCTGTTAGATCCTTTTCCTGTTAGGTTATGCACCAATGTTTTTAATATTAACAAATACTATTCAAATAAATAAATCCATAAGCGTTCTAGGCCTTCAGAAGTCTGGATATAAATCTTCAGTGTGCCTGCAATAACATCAGACCCCAAACAGTTGTACCAAATAAAGCAATTTGCAATGTATGAGAACAGCTACCAGCACATAAGCTGTGATTCCAGCATCAGATAAATATTTTCTCATGCTCATTATGCCCATCAGGCTTGCAGGAAACTTAGCCATGAGGAAAAATAAGCTGATGTTGTTGTTTCTACAAACTAGGAACAGGAGGGACTGAAGGCAAGAGAACAAGGACTGGGGAATCCGATCCAAACCATTTTTGCGTGCTGTAACAGTCAGGTGAGCAGGGGTAGGTGTTGCCCCAAGCACTGATGCTCAGCTGGTAGCTCTCAGGGTGGGCTTGGCCACTTCCAGGGCACCATATTTCTTCTGTCCCCATGGTTCTCTTAGGGAAAGTCTCATTGCTCCAGCTGAGCTGTGTGACAGTGACCAAGAGCCTGACCTCCCCATCTGCTCCTCATGCTTGTGTTTCCCCAAGGTTGTGCATATAACCCCATTAATCACCTATACCCTGTTAATCTCCTATGATGGGAGAGATTTTGTGGCCACCACAGACTCTCATTTAAGGGAGTTAAAAATCAGCAGATGACCATGGGATGTGCAGGACAAAGAGGCATTTTGGCAGCGTGCTGGGAGTGCTGTCCTGGGAAGCAGCTGACTGCTGTGAGATGGGGAAGGCAGCATCGTCACCCAAATGTCAGCACTTGCATGCAAGTACCTCCCTTAAACTAGCACACTGTGGGTTTGAAGGAAGGATCAGCACGTGGCATTTTGGATTAAAATAACAAACTATTTTTGAGAAAGACCTTCTGTAAAGAGTAAATGCTGCCGGTGGTCTCAGTGGGAGTAAGGATATATTGACAGGCATAGTACCAACAATCAGTATGGAAAGATTCAAACAGCTAAACCCTTACTGGTAAGCTCCTCTATCTCATTTTGTGATTTAGCAACAGTTAGGCACATCTGATTCATGATCTGGCTTTAAACCCAGTGGTGGCTCAGAAACCGTATAGATTCCTCTGTTACTGGTGGCTGCTATCATAGGAGGTGCTGATGTGACTTTGTTCATTACTCTGTATAATGGCTGATGGTGTGACACTGCTTCTCACTTAGAATCATAGAATCATAGAATGGTTTGGGTTGAAAGAGACCTTTAAAGGTCACCTAGTCCAACCCCCCTACTACGATCACCTAGATCAGGTTGCTCAGAGTCCCCACCAACCTCACCTTGAATGTTTCCAGGGATGGGGCACCTATCACCTCTCTGGGCAACCTAGGCCAGTGTTTCACCATCCTCATCATAAAAAATATCTTCCTTATATCTAGTCTGAATCTACCTTCTTTTAGTTCAAAGCCATTACCTCTTGTCCTATCACAACAGGCCCTGCTAAGAAGTCTGTCCCTATCTTTCTTATAGGCCCTGTTTCACAGAATCACAGGGGCTGGAAGGGACCTCTGGAGATCATCTAGTCCAACCCCCCTGCCAGAGCAGGGACACCTAGAGCAGGTTGCACAGGATGGCGTCCAAGTGGGTTTTGAATGTCTCCAGAGTTGGAGACTCCACCACCTCTCTGGGCAGCCTGTTCCAGCGCTCTGCCACCCTCAAAGTAAAGAAGTTCTATCACTCATCTTGGTGTCATCCACAAACTAGCTGAGGGTGCACTCAATCCCACTGTCTATGTCATTGATGAAGATATTCACTTACTGAACTTGGGCATGGAGTGCCTTGGTCATGGTTTATATGAGCTCTGGGGAGAATTGAAGAGCTGCTGTGGATGCTTTTCCTTCATTTTCTTACTTCCACGATGCTGGAGCATTCAGATTTCTATCTCATCGGCCACTCTGTTGAATACATTTGTGTTGCAGCTGAGATAATGGAGGGCTTTGGAGGGAAAGTGCAGGATGTTGTGGGTACCCCAGCTTTCTTTTCTATCACTCAGGCCCTTCAGTTTCCCTGTTATTCCCCCTGTTCTCTGGACAAGATGGTAATGACAGTGCTAAGAAAACGAAATCTGTGGTAAATGGAAAGGGTTGGGGATTGCAACAGTGGTGAAGACAAAAGCACTCCAGTTTTGTATTATCTTGCTGTCTTAAACACTGCCACAGTTCACCAGCATGGATCTAACTGCATTTTATCCCTTGTAGCTGGACATATATCTAGACTTAAGAAACAATGGAGAAATGAAAGCCTGAAGTGCATGCATAAGGAGTCTCCAGTGTAACAGAAGTCTAGAAAATTTATTCATGCTTTAAATTAAACTTGGAAGTTTGGTCCACCCCTGTCTTTATTTCCCAAGATAAGCATTACGCAGTACAACCGAGCTTTTGCTGGAATCCAATTTTTAATCATCATAGACAAGATAATAATTTCCCCAATTTTAGGATCACGCACAGTACACCTCCCTTTCACGGCAGTCTCCTCTCCACGCCTCTGCTGCTGCGTCTCGTTTAGGAGGAGGCACTGCTGCGGTGAGTCAGCCGCACAGTACTCTCTGCTCCTCTGAAAGGAAGAGCGACTTTGTGCCCCCTCAGTTTTCATGTTCCCAGTGAAAGAAAATGTCTTCGGTGGCAGACTGAAATAAGATATTTTCTTATTCTAATCAAAAATGCCCAGCACCGCCTCCTGGTGCCTGAGTCCCAGGGTGTGAGGCAAGCCCCATAGCCACAGAGGCAGTACGGGCATCCCAAAAGCCATCTTCCAGCGTGGGCTTTTTCCAGCTGTTTTTTTTTCCCCTGGTTTTTTTCATCCTGTCTAGGATGTGAACACAAGGGAAGAGAAACCTGTTCATTAAAGAGGCCAGAGCTGAGATGCCGACCTGTGCTGCCACTGTATCTGGCTTGCATGAGAGGACAGATGGATGGGGTCATGGGGCCCTGGTCCACCCACGGCACCTCTATCCCCTTCCCCCACACTGTGCCACTGCTGCTGCCCCAGCCTTTGGAAAGCAGACAGGAGGGGAGCTGGGGATAAAGCTGGTGATGGACTGGGAAAGCAGGAGCAGAAGGAAAGAACCTCGACCACTGAGGAAGGATGAGGAGCCAAGAGACAAACTCTACCAAGATTTCTGCATGTGCCAAGTAAATAAAAACCAAGGGCCAAGAAATCACAACAGATCTTTTTTTCCTGTGGAAAAAAGTACCTTTAATATTAATGTGCAACTTAGGAAGCTGAGATATTAGTTGCCTACCTTGGAAGGGTGAATGATGGAAATGACCCTTTGGGAATCTAAAACTTGCAGGAAATCAAGATGTTTCCCCATGGATTTTTAAACACGAGGAGGCTGCCCGCTATTTAAAGAAATCCTCCAGGCCTCCAAGGTAGGATTAGACTCAGGGAAAGCAGGTTAGAGCACCATGCCAGGCCTCAGGCAAATGCAGCAGGTGAAGAGGTGGCAAGAACATTTGAAGAAACGACATTGAGCAGCGAGTTCAGGGAGGTTCCCTTTGTCCTTACACGTTTGGGGAACTTTTAAGAACTATGGAGGAAAATTATTGAAAGAACTGGCTCCAAAGAGTTTTGCAGCTCTATCATTTAAGGTCAAGAAAAACCAGGAAACTAACACTGTCTCTTAAATCTTTAAGATGTCAGTAAATAAATGATGTGGTTTTCAGAACTATAAAGCATCTCATATCTTCTGCTGACTTCAGCTGGAGCACTGGGTGCTCAGCACTTCTGGAAATAAAATCATTTGTTTGCCAAGCCTCGGAAGGAAAAGCTGAGAAGGCTGACTTGAAGTTCTTGTTCTTGCAAATATGAATATGAAGCAGGACATAAAAATATGAACTGAATATGAATTGAAGCAGAATATGAAACTTAAATCAGTAGTGTTCCCTCGGAAAGATCATTATTTGGAAGAAAAGAAAAGGTGCTCAGAAAGACTAATTTGTAAACACCATAGGAAAGGAGGAGGGATGGAACTTGTCTGGCATTACTATTGTTTCCTGTCTTGGAGCTGGTCTGCGTCTGCCTTCACTTTGTGGTATTTGTAGTAGTTCTGCATTGAACTAATTGCTTCCAGCCTTGGGGGCTGTCATGAAAATGTAGGCAGTGCTAATGCCTTAACTGTTAATTAACATGATAGCAAAGCAGTTGAGGAAGGGACTAAAATGTCAACCGGTGGAGATAACCGAGTATGAAAAGTGCTGCACTCCTGGGCGGTGAGAGGGGCAGGGGCAGGCTGGCACAGATGCCAGAGGAGAGGGGCTCCTCTGCGGAGCGCTGGCTGTCCTCGCCCGCCGCAGCCACGGCAGGAGCCTCCACCAGCCTGCTCTTCGCAGCACGGGTGAGGTGCTGGGAAGTACTGCACAGCTCTCGGTTTCTGTGATGGGTTTCTGGCAAGAGTTACAGTTAATAGATAAAAAAAATCTTAAGCAATGAGAAAATGTAGAAATTGTGGTATATGATTTCTTTTATATGTATTTATATCAGAAGGCATTACAAAGGTGTTTAACAGAAACTGACATCTTCCACATGGTTTTTTTCCCCTGTAATATTCCACTGGAAAACAAAACGCCTTGGTCAGTTAACCTGAAATATTCTTGATTCATTTCCCTTCCACTGCAGTGCCCCAGCAATTGGGAAAAGCTTGAAATGGGGCTTGAGAGGGGTAAACCCATAGCATGCTAGTGCCAAAAAGAAGTAAAAAGAACATGAGATCCCAAAATATGATTTATCTAATATGATGCCCACTGGGAAAGTCAGAGATTAATGCCCAATGAATTGAAAACATTTTGTCCTAGCCAACATAAAAAATTAAGTTCAAGAATGTTTAATGCATTGATTCCTCCATTCTAATTTAGAATCAAAGTGTCAAAATGAGAGGACTTCCTACAATACAAAAATATTAGTATGATTTTTTTGTCATTTCTTCAAAAGATTAATGTTTTCTCTTTCTGAGCAGTAGTTCACATATTTTAATTCAAACATCCTGGTAGAAAAATGTGTATATAGATATTAATTTTAATAAGAGATTTCATAGTACTAATCTTCTACTACAGAGCACCATTCAGAATCACTTTATTATACAGTTTGCCTAGCAAAGAATTTCATCATGCAGAAGTGAGAAAAGCCTAAATGCACTGTTCTGATGAAAAGAGAGAAAAATAAGATTCAAAGGTTGAACAAGATGGTGAGGCTATGGTGAAAAAAAAGGCACCAAAAAGCTGCTGAAGAAGAATCACAGATAATGCAGTCGAGACGATCTGTGATGAACTTGTACGGAGTTTGCTCGTTAATGCATTGCAAAAAGCTTTGCAAAGGGAGGCTGATATCAGTGTTACACGCAAGGGAGGTGAAGTGGAGCACAGTGAGCGACTCTCTTTTGCTCACCCTGCAAACCAAGAGCGGAGCTCAGACTCTTCAGATGTGGTTCAACGTACCTTTTACAAGACTAGGTCCTTTTCTTTTGTGACACGACACGAAGCCGAGAGTGGCTTTTCTCTCTGGACCCTGGCACAAGACATGAGTCAGAATGATGAAAAACGATGATTCATCATATGGACTTTTTCCTTAAATCAAGCTATGTGTTGCGTTAATTTTTCTGCAAACCTGTTTGGCAATGCATTGTGAAGCCTTGATACGTGCCTAAGGGATAAGTCACACTCTACCTGTGAGCTCCACTTTCCTTGTCCTGGAGTACTGTGTGCAGTGATTTATTGTGTGCTGCTCAGTTACCTGTATGATCACTGGCTTTTAAAGGCCAAAACACTAACACATCCCACCAGTTCCAGCCTCGGTCAAGGGAAGAGGAATTGAATGAATTTGAGAACTGGATGCAATAATACTGTAAATTTAGGGACAGGAGGGACCACTGTGACGTTAGTTGACCTAATTGTTAGTTGACACAATTTCAGTCAGTATCAGCAACACATAAAAATACTCCTCTTACTCCATAACTAATCACCATCAGGCCACTAACCTGCAGCTGAACCAAAAAGCATCTTTTGGAGTAAGGCTGCTTGGTGCTGCGCTCAAAGATGACATACTGTTCTGTTTCCAGCGCTTAATGAATGCTTGATTTTTGAAACCTTAATTCTCAGTCTTATTTAGAATTTTGATTTCTTCCTACAAACCTCCAAACTCAGGTGAGCCTGTGAAATACACTTCAATTTCCATGCTCTGTTATATAGCGTAAGGTGCCTAGCCCAGAACTACATGTGAAACACTGTTGTTATTTCTAAAAAATTACATGTATTTTGTCTAAGCTGTATATTTACAGATCTGCATATTTTCTTTTTTAGTCATCTATGTATAATTATTTTTCCAGGCTGAAAGTGCTTTTGTGAAATGTGCCAACATTTTTTGCAGTACGTAAGTCAACAGATCACCTCCTGCCTCCTGCTTTTCCTCTAGGACCTCACAGGCGGGGGCTGCGGCAGCCGGGCTGAGTGCTGGGGCAATCCCAGACATCTGCCTTCTGAGCAGGGAATTGAAGATGCTCCACTTTGCATAACCTTTGCCTTAGGGTCAAAATAACTTCTTTTTTGAGGCCAGACGTGGTTGTCCTTCTAGGGCACTGCTCACATGTACTGGGCCACTGCTCACATTTAAACCTCCCACCTAGGAAGTATTAGTTTTATTTTGGGGAGCATATTGTTTAACAAAAGTTGCTCAGTAACAACTAACTTTCCCATCCAACTATGCCTTTTATTCTGTTTCTCAATGCTGTGGGATTTCACACGATGTGTATTTTCATGGGATTAATATCAATGTGATGTTCTATATTCCTAATGTATCTCAGCTCATTAAGTACATTAATTCATTTTGTAAGAATGTCTTTTGCCTTCTACTCAAAAGATGTACCCATTTGTGTATCGTCATTTGCAGGCTGTTCTCGACCCCAGAGCACAGACGAATTCTCCTGCTATTTAAAATCCCACTCAAAAATAATGGTTCTTATACCTACATGCTAATATCTTTCTGGTAGACCAGCGTATGATGTACCCACTGTATAAAGCAAGCTGAATTCTCTGCCTTAGCATCAGGCTGTCACTAATTGTTTTTATATGTGTTTGCTATGATTACATTGTCCTCATTTCCAGTATCTGTTTTGAAACACAATATTAGTTCATTTATTTCCGATGTCACAAACTAATCTCATGGTGAACATTGCTTTGCAAGTTTATTGAGATAATGTTTCTCATGAGAGCTTTGTCCTGCTGTTATCTTTGTGCTTTTTTTTTAATGGTAGAAGTGTCACCCTTTCATAAAGTGAATTGCTTTGATGGCAAATAGAAGAATTTGCCCCTTGTGCTAAATACATTTGGGTCTTATTGTGACTGTTGTCTTGTTTATGGCTTCTGGACCTAGCTGTGTGTTCACCCTGGGTTCTGTCTTTGTTTTGCCTTAGATGCACATCAGCACTGCTGCTGCCTGCTGTCTCTTATGTTTGGGAATCGCATTATAGCTTTGCTTCTGCGATGATTCAGGTCATAGGATCATAGAATAGTTTGGGTTGAAAGGGACCTTTAAAGGTCACCTAGTCCAACCCCTCTGCTATGAGCAGGGACATCTTCAACTGGATCAGGTTGCTCAGAGCCCCCACCAACCTCACCTTGAATGTTTCCAGGGATGGGGCATCTGCCACCTCTCTGGGCAACCTGTTCCAGTGTCTCCCCACCCTCATTGCAAAAAAATTCTTCCTTCTATCTAGTCTAAATCTACCCTCTTTCAGTTTAAACCCATTACCCTTTGTCCTATGGCAACAGGCCCTGCTAAGAAATCTGTCCACGTCTTTCTTATAGGGCCCCTTTAAGTATTGAAAGGCCACAATAAGGTCTCCCGGAGCCTTCCCTTCTTCAGGCTGAACAACCCCAACTCTCTCAGCCTGTCCTTATAGAGAGGTGTTCCATCCCTCTGATAATTTTTGTGGCCCTCCTTTGGACCCGCTCCAACAGGTCCATGTCTTTGCTATGCTGAGGGCTCCAGAGCTGGACGCAGTACTCCAGGTGGGGTCTCACCAGAGGGGAGTAGAGGGGCAGAATCACCTCCCTTGACCCCTGGGCAACCTTCTTGCTATGTTCAACTGATTCATAATATCCAAAATGCTTTCAGTTCTGGTTAGCCCATATGCTAACATGGCTCAAACTGTGTGGTTCCGTTAGCATCAGGCTTGGCCATGACTGGTGGCTTGCTTACTTTGGCTCTCCACAAGCAGGTGTACTGGGCAACCCGTGGGAGTTCAGGCACCCAAACGTTTTTTTTTAAAAAGTAGCATGGGAGCCTCACTGCCTCTTCAGATGCTTAAATAACTTCTGGAATCTGTCCCCTGACATTAGTTCTTCTCATTGAAATGGTTTTGAGAATGTAGTTATTGCACACACAAGGATTTTAATCTGTGAAGTTTCTCTCCTGTGCCTCTCAGAAGCCTTGAAATCTTCAAGTCATCTTCTCAGCCACTCTGTCACCTGCGGCTTTGGACTGAGCAGTTCAGAGGACCTCGTTGCTCCCTTTTTATCTGAAGGCTGGCCTGTGTCTGGAGTAGCACATAGGAGAAGTGACACATGACGAGCTCGTCGGACACTGAACTCCATTCCTTCCCTCAAGCACTACCCATGTTGCTCTGCTCGATTTTTAACACTTGGTTTCAGGGAAATCTCATCCTTCAAGACCACAAGGGATCATCTTTATCATGTACAATGCTCTTCACACACAGCCATGGAGTTTCATTGGTGTTCCTGCAACTGCTCTGTGTCCTTTATCGCACTAGAAAATATCATCTAGACAGATACTCACTTTTGATTTAAAGATCTCTGCTGACAGGGATGTTGCTGTATTCCTAGGTATGTGTTTCCAGTGGCTAATTATATTCACCTAAAGATTTACAGGTGGTGCCTTGCCTGAGGACATGGTAATGCTTTCAGAGGAAATTTCTGATGCTGAGGCCAAGAGCAAGGTGCTGACAGAGAGCTGACTGATCACATTTCTCCAGGGATGTCACCGGTCCTTGGCCCTTTTACTCTGCTCATAGTTTTTGCTGAGCTGGGGAAAATTCCTCTTGTGTCCTAACACCTTCTGTTTGAAAGTTTCCCCTGGGAGCAGGCACCAGTGCCATCCCCTCACAAGACTACCTTGGCTCCTTCAGGGATTTGACCAAAGCCAGTCTTCCCCTGTCTGGCGGTGACAGCCATGGGCAGAGTCCCCATGTTTTTCCTCCCATCACTTTCAGCAGCTGCTCTGACAGATTTTGCCTAAGGGTAATACAAAGGAGCAGAGGAGAAAAAGTCTTCAAGTCTACATAGGTGATGAGCATGTTCTCCCTTAACCTTACATCACATAATTTTTTAAATTGAACTTCTTTAAACTCTCATTAATACAGAGATTTTGTAGCTATTCTTGGAAACATATTTGTAATTTTCCAGTAGCCTTTTAAAAGTGCTGAACCCAGGATTCAGCCCAACGGTGTATCAGTGGTTGTAGTTTATCAAATGAATTTGGGCTGTCAGAAGGTCTAGTGAGCTCTCTACAACTCACCTCTGCTCACCAGACCGGGGCTAACTACAGACTTTCCCAGGAACACATCTGATGTGTTGGGTATTTTTTTTTTTCCTTTTTCCAGGTTATTGATAAAAATAATGAATAGCATTAGCCTAGGATTCTTGTGGGACTCCATGAGACGTGCTGTTGAAGCTGTTGTGAGTGCACATCTCCCGAGCTGTGGAGAGGAGCTGGCATTTTTAAGGGTCTGAATGGTCAAGTCTATGTTTAGATTAGCAAGTGACAACTAGTGACAGACCAGGTGCTGTCCCTACACTTGCATGTTTCTCTCTCTCCTGTGGGAGAGACTGTGCCCATCGTAGAAGGATGCTGCTGCCATGGTGGAGGGCAGCAGCTGTTGCAGGATATGCACGTTCCAGAGCTGCAAAACACATGAGAGAAAAATGGGCTGTTACCCTCCCTCTTCAAATTATAGAGCAAAATGTGCAGGTGACAGAGTGAAAGTGCCACATAGCGGAGATTGGCCTGGGTAGCCCTTCACTTGCTGTAAAATTCAGTCTGGGATTATCCAGTAGCGTGGCTCAGCCGAGCGTGAGCTGGGGCCCTGGGTGGCTGCCGGCTGCGATGCTGCCTGCAACTCCGCTTCTGCCTGGGGCTTTCTGATCCCAGCGCTCACCTGGCCTGTCCCTCCGGACCTCGGCAAGAGGTGACAAAATCACTACACGACATGTATCCCCAGGTGGGGTTATGGGATGGAGGCTGCTTCAGCATTACACGAATGAGTCAGCCTCCCATGTCAGAGCAGGTTTTTTAATTGAGATCTACCGGAGTACGGTTCCTCCAGATGTTCATCCCAGTGCTCAGCTTCTGTGGGCACCAGAGAGGCATTTGCTTTATTGCTGGTTCTCTGATGCCCTCCTGTGACTTACTGCAGGTGACTGACAGCACCACTGTGGCACCGGCGGGTAGGAAGGAGCTGCGCTGTAAAGGGAAATGTTTCCACAGCATGAGCAGACAAGCAATATAAATTGCTTTAGAAACATCATTGCCCATGTTAAGCTCCAGAGCTTGGCCCACATGTGATGCTTGTATCATAGAGGTGTTGCCCAAATGATTTTGGAATCAAGGTCTCCAAACATGTCCCACCTTAATTAATACACATTAGGGGCTAAGATCACTCTCACATTATTACTGAACCCTGTTCGTTTAAATAATGGGTCTTAGTACTGAAGACCCCTCTTGCTAGCCACTGAATTAAGATGTGATGATTTTCTTTTCGAATTGACATCTTAATAATGTCCCACAAAGGATATGATGGGACTCCTAAAATAAACTCCCTCAAGCACTGCTTGAAGGGGGAGCATGGCAGTGGTCAGGTGTCCACCCTGGTTGGCTTACCTTGTCTTTGGCTGCTGTTCTCTTGCTGCACTTTCAAAAAGGTTAATAGTGAACCCACAGAACAAGCCACGGAGAGAAATAAATGATATTTTATTATCATTATTAATTATTTTTCATTATGATAGCTCCTAGAAGCTGAAGCACAGAACAGGTCCCTGCTGGGGAAGGCACTGTGCAGACACAATGGAAAGGCAATGCCTGCTCCAAGCAGCTTAAACATTAAGCAAAAAGATTACAAGAGCAGAGACTAGGTCTCAGTGTCATAAAGCTCTACTTTCCTTCTGCAACAGTGAAAACACGAAAATCAAAAATTATTGCCTGACAGATGTTTCCATAAAGCAATAAAATAAGCAAGGAGAAAAGCAGTCTTGCATGAAGACAATAATTTCCCTTTGGATGCGCAATTGCTGCTTCACCAGGAAGTTTTCCATGTCCCTCTCCATCCCCCTGACTGACAGCCGTTCCTCTCTGTGAGCAGTTGCTTGAAGCCAGTAAGGGAAAGCCTTGGGACAAGAAAATGTTTTGAGTGGGAAACCTCCATAACACACCTCTTCAACCCTGTGCGTGCTCTGCAATCTCATCCACCCCCTGCAGGGAAACTGCTCCCAAGGGGCTGTTTCAACACTCAACAAAAATAACTGTCCCATGGTCTCTGCAAGGCCATGTGTCAGAATTGCTCCAAATATTGTATTGATGGGACAACACCCACCTGCAGTGCAATGCTCAGGTCCAAAGCCAGCTCTCAGCCTCTCTGTACCAGCGACGACATTTATGTAAGGGTGACTCATGCCCTGAGCAGCTAAAGCTCTCAGATGCTATTTTCTCCTCAATAGCAGTACATGTAAGCTAAGGTTTGATTTTGGAGCTGAAACCGCTTATTTCATTCCCCAGCATTTCTGTGGCCAGTAGGGAAAAGGCGGTAATGCAAATTTCTGTTTTGTGCTAAAAAAAGAAGAAAGCTTCATTTAGTAATGCCCATGTATTGTTTAAACATTTATCATTTTGCTCTTTCTCAGAACTAGTTCTCATCAATTTATCATGCACTTTACATTTTGCTACCTACATTTTCTTACTTTTGGTAAAACTTTTAAAGGCAACCTGAAAAGGTAAAATACCAACTCCGAGCCACTTTGCAAGTTGGTGGCTGGGTGTCTGAATGCCTTTGCTCCTCAGCACTGTGAAAAATGTGTCTGAAAACCTCAATTCCTCTCTTCCAATGGCAGCATCCCTGTCTTCACCCACTGCCAGCACCCTTCCTCTCCACCAGTACAGCCAGCCACAGACCAGGCACCGAAATAAGACCCCAGGGAGGTGGAGGAAAACAGCTTTGGGTATCTCCCTCTGCCCACCTTGGCAGCCAGGCAGTGGGCAGCATTGGCTGGGGACACACAGTCATGCCCACGGGGGCTGGAGCCAGCCAGTGCCCAGCTGCAGGGCTGTGGGGGACAACTGCAGCAGTGGTGCCTCTTGCCTGGACAGGGGCTTGGGGCAAATGCTGTGAGCTGCTCCTCTGAGTCTGAGCTTGGAGCCTGGGATGGTCTGCAAAAGTCTGGCTGATCTCTGGCCAGGAGAAGCCCCCCAGCATCCTTCTCCACCCCCCACAGTTAACCAGCTGCTTCCACCATGGGGGTGGTGGACACCCAGAAAGCCAGCAGGGAAGGATGGTGTCTCTCCCTGTCCCTCAATGGCACGTGGATACAGGGTGGTGGAGCCTTCTCCCCGTGCTGGCATGGGGACAGCTGGGACATGGCACACTTCCCATGCCGATCACCCCAAAGGGTTTCACACTGCACCAAATTCCAGCTTTGAAGATTTAAGAGCAGGCTGGCTGCTACCCCCCACCGTGCAGGAGTTGTTTCTTTACAATGGATGTTTTATTTATAGATTAACATTAGCATTTGCAAGAGGAATGACTTGGGCTCTGAGTTATCGCTTCCTATTAACCTGAAATTATTGAATGTCTGAAATTCGTGAGGAAACCCAGTGAGCAGAAAGTATCAGAAAAATGTTCCTCTCCTTTCCTTGAAGCACAGAGAATAAACAACCTCCTCCCTTTGGAGGGCTGTGCAAAACCATGGAAATGTCAGAAGAAAGCACCAGGCAATCATCTTTTTAAAAAAGCACAAACATCCATTTTCCATCTCATGTGTGTACAGTTCTTAATATATATTGCATAACATGTACGTTATTGGATTCCTATTTACCATTAATAATTGATTTTAGACTGCACGGAGGGCCAGATCCTGCAGGCCTCCGTTGTGAGTTACAGCCCTTGCTCCTATGGGAATGTTTCCCTCCAGCAACAATGCAGCAGTCTTGGGTTTTTGTCTGAACAGATTTTTAGGGGCTTTGGGGAAAAAAAAGTCCCCATCCAGCTACGCAGGGCTGGGCATGGGGACGGGGAAGGGTTGCAATGGCTCCCTTCCCCACTCCTGTGGGGCCAGGCCCACTCGCCTCCCCAAGAGGGGGTTTCTGTGCCAGCTTGTGGGTAGCTTGAGACAGGGCAGGGCTCCTCTCAGCAAGTTTAGACACCTACAGTTCAGGCATCTTCTTGATCTGATTGCCTAGGTCCCTCCTTCATCCTGCCTGGGTGCCAGCTGCCCCGCACAGAGGTGGCTGAACAGTCAATAAATAGATGGGCTGAGCTGCTCTCCCACCTTTCTCCATGATAACAGGGAGAACTTCTACTGATTAGCTCATGAGAGATGTCTAACTGGTTTTTATAGATGTCTACGTGATCCAGCATGGAGCCTAGGCTCCGAGGAGGAGGACAGTCCTCATACCTCCAGGGTAGACCCTGCAATTACACAGAATGCCATGTACTGTCCCTGAGCCCAGAAACCAGGGCAGGGTGAGGGAAGGAAGCTTACTCTTGTCGTTTAACCTCCACATCTGAAACATAATATTTTTAGTGCCTCATTTTCAAGCATTCTTCCTCTTCATTCAGCCAAATCAGGAATAATCACTTGCATTTACGTAACAGCTTTGAGGCAGAAGAAGTCTAAAATGCTTTACAGATCCAAGATGCCTATTTACATTGCCTTTTATTTAATCCTCCTTATGTTCTGGTTAGGGACAAACTCGTATCAATCAATTCTTTCTGCGCTTATGAACTTTCATGATCTGTGACTGACAACTTTAATAATCTTCTTTATGAAGCCTAGGCATCATCCAGAGTAGCACCTAAACGGTCCACAGGAGCTGTAATTAAAATTAAGCCACCCATGGGTTGCTTTGATTACAACAAGGCAGGCCAGCTTAACCTTCAATTTATGCTGACTTGAAAGATGGCTCATACGGAGAACCTGTATGCCAGACATAGATTTGAATTAATTATGCTGATTCTCTGGTTTTATTTTACTAACTGATTAGGCTTACAAAGGAAATCACAGTCCCATCCTTTGCAAGAACTTTGGTGTGAATGCCAAGTCCCAGCAGCCCGCTGTGAGGTACCTGTGGGCTTTCCATCCATTCTCCAACACAAGGGACGTGTTTGGGCATCTGCGGGAGGCGGTGGCCTGTCACACACCCACTGCCGAGCTATTGCTGGATGCAGACACAAAGCTCCTAATTCGGTCACATAACTGGTGGGCTGCAAATTGCACTGAGCATGAGCAACCCCGGCAAACCCCACCTCAGCCTGATCCACTCTTTCCTCCTGCTTCTCACAAACGGAGCAGGCTTTCTGGTCTTCCTTGTCTTCCAGCTGCATGGAATAAGCTCTTAATGAGCATCAACAATATCTGAAAAACAAACCAGAAAATACGATTGCTTAGGTAAGGCTATTTTCTGACTTCTGTCTACCAAAATATAGCTTCACATAGGGCAGTTAGCTTAAATTAATCTGGGCGTCTCTCATGTTGTGGAGTTTGAAAGACCAGAACTGAAAGGTGGTGGATGCATTTCAGCAAGGCTATAATTTTATTACAGTCACTTTCAGAAACTTTTAAAACAGAGATATGAAACCTCCTCCCCCCCAGGCAAATTTACCAAACGCACTGGTACCAGATGAGCAGCACATAGCATAGTTTCTTATCAACCTTCTTGTGTTAACTTCTTAACAATTGTATTTTCAGAGGTTTCTTTCCTTTTCTTTCTTAAAAGCCTGTATCACTGAACCACGGTGTCCCTCACACTGCATTGTTTTCCTGTAGGTTGGCAAAATACTTTGAGTTAGGGGACTTCTTCAAATGCCTGTTTTTCCTCTGCGTTACGGTTTAACCCCAGCAGGCAACCAAGCACCATCCAGCTGCTCGCTCACTTTCCACTGGTGGGATGGGGGAGAGAATCAGAAGAGTAAAAGTGAGAAAACTCGTGGGTTGAGATAAAGACAGTTTAATAGGCAAGGCAAAAGCCATGCACGCAAGCAAAGCAAAACAAGGAATTCATTCACTGTTTCCCATCGGCAGGCGGGTGTTCAGCCATCCCCAGGAAAGCAGGGCTCCATCACGTGTGACAATTACTTGGCAAGACAAACACCCTAGAGTTCGAACATCTCCCCTTCCTCCTTCTTCTCCCAGCTTTCTATACTGAGCATGACGTCATATGGCACAGAATATCCCTGGGATTAGTTGGGGTCAGATGTCCTGGCTGTGCTCCCTCCCAACTTCTTGTGCCTACTCGCTGGTGGGGTGGTGTGAGAGGCAGAGAAGGCCTTGACACTGTGCAAGCACTGTTCAGCAGTAACTAAAACATCCCTGTGTTATCAGCACTGTTTTGGTCACAAATCCAAAACATAGCCCCATACTAGCTATTGTGAAGAAAATTAACTCTATCCCAGCCAAAACCAGCACACTGACAAAATAATATCCTTTGACAGCAGCAAAGACATGCCATGTACTTTTGCTGCACCTGTGATAGATTCAGCTGCTCTTTTTCATTGGCACCGTTTAATGCAATACAGACAAAAAGCTACTATGCTCTTTTATTGATAAGTATGGAACAATATAGGGTTGTGCTCTCTTTCTTGCTGCCTCTCATTAGTCCATGAACAGACATGTAGGTTGAGATGAGAAAATACAGTTTAACTAGAATAAAGTGACTGCCAGTGCCTATGACCATGTTTATGTTGTTCCTACTGCTGTTGATGCCTACAGTACTGCTGTCCCCAGCTGCCTGGCTCAAGCCACCAGCTTGCCAGGGCAAAGCTGGCGCTCGCACCTCTTTGCTAGGCAGCTGTCAGGTCTCCTGACTTGGCTAAAGGGAGAAGGAGAAATCCTCATCCCTCTTTGCATCTGCAAAGTGACAAGGGGCAGAGATGGACCTCTCTTGAGAGTAAGGGCACCCCGCAAGCAGACCACAGCACCAGCACGGGCTCGGTGGAACACAGAAGTCTTGTAGAGGATAGGAAGTAACAGCCAGGCCCAGCTTATGCCTTGCATGAGATTTTTAAAGTTTCTCCTTAAACCAAAGGTTTTTCAAGATGCTGCTCTTGCAAGTTCAGGTTGTTGATGTGATAATTTCTGCTGCTCTTCTGTTGAACTGAGGATGTCCTCATGGAGAATTACTTCCCATCTCCTGTAAAGTTTTCGGTCCAGCATTCAAACAGCTCCTTCAAACACCTGCTTAAAATGTCTGTCACAAAGATGGCAGAACACTGAGTGTTTTGGTAGGCAGCCTTTGGAGAGTTTAAGCCTAAAATTCCTCTTCCTGTCAACTTCAGGGACTGAGCTCTTGCAGCAAGAGCCACAGTGCTGGAGTTGGAGTTGGTCTTACTCCGAAAAGGAAGATCAGGAATTTGCCAGATATTTGGCTTATCTTGCACTGCCTTCTGGGTGTTTTTGGAAGGCTTTGTATATGTTGCCTGAGCTTTACTTCTTCGTTTCCACAAATTATTAAACTGTCAATCTTCATATTGCCAGTGAAATCCTATTAAAATGTTTCAAATTATCATTACAAATTGAATCTTCTCTCACGTGTCTCATGTACTAAGAATCCCATTTTATTAATGCTGCAATATTTCAGGTCTAGAATTAAAGCCAGAAGGATTGGTATAGTAATTAGGCCTTGAAATAATTTTATCTGCAGTGCTTTGATGCCATTTAATATTCAGTGAGTTAATGACAGAGCTCTTCCGAGCAACGCTTCTGTCTTTCCATTGCTGTGATGCCATTTGAAATGGGAATTGGTTTAGCTGGGAAAGGGCTGTGTCCAAGTTGTCCTTGGTAGTTGAGGAATGTCTTTGGACAGTGATTATAAAGGTAAGGAAAGAAGAAGGTCCAGGCTTTGCCTTGCTTTCAGAGCGCCTGGGACACACGCTCAGCCTCACAGCCTGCCAAGGACAGAGCATCACGAGGGGAGAGGGACAGTGACAGGAGAGGAAAGATGTGAAGAAGGAAGGGGCTGAGAAGTGCTATGCCAGTCTGTTAGGTTGTCTCAGGGGCTTGAGCATCCCCTGTGCCCTGCAACAGCAAGGGAGGAGCCCAGAGCTTGTCTTTGCCTTAGCTGTATGTGACCTCCCAAACAGGTTTCTTAGTGAACAGGTACAATCCTGAACCTTCTGGGACCACCTTACCTGCATATATCACCTTTCTGCTAAGTCCTGATCTATGGCAGCTCAGACCACGTCCCACTTCTAGGGCAGCTTCTCAAAAAAGTTCCCTTCAGCACTAACCTGACCTCTAGAAATCTCAGCCACAAAAATCACACCTCATCAGTGAACAATAAATTTCAAAAAAGGGCTTAAACAAGCAAGGCTGTGCAGGAAGGAGGAGAATGAAGAAGCGCAGCCTCACACCAATTTTGGAAGCATGCATTATCCCCAAGGCAAATGTATCACCAGTTGCTGCTGGTGTTTCCAGAGGAAGGCAGCCACTAGCCCCTCTCTCTGCTTGAATCCCAGTCTTTGGCTGACTCAGGGAGAGTGGGAAACTGACTTAGGAGCTCCACAGGCATGCTGGTTGGAAAGGACTTCTGGACATGTCCAGCCTAGCCTCAAGAACAGATAGGACAAGACACAGTCAGGCCCATCAGTTCTTCATCTACCTGAATCTTGAGGACCTCCATGGACAGTGCTTCCACAGCCTCTCTGGGCAGCCTCTCCATCACTGTTCTGATGAAGCCTTACCATGGGTGACGTGCTGGGCAGCAGGGCTTGGCATGTCCTCTGTCACCAGCAAGCAGCTTGTGCTGCTGCCAGGGTGGAGGTGGGGATTAGTCCCTGCAGGGACTCTGCTCCACCGCTTTGAATAGTGAACCACAGTTGGGTTTGATTGCTAAAGCCATCCTGCACTGCTGTTGGGAGGCACAGCTCTTGGAGATGGTCTTGAGATACTGCCTTTTTTCCCCCCTTAATATGAGTAGAAGCTAAAGCTGCAGTTGTTACCACTAATTACCTGAATATATCTCTTGTGCAGGTAGGTTAAGTTTTAATTTACCTCCTGCTGTGTCAGTGAAATGTCAAGAAGAGAAAGTGCATTATGAAGCACCACGTAGAGCCAAGGTATATGTGGGAGGTCAGTTAATAGTTCAAGTCCTTTTGAAATCTTTTAGGTTTTCTTTTCATGATTCAAATTAATACGGCTGTTTTCATGGCTGCTTTTATTGTGTTGTTGCGGCCCCCCCCTAGAGCTCTTAAAGCACCATCAGTGTGCAGCTGATAGGCTGATGTTAACTACTAAGGGACAGATTATAAATTGTGACAGCCCTTAGACAAATAAAGCGGGAGAACCAAACAAAACAGAATTAAGCCAATTGGCTTCAAGAAACAGATTTCAGTAATGAAAGAAAGATAATAATTTGTGGAAAAATAGTTTAACAGAAGAAATAGTTCAGGAGAATTGTCAGTTCCTTGTAGAAAATGATATTACAATACAACTGGAAACTCTATCAACATGTAGGCAGGCTGGAAATTGCAGCAGAAGACCAGTTTAGATAAATTCCAGCTCTTCAGTGAACTCATACAAGAAAGAAGTACTGAGGAAACGGGCATGAGGTCAAGTGAGTAAGGATGAATATCAAAGGACAGCATGTGCTGGAGGGGAGAAAATCAAATTCAAGTGAAAAAGAAATAAAGAACAGCAAAAGCCACAGTCTATGGAGGCATTAATGGAAAAAAAAATATCAGAGGACACATTGGTCCACTACTCACTGCAGAAGAAAAGCTAAAGGCAAGCGATACCGAGGAGGCTGAACTGCAGAACGCCTTTTTTGACTCAGTTTTCACTACAGGCATCGGTAGTGATCAAACAGCTAACGTAACAGAGGGGAAATGGTACAAATTCAGGCTAAAAGGAAAGAACAGGGAAGTGCAAGATGTTAGAAAGTACAGCAATATATAAAATATTTTGAAATTGTTGGAGCCTGATGAAATTTGAAAGTTGGATGCTCTACAAGGGTACTTTGACAACTGGCTGTGCAATTTCAGAGTAGAAGTGAGGAACCAAGAAACATCATAAAAGAAAATTGTATCTCTTGCTAGGGAGAGGCAGAATGGTAAATGCACATCATTCAGCTTAATTCTAATTCCCAGAAGTAGTACTGGAACAAACAAACATCCTATTTGTAAGTGCTTCAAAGATAACAAATATATATGTAATAGCCACTGAAGATTTGTCATACACTGATAAATTGATGGTTTTGATATCATCTTACATGAGATTTTCATGAGTAAGCTAGGTAGATAACACCTAGAAAAAGCTGAGGGTGAGCACAAGTCTGGTGTGGGGATCAGCAGCTGCCAGTGAGTCACTGCCCAAAGGAACATGTGGATCAGTAGCAGTTTCAGACGAGTCTTGCTGGGACCATGGACCCATCAACATTTTCATCCATAACTTGGGTGAATAAAGGGTTTGTGCATTAGGTTTTCAAAATTCCGTGGAGGTGGAGGAGCTACTGAAGGAAGGGAGCTGGACTTAGCTGGGCAGATTGTGAAAATGACCTGAAGTTTTGAATTCAGTTCAACAAAAGGGAAGTCCTATGTCTGGGTAGATCCAGTCAACTGCACAAATAGACGGGGCATGATCCCTGGGTATGTGGCAGTCCTGCAGAACAGGATGTAGGGTTTCAGAGGACCAAGTGGAGCAAGAGCCAACCATAGCATGCTGCCCGGGAAAGCTGCAGGCAAGTGAGGCCATGACTGGAAGAGGAAGACAGTGGGAATGGGTCAGACCAACATCCCACCCTGCTGCACATCCCAGCGTGCCCTGAGCAAGCATGGGAAAGGGCTTGGGCCCCGCCAAGGTGCTTCCCTGCTAATGAGCCTGTGATAACATGAATTCAGCTCCAGGTACCTCTCCTGCCCTGCGGAGTGGTTATTACCAAGATATCAGCAAGGGCTGGTGGCAACTCTTTGAGCTCTTCGCCAGTTGATGCAGGAGTGACTTCGAAGGGGCCAGGGCCGGTTGCCTGCTTGTGCTCCCTCTGCACGTGCACCCACAGGTGCTCCGGAGAGGGGGGAATCCCCCTGCCCCGGTCTCGGATGCAGCAGGCACCCACAAGCTCTCCCACCGCCCTCCTCCAACAGGCTTCCCCTCTCTGGTGTGGGGACCAGCGGGATCATGGTTGCAGGTGACCTGAGCAGTTTTGTTCCTGGAGACACTACAAAATTAGACAAGAAAAATATGAGCAGTTCAATGTGGAAGTAGGTGACACTAAGCCAAAAGTGGTTGCAGGACATACAGGAATTAATTCATATAATTGTCAAACACCATCGATAATACAATGGAGGAAAAAAAGATTTACATGCATCCTGCTTTAACAGGTCTTAGCACTTTGGTCTTTTCTTTCTAGCTGATTTTTAAGAGACACACGAGTAATTTTAACTCTGACTAGAGAGTACTGAACAGTGTCCTTCAACTGATTTTAATTATCATAAACACTGTCAGTGTTTTCCAAGTTTCATTACTCAGATGCAGCTAGCAAAGTCTGCTCCACAAAAAATCAGACTGCACAATGTAAAAATTAATCCATGATCACTGTCAAGGAACTTGGATTTAATAAAGGAGGAAGAAAGTGTTTCTTGTAAACCTTTCTTTGCCTAATATTAAAACATTGTTCCTTTCTGTTCTTCTGCAAGGAACATTTTAATGGGACTCTGTAGGTGAAAAATGCATTAAAAGCAATTATCTCTGTAATTACTATCTTGCTTCTCTTGACCTCAGAAAACACAATCCTGCACTCACTGTTAGGGAATTATTTCTGGGATAGATGCCTGTGTAAATGGGGTCAAATATGTGAGACATTTAAGATCAGTGGATAACAGGAAAATACAGTGATCAGAGACAAAGTGCGTGTTTCCTTGCAGAAGAATTGCGTGGAGGCTGAGCTCCAGCATTTCTCACCCCTGCTGCTCTTAGTGCTCACACAACCACTGTGTCTCTGGCACTGAACAGCCAATATTGAGGCTATCTGATTGCAGCAGTATTCTGAACTGCTTCCAAACACTGCATTATTTACGACTGCAAATGAGTGCACCCAAGCAACCGAGGCTCACGTTCCCACCTACAAATGGTGCCTGGCACGTAGTCAAAAAATCTTGGCAATGGCCTCCATGTCACGAGACAGACGATGAACCTCACCCCAAATTTGCTGTGCAAGCTGCAAATTTCCAATGGGAGACATATTAAAAAAAAAAAAGTTTCATCCCACCTTGTAAGTATGACTAGATTAATATTTGTGGTAATTGGTTGCTGAATTAGGATTCAGAATTAATTCTCTAAACTGCCCTGTGTTATTGGGCAAGGACTCTCCAGTATCCCTGATGGAAATCTGTCAGTTGAGTTAAAATGAAGGCTATTAGCAGGGCCCATCCCATGGTGCTTGACTGGGGAATCTGGGGATGAAAAGCCTTTTTTTTTCTGTGATAAAAATTGGTGCCGGGCACCTAGCTGCCGTAAGTGGCTTGGAGAATCTCTTCCCACATGTTTTACATAAGACAAATGATGTTTCTATACCTTTTTGTCTGCAAGGCAAACATGGAGTACTTTGGAAAACATACCATTGTCCCCCTGAGTCTGCAGATAGCCAGAAGCACCAGCCTGGGGAGTGTCCATCAGCCTAGGGGGATGTCCACCAGCCTGGGGCAGTGTCTACCACATTTACCTGGATAGGCCACTAAGTGTTAGGTCTGGCTGTGTTGCAAAGAGCTGAGCTGAGAGGGCTGGAGAAGCTGTCCTGATCCTTCCTTGGAGGTGTGAGTATTAAACTGTCCCTAATGTGCTGGGGCAGGCAAGACTGAACACCCTAGGGAAAATGACAGCCCATCACGCATCAGGAATCAGGGAACGTGCAGGGAAAGGCACTCTTGGTCTCTGTTTTTGACTTAAACTGAGGGCAGATGATTGAAAACAGCATGTGTGTCAGGGTTTATCTATAGGTATGACAGCTACCTGCAAGCGGCTCTGTACTAATACGCGTGTCAGCTTGACTCGACACAGTTACAGCAATCTCCTCTCCATGGAGCCAAGAGAAGCTGCAAAGGAAATGATCTGCCTCCGCAGATAACCTTGTTGTAAGCATCTCTTGATAAGAATTAAGTCTAGCCTCTCCAGAGGAAAACTCCTGCTGGCTCCTCCTCCTCAGGAGAAACGAGTTCCCAGTAATGCCTGTGCTGCCTCTGGGTGAATCTCCTGCAGGAGGGAATTAGTGGCCAAAGTTACAATTCCTGGGTCACACCAGCAGTGAAGCTGCTCCCGGATGGTGTCAAGAGAGTTTGCCAGTGATACAAAATACAGTTTTGAGATCAGAGTAAAAAATTCCCTCACTTGCTTCATCTACTCAATCCATTTCTTTTATCCCTGGTGCCTCTTCTGGCTATCAGCAAGAAGGACAGAGGCTCTCTGGTACGCTGGGTGCCAGAGCTGGAGAGGGCATTATCAGTTTTATTGGGTTGGTCTCACTCCTGAAAAGCTCAGAAGGAACCATTATTTTATTTCTGGTTACACTTTTAATGCCTCTTGCATCCAGAAATGGTTTTTTCCTTCTCTCTGCCTAGCAGCGTAATAGTCAGAATCCTTTTCACAGGCCCTTTTATACATTGGAATTGGTTTTACAAGCAGGCACCTTGCCAGTTATTTTTCTCCTGTTTTCTTGGAAAAGGATCAGACATATTTATTGTCCTTGTATTTGTAACCATGGCAAAATATCATACCTTATCTTCTCCGATGCTTATGTGGTAACGCTGCTATTTTCTACTGGAAGTATGTCAAATTGCCTCCCAATGCTTTTAAGTCTATTAACATTTTCATAGGCTCCTTTCTTACAGCTATATTGGAGTCAAACTATACAATCTGCGTAGCAGATTTTGGGCTTTGTGTTTTGAAATTACGTAAGTCCTGCCCTTGATCAGGGCTGGAGATGAGTGGTTTTGCTTGGTGGATATAGAAGGGAAAGAAGGAGTAACATTCTCCTGCCCCAGAAATGTGAATGCCCCCAAGCAACACTAAATCCCTGGGGCCCATCCACTGCGGAGAAAGACACGGTATTTTCTAGAGAGATGTACCAATCAAAAAGTAGAGCTTTTGGGGGCTGGAAAATAACACTAAGGCATAGAAAAATATGAAAGTACAGGTGCAAGGAAGCTGTGTGAAAGAACGGGTAAGTTAAAGTATCATATGGGGAAAACAAAGCTCATAAGAAAGAGGAAACATTCTAGATGCATTATCAGGCAGCAAGGACTAAAAGGAAATATATTGGAGGAATATCATGAACTCCTGCCTCCTGTAGTTAACAATTATCTCTTATTAAGATCTTCAACACAGCATATTTTCTTGCTTAAATTTGTGACCTCACTCAATTTCAATTGATTAAACTCAACTAAATCCATTTAGGACATCTGTAACTATGGCCTGAAAGGGAAAGAAGCCATACCACTTCTGCTTCATTACCAAGTAAGCATCTTTTTTTAACATCATACACAAGGGTACAAGACTTCCTGTTGTTTTTGTTATTCTTAGTTCTTTGTTGTCCTTTGGAGATGTCTAATTGATTTTCACAAGGTGTTTGTGTACTCTTAGGTGTGTGCACGTATAATAAAATCATGCAAGAAATTTTTCTGCAAGACTGGAGAGCAAATGAGTTGGTAATACAAAGAAAATGACATTTGAACAACCAGGAGAGAAAGAAGTTTTCAGCTGAGCTATTTGAAAAGGTTTGACTTTGTTTTCAGTGCTTACTACCTCCGGCTTCCCCCAGTGCTCTGGGAATACCGCTGACTGCAGGCAGAGGTAGAGCCCAGAGAGCTGCATTATTAGAAGGTCCAGCACTGCAGGCAAAGGCAACATCTCACTTTGTCCTGGGCCCTTTAGCCTGCAACAGAGCCCAGATCTTCATGCACCTGCAGGGAAGGTTCAAGCCTCCTACATCCTGTGTTATCTGGATGGTGGGTTTTGGACTCGCTATTTCTAAACTAAAATTGAGGATGAAAGAGAATGACACAGGTTGTCTCAACAGGGATGAAAGACCTGGAGGTGTCAGAGGGCAACCACAGTCTGCATGTGTAAATACCCACATCTGAGCTGGTCTTCCTTTATAGTCACCAGACAGAAACAGGCACAGCCTGTGTGAAAACCGACTTCAGCCTAATGAAGCTGCCTGAAATAGCCCAGCAAAGTCGCACCTTGTAAGAGTCCATTTCTCACTCTTCACAAGAAAGGGAGCTCAGGGTGATGGGCTCATCTATAGATATTTACACCAGAGACATCTAACATTAAGGCAGATGAATCCTTTGATTCCTCCATAGCTGCCTTCAGTTCCAACACCTCCTGCCTCAATGTGTATTTTTTCTTGTCTTCAGAAGTATTGTATGACTTCTAAGATAAGCTTCCTTGACAAAAGAACAAACAAAATTGATCAAAAATGAACTATACCCTCTTGATATAGCAAATAGACTCAGATGAAATGAGATGAGATGAAAACCTGTCAATATTTAAAGGCCTTGTAAATTGATAATTTTGGCACAATTGTATTAATTTGCAGTCTGTCTGCTGCTATAGAGTCCAGAAGTGGCCCCTTGCTCCTGTTAGCAGTCATTGATTTCTACCATGCTGCAGACATGCAAATTGCTTTGCAATCAAAGAAATTGATCTTTGGAGGGGTACAGTGTCCAGAAAACCTGTTGACTGCCCTGAAAATTGAGGCCTCTCAAGTAGGCGCCAAAGCAGGCTCCCAGTCATGGTGTTCAGAGCTCTCCTGGCAGCTCCCTTCCTCCGGAGATTTGAGCCTAATGAACACTCAGGCTGGTATTAATAATCTCTTAAAAGTGTTCATGCTCTGAATATCTCAGCCAACAACTTCTCTTTAAAGAGGCAGTGACTCAATACGGCAGAATATCCTATGCGTACAAGGTGTTCCCTATATTTTAATTTTCGTCTGCTGTTTGTTGGCTTTCATCTTTGTCCAGAAGGATGTTAGTTAAGGGCTTTGGTGGTTCTGCAGCAGCTCTGAGCTCTTTTCTCCCTGGATGCTGGCCTGTTGGTGAGACTAGTTTGGCATGATGGGACTGAAAGCTGAGAGAGAGAACAAAATATGCGGTATGTGATCCAAGCTCTTTAGAAAACAGCTTAGCAGCTATTACTGAGAGGAAGTGGCCTGTGGTCCTTGGTCCATTACAGTTGAAAGGAAACTTTACAGGGCTTTGGGATCACAGAAGAGAGAATCAAAACAGATTCAATCAATAATTTAAAGACAGGCTTGAAAGATGAAGGAAAAGCCATCTTGTCCAAGGCTGACCACAAGCATGAAAATTGTGTTCACAGTTGACTGGTGGCACAAATGTAGGACAGGAATAGATCATTTAATACAACACTTGGAGCCTGGCAGGATCCAGGACCAAAAACTACAGTCTGGAAAAAAAAAAGTCCAAGGTTAGTGGAGTCCTTGCACCAAAAGACAGCCTTGCTTGGTGCCAACGGCAGCTGATGGGGCCCGAAGAACCAGTGCCCCCTCCTGCAGTGGGGGTGTGTGCTGTGGTGAGGGGGCAAGCAGACATCGCCCTACTGGGGACAGCAGGGCTTCCAGGCTGCAGGCGAAGTCTCAGAAACACTTTGGGAACGGTGAACCGCAAAGATTTATTATCTAGCCTGTAAGGCCTATTTTCTGTTATCAGTTTTAATTTGGGCAGAGGTTGCATTGGCTCTTTCACTGTTATCACCCTGTTCTTTGGGGAGAAGGCTCAGAGAAGCACCTGATTTATCTTCCCTCTAGCACTTATTGCTTTGTGCCTACTGCTGCATCCCCTTCTTTATCTTAGCTAAAACCTAATAGGTCCAACCTTCTTGGTCCCTTCACACAGCAGTCCCAAGATATTGCTAATGAGAACAAACTATATTTTGGCATTAAAGTTTTGAGATCCAGGGGGAGGCCTAAGGTACAATAATATAGAAGATGTGTACCAGCAATTTGTGTAATGACATTAAAATGGGGCTCTAGTGACCAGGAGCCGATCGTGGATAAATTTAAGCTAGCAGCAAAATAAGGACTTTGAGCAGGGTAATTCATCAGTTAAATAGCTGGGTTGGGATGGTGGAAAATTCTGTGTCCACTGAAGATCAGCTGTCCCCTTCCAGAGGGGTGAAATGCTTGAATTTCTTTTCTGGTCTTCGAATCGATTTGGAAATTCTCATATACTTTTCAGGTTTGCATAGTTTGGAAATGATTTCTTCTAGTTGAATCAGCAATTAGCACAGGGAAGTCCACAGGAAAGTACTATGATGTGGGCCATGCTAAGTGGAAGACCAGATCGTTGCTAACCCCCTCCCAGACTTGTAGGCCTGATTTGGAGTCTATGCTCTTCTCTGCATCCACCCTACTTCTCTGTTTGCATTTTAACCTCTGAGTGTTCCAAGTAACATCACTAACTCACAGCCTGGGTAAGCTACAGCTGGTACCATGTGTTTCAGCAACAGCAAGAGCTTTAGGGAGTGTGTGATCTCTATAGACTTATATAGCCGCTGTTGAAGGTCCATCTGCACGTCCAGATGCTAAAAGACATGCGACCCTGCTTGCCCTGTATGCTCCCAAACTTTGGCAGTGCTGGCCCAGGAAGCGACCCAACGCCTTGGGCAGAGAGGCAGGTAATAGGCCTGGACCGCAAAAGGTTTGTGTCCCACCTGCTCAGAGGATACGTGTTTGCCGGTATCCCCAGAGAGCTCACCTGGTATTTGATGTGCTCATGTTGGAGATGCAGGGAGGGACACAGGGAAACGAGCCTGCTTTGATGCTAGCTGGGGAGGACACGGCCCAAGCATGGTGCCCTTCTCTCCCTGCAGATGGACAGGAACTACATGGAGCAGACCTGGACTTTAATTAATATTCAGTTACTCCTGACAGGTGAGACAAACCTCTTCCGGGAATAGCTGCAGCAAAGGCACAGGATCACCACCCTAGTGGCCTCTGGAGGCTCTTTCCAGCCCATTTTTTTCATAGCTTTAAGTGCGACATGATCTGACTGGCTCTTTCACTATGTCACACGTGTCATCAAGACCCATGCTGCTATGCAGGGGCTGGACTGAGCCCACATTGCCAGCATCCCTCTGTCCTGCTCCTCGGTTTGTGCAGATTTTTACCCTCCTGACTGGAAGCACCCTAGTTCAGCCACAAACCAATGCGGCTCGGGACCTGCAGGCAAGCTTAGGTTTGCTCAGTCAGCTCCTGGTCCCACTGGTCCTGCTCTGGCACAGGTTGCCACCACCGCGCCCATGCAAGCAGGGACAAGCTGCTGATGGACCCCGTGTCCGCAGAAGACAGATTTAGGTTGGAGCAGTGGGATCTGGTACTACGATCTACCACATCCCCTGCATGTGCCAGAGCAACAGCATTGCCCTTTTGCAGATTGGGAAAGGAGCTGCTCCCAAACTGTCTTCTGTGTGGTTTGCTTGGCAGTGTCTCTGGCAGGGAAGGTGCTTTGAAGGAGAAGACACATGAACCTGTAGCATGGACATTTCTCATGCACTCCACCAAAGGACTCCCTGCTCTGTGCGAGGCACAGACAGGAAAGCAGAACAGCAACTGGCTCCACTCACTGTCAGAGGGAGTTGGCCAGTGTTTGGAAAGCCCTGGGCTCAAAACAGGTATAATAACATCCGGTGTCAGTATTTCAGGAGGCCATAGCTGTGCTTGGGAAGAGTGATGGAGCACTTCCCACTCCTGGCTGACTCCTGGCTCTCCAGACAGAGCCATGAGCTCTCGCATGTCCAGCAAGTTGTTAGGTATCCAACATGGTTTATTACCATCCGTCTGTTGTCTATTACGGTATTTATAACCAAGGGGAAGGCTTATTGTTCTCTGACAGTAAATCTCTGCCACAGAACAGAAGAAAAAGCTTGTTTTGACTTGTAATCTGAGTAAACCTGACAAGGAGGGAACAGAAAGGCAAAAGAACAAAAGGCCATTTTTATAGCATTTAAAAAAAAAGAAACAACAAAGCCAAAGTAAGGCAGTTGAAATGTTTGAAGAGTTGCTGTTAGAGCAGTTCCCTCTCACTTTGTAAATAACTAATGCAACTATCACCTCTGTAACCATGGCAAAACCACTTGGCCATTTGTTTGCAGGTATTCAGGACTTACAAGAAAAGAGGAGTAGTGTATCTGAAATTCAGTCTCAAAACAGTTAAAAATAATCTAGCTCACTCTAGGGGTTCAGGATTCCCAGTGAAACCTGATGGACAAGGCAGTAAGGTGCAACTAGCCCCAACATATCCGCTGCATCTCATCTCCATCACCTGGGTGTACAAGGACTTACAGTTTTCAACATCCATGCACCCCAGACTTGCTGTCTTGACATGTTTTTCATCCCAATTAAAACTCCAGTGCTTACATGATACCGTATGCGAATTTTGCCATACATGATAGAAAAAGTTATCCTGAATTTCTAACTATGGCATTCATAGGATGTCACACACAGTTTTACTATAGTAGAGAAGAGGGGTGTGATATTTGAATCTGGTCTTTGAAGCCAGCTGGTCCCACTAAAATTCTCTAGTTACCCAGTGCTTAGCGTATGCCCTATGACAGGGACTGCAGGTGCCCGAGAACCACCACAGGTCCATGATCTCCAGGTGTGACATACAGATACAGAGACATACTGAAATCACACAGCTTTCCCAGCTGCAGGCAAAGAGGTATTTATCACCGGAGCTTGCTCCAGAAAGCCATGACGTTGTTATCTCAAAGCCATCCCCAGCTCGGGCCTCATGCATAACACGGTGCATTCGTCGGGCTCAGCTCCCTGCTAAGGAGCTGACTACGGGAGGGAGCTCCCATGAAGGTACCCCATTAGGGTTTCCTATATTGGGCTGATATATATAGAGCAATCTTCACCCATCTACCCTGTTCAATGCCCCTCCCCACTTCCATAGTCATCTGTCAAGCAAACAGATTTTCTCAAGAGCACAGAAGTCAGTTTGGGAGCAGATCCATTTCCCAGTCTGGAAAAAAGGAGTTGCTGCTGCTATGGCACATGGAGGAGATGTGGTTGTGTTGTACCAGACTGTACTGCTTCACCCTAAATGTTCCTCCTGCAGTGGGTGGGCAAGGCGCAAGAGTGGCGTGGCATGGATGGGATGGGATCTCAGCTGCTCTGGTTGTCCTGCAGCCCACACAGGTGAGAAACCTGTGTGAGCAGCTGTGGTCCCCATGCAGATATCCATCGCCACAGACACCGACAACTCCTGGAAAGAGCGAGATACTGAAGCTATGAAACATCCCACTCATTTCTTGAACAGCAGTTCAGGGCCACGCTCACTGGGACTGCATCACTGCTGAAAGAAATCTTCTCCTGCTGTCCTTGCTCTGCTTTTTATAAAGCAGCGTGGCCCTATGTATCCAGGGAATAGAGGGAATAGAGAGTTGAATTCCTTCTGAGGACTTACATCAGGCCACTCCTATCCTGGTACTCACCTCCACAGGCTCTATTGCCTCAAGATCATGTTATCACAGAGGGTTTTATGTTGGAAGGATCCCCTGGACGACATCTGGTCCAACCTCCTGCTCACGTTATGTTAGCTGTCTCAGGGTCCTATCCAGTTGAGTTGTGAATGTCCCCAAGAGATGAGTTGACTGTTCAAAGAAGAAGATCTCTCCTCGAGGCAAAACACTTCAGTTTTGAGTTGACCTGGAGGAGGACCCTGATTTACGTGTCTGTGGTCGGTGTAGTGCTAATCTAGAGGTGAGCTCTGAGTCACGTCAGCAACACCTGTACTGCTCTGCACTGCCAACTCACTTCCACATGCAGCCTGGGAGCTTCTGAAGCTGTCCAGATTGTTTGCTCTGGTTGAAAGATTTTTAACCCACCCGAGCAGCCCTAGAAAGGGAAATCCCACCTCAGAACAAGTTTTTTTTTACTGTGAATGAACAGATAAAGGAGAGAGGAATCACAAGACAGCAGAGCTGTGAGCTGACATAGGACATGACAGAAAGATGAAGCACAAGAAGGACATGTACAAGAAGTGAAGGCAACATGAACGGTGAAGTAAGAGGACACTCAAAGGACATTTATTTTCTTTTAACTATTATAGTAGTGATGGAAATTGTATGGACCAGACAGACTTCTTTCATACAGAAACTTCTCAGAGTCACCTGAACCAGTCTTTGTCCTTGTACTGCCAAATGGAATGGGCTCTGCCTGCCCGCACCAAGGAGAGATGTGCCACGGAGGCGTAGATCCAAGTGGAAATGGCAGCGGTGCTTCCTCCAGTGCTACGCTGAGGGTGAAGTGGAAACTTCAAGACACGAAGAGCAGCCACAGACACACAAGGGGTCTAGTCATTATCAGTAACGTCTTCACGGCCATGCCCCATGGCTGAGCCCTGCTCTGACTTAACATCGATCTGCTCACAGCAAGGATTGCCCTGTTGCCCTTTTCTCCCAAACAGGGAGGTCAGCAGGTCAGCGGAAGGTGCGATGCATGCTAGGTGAGGGCACAGGGCCTCACAGCTACTCAAACGAGACAATGGCAAGTCCAAGTTTAAGTGCAGATGCTTCGCAGCCTCTTGGAGTGAAAAATCAAATAGAGCAGACTGAATAGATTTCACTAATTAAGAGAGGCAATATCCAGAGAAGAACAAGACAGCATTTTCTTTGGGGGACATTAGCTGTTGCCCAGGTGAAAAATAAAGTTTTCCCAACTGATCTGTCCTGGCTTATGTCCTTGCAGATATGCTTTGTAATAAATTAAGCAAAGTCATTGACTTGGGTTCGTATCTGCTCAGTTATCCCACATCCTCTAAGCCTTTTCCTATTTAAGCTCAGTCATTAAAAGAATGCACAAAAAATGCTCTTAGTAATTGAAAGGAAAACTAATGCTGCTTCCCCAGCACTTGGAACCATGGGACACTGTCTTGCATTTGGCTAGACGAGAGCTAAGCCTTTTCGTGTAACCATAGTTGTAGGAGGTTTTGTTCTGCACCCCGCTGGCCAGGAGGGTGCTGTGGCTGCCTTCAAATTCATCACTGTCCAAGGTGATTCATGGCATCCCTGGCACAGACCGGGATACTGGGATTCAGGGCCTCAGTCCCGAGCCTCTTGGTGCTGCAATTGCTGACAGCTGTATCAGGATGGCGGCTGCTGGTGCCAGCAACATCTGCCACCGCCTGTGCTTCTTAAAAATGGAACAGCAGGACTCAAAAGAAGGGCAGGGATGGGGATCAGAGCTAGGAAATGAAACAGCACTATCAGAAACAGGGCAAAGAGCTTGTTGGTGCATCCAAGTCTATTTAACACTTCTGGGTGAATGGCAATGCTGTGTGCTGCAAGCGGATAAATAGGATAAATACCACAGAGGTCTTTGGTTTGTAAGGTTTAGTGCTGGAAATCCCACAGCACTTGCCACAAACAAACGCTACACTAAGGAACAAATTAGTGGTGGAGGTGTCTTTTCGGACTGAAATCCAGATGAGTTTTAATGCTGTCACCTGAACTCCTCCAAATATTGAAGAAACAGACTCGGCCCTGACAAATCATCCCTGTGGGTGAAGAGCAGAAGGATGTCGCTGCCGGCAGTCCCACTGCAGGGCTGCAATGTTGAGCTCTCCTTTCCCTTCTCCTGCTGCCCAAACTGCTGGGCTACCAGCCCGGGGGACCTGCCAGACCCCTGCCCACACAGCTGCCCCGGCAGTGCAAGGCTCCTCTGGGCTCGCTCCTGGGTGCATGGAGGTGCCTCCTCTCCATGGCACTGGAGACCTGTCCTCAGCCCAAGCCACCTGCTGCCAGCCCCCTCCCCCTCATGTAAACTGCTGTTTACAGAAACAGTGTGCTTTCCCCTTTGGTTTCTGGTTTTCCTTGTGCAGTCTGCCCAATCAGTGATAGTTTTTTGGCTACTTAGGAGATGAGTCCTTTGTTTATATATTAAAATTTTCTTCAGCCTGTTTGTTCAGGGTCCAAGTGTTTAATCAGTGATTGTGCTTAAGGGTAGTCTATATTTTTATTATCTACTTAATCAGATGAAAGAAGGCTCTTTTATCTTTTTTTTACTTATTCTTAATTAAGAAAATGCCTAGACTTGTTGCACAAGAGGAACGCAGCCTTGTACCTCCTAGGCAGGAGCAAGCAATGCTGCCAGAGGAAATGTCTTGTACACAATCTTCCTTTCAGATCTGGTTATAAAAGATAAGTGGCACTGACATGATCAATGTGATAAATGCCAGCCGCTGACTTACTGAACTCTTTGCCAACCTTGGACAACTGAAAATGCACTTATTAGATCAGCTTATCCCCATTTATTTTTATAGATAATTATATAAATTAAGATATGTAATTAATACACAGAAGCTTATTTTCTTTGAGGCTAGTATTGATTTCAGCAAAGCATGAATACGTTGAAAGAGATAAAAACCCAAAATATAAAACATATGGGTAACTGAAATTTCAAATCCCCTTGAACAGTTCTCCGCTCTTCCCAAGCCATCTGCTTCTCAGCTGGGTGTCTCCTGCCCTTGTAGCAGGAACACATCCCTGGCCGAACACCAGGCACCAGGAGAAGGATCTAGTTTTGCAGCAGCTTCCTCACCACTGGTTTTAGGTCAGCTACAACTCATCAGTTTTCTCCCTTTAATATTCTTTTCACAGCTTTCCGTGGCATTGCTGTTTCTTTTGGGAACCGGGGCTGTGCTCAATTCCTTTCCCTGGCGCTACAAAGCATTAGCTGCTAATACCCCGCAGGCTCCCCTCTCCTAAGGGAGACTCCCTTGGCTGCTTGGTCTCCCACAGGCTGGGGTCACTGGGCGATGGCATTGCCAGCATTGGCTTCTGTGGGATCCAGTGTCACCAGTGTTGTAGTCCCCACTGGCAACCACTGTGGTGGGGCTTCACCACTCTCCCTGTGCTGTGCTTGTTCCTCTATCTGTCTCCCACTTCCCAGGAACCGGTTCCCACCCAACACCTGTCCTCTGGCTGTGGAGCTGCCTTCTCATCCGGGACAGAAGTGACGGGAGTATTTGGGTCCCTTTGGAGGTGTCACTGTGTTTGCAAGTCCCCTTGCCCTCCTCTAAACCCAAGACAGATGCTCACGCACACAGAAGTGCTAGGACCTCTGCTCTGTCCTGCTTCTTCTACTAGAGCCCGTGACAACAGCTGAAACCCTCCGAGACAACCTTTTCCTGCATCGCAGCCAACACTTGACTTGAGAAGGGATTTTCATCAGCTTCACAGAGCACTATTACGGCATTACTTCAAGTGCCAAGCACTTCTACTGAATTTAAACCCTGGAGACTCCCTTGGAGAGGCTCCTTGCAGGCTAGGACCCTCTGTGCAATCACTCCCAGATCCTCCAGTGACAACTGGACATCAGTTGAGGCTCCAGGCAGAGAATCCTGTCACAGGCAGTGAACAACACTGCTGCTGCTTCCGAAATGTCTTGAAGCACCTAGCCTGGCGTGTGTGGCTTTGAGGTCCTGTCACTTGGCATAAGCTACTTTCACTCTTTCCGACCCATCTCTTGCTCCAGAATCACAGGAATCACTCTTCATGCCATGCGGGCAGAGCCAGCACTCTTATTCACCACAAGGTGCTTGAGCATCCAGCCGCTCATTGTGAATGCAAGTGGTGCTGCTGTAGATGGACCTGAGGCTGTCTTGGCTCTGCTGAGGTCCTCTGCAGGAGGAGGACTAGTGAGAGTCCTGGCTGCCAGCCCTGCCCAGACAGGTTGCTCAGCTTGTAGCATCTTCTGTCTCCCTTCTTAGCCAGGGGAGACAAGCAGGGGCTGGTTAAGGGTGGGAGCAGCTCCAGTGAGCATGGAGCTCCTTGTCTCAGTGCTCAAGGGGGTTGAACCTGGGCCAGCAAACTTTGCTGACAGGGAACACTTGCCCTTATTGTGATGATGAGTAGGTGAGGGTTTCCATGTGCTGCATGGCTCCTACAGAGCATGGGCAGGGAGGGATGGAGGAATGAAACTGGAAGACTGAAGGAAAGGGGAGATTTTGCACCACGTTGGTGTGGATTCAAAAGGCCTTTGGGTGGCAGAGACAATACAAATACAACACTGGTGGCAGCAACCACTAGTGTCACTGGAGGTGGTAGTTTGACTCCATACCTGCAACCCCCTTCCTGGTGAACGGGGACAGTTTGTCTTTCATGTGGAAAAGTCAGTCTACGACATACATCATTGGCTCTCATTTTTCAGAGGACGATGCACAGCAGTGCCTGCTGAGCCTTCCTGAACATGCAGATGCAGCCTTCAATGGTGGTTCGACACGGCCCATTGTTTCAATTTTGAGGTGGAGATTTGAGGCACTGTGAATCACCGTTCCTGCACTGTTAAAGCCCAGGGCTGCCCCCAGGTCTGTGAATGACCCGAAGAGCCTGCTGGTTCCTCCCAAACCACTGCACAGACCAGCCTGGGCATTGGACACCCTTCAACCTGGCGTGGCTGTCACGCTTGTGTTTCCAGGCTTGGGAGAAGAACTGAGAAAAATATCACTGGCCGAGAGTCCTCTCAAGAGATGGGTTTGACCTGCCCCGGTGCCATCACCTGCTCCAGACTCTGCTCTGGCAACCCCAGAGCTTGCCAGTGTTTCCCACGGTACAGTGCAGGTCCAGAGCACCATAAATCCCATCCAGACAGATGTAAACCCGTTTCTCTTCCTCCTTGTAAACAGCTATTAGTAAAATTGATATTCTCTGCCTGCCCCCGCTCCTGCCTGTCCAGGAGCCCTCAGCTTCAGTCCTCCAGGAAGACATTGCCTGTGCTGAGCCTTGCTTGTCCTGGACATCACGCGGGGGGATACATCACTGGGGGGACCCCACTGCTCAGAGGGTCCGCTTTAAGATATTTAACACCAGGCATTTAAATGAGGCTGTGCTAGGTGGCGTTTAGGGATTCTGTGCCAGGTGGCACTCAGGGATGAGCTAAGGTTCACGGGGAGCCTGAGTCACCCATGCATATTTGTCTTCTTACTAACCTCAGAGAGCATGCCCATGTGGGCTTACACGGGATCAGGGCAGAGGCAGCTTTGCCTGAATGTCAGGATCCCAAAGGTCTCATCACATACCTGGAGGAGTCCAGGCATGGAGAAACCCCATGAGGGCACAAGCCAGAAGGAGAGGTTTCCTCAGAGGTACATGTACCATCTTGAACTCACTGCCTTTTCGCACAGAGCTTTGTTACAAAGTTGGCCGAGCAGTGATCCTACAGCATTGTGAAAATTAATGGTGGAGAGGAGAACAGAAAAAAATTATAATCTTTTTTTTTAAACTAGGATTTGGTCTTTTCCCAGGAATATTGACAAGTGGCATTGGGGCTGTCAATTAGCTGCACAGGGGTGGTGGCACTGACATTGGGGCCTTCTCCTCCAGCCACTTTTAAAGGCAGAAATGGAAGTCAGCTCTGTCCCTGCCTACCTGGGGCCACTGCAGATGCTCCTGCCCTCAGAGCCACCAAACCCCAACTCTGCAGAGAGCCGCATCCTAGGACCGCCTGTACTGAGGAGACTTCCAGGTACAATCCCACCGAAGGTGGCTCAGCACAAGACAGTTTCCCACAGTTATCATTACCATATGAAGCCTCCTAATAGGAAGCACCTACTTGGCTAATCCCTTCGTTTTGTGGTGTTTGGGGTTTTTCCTCAGTTTCTCTGTGAGGGCGGTGGTTTCTGACAGTAGGTAAGACTTAACTTGTTGAATTTCACCCATTTCATATCCTCAATCCTTGTGAAATTTGCCTCCCACCCTTTGACGCAGCACGACGGTGGGTTATTCTTGCTTCTCCTGTCACCTCCCACCAGCAGCTGGGAAAGTGGTGATTTCTTTGAGAGAGAGGTGACTTTACAAAGACCATCAAGGCTCTGATTCTGCCTTAATTTTTTCATGTCTTGCATGGGTTTATCTGAAAGTTTTTCAGCAGCTACACAGGTGTAAATCAGAAATAGCTTCATGCCTGACTCATTCAGTACTCCACCACATCTCATCCCATCCAACAAGAGCTCCTGTTCAGCTCCTTCAGTGCAGACTTCTTGTTCCTGGGAAGCAGAGCTGGGGGCTGGGGCAGCTGGAGGTCAGAGACCACTCTCAGCAGGGGCTTTAAAATCCAAATCTGGGAGGTCACTGCTCATGCCCTGCGCCCCTCCCCTCCCCCCGAGCTGTCTGCACCCGTTGATGGAGCAAGACCTGCCTGTCCCCCAGGTTGGTGGGGCTCTCCCAGCCTCCTGGCCCACAGGTCTTCAGACCTGCCTCTGTCAGATGGAAATAATGGAGGAAACAAACATTTTCCCAAAAATAGTGCCTCCCTTTGTGGCTTTGAACAGCCGTGTGTCACTCGTGCTCCTGCTGAGTCTGGCTTTAGGTACAGCTGGCTGCTCTGAGTAAAGAGGGCTATTACTTCTTCCCAGAACAGATTGTCCATGCGTTGGACAGACTTTGTACATAATGACTCAATCTCTATTAAAAAAACCCAAAACCCAGGAGAGGAGCTATTGAATGGCAGAGGCAGCATGAGCCTGCGCCAGCCAGATGGGAGCCCAAGACATGTCCCCGCTGGCCCTGCTCCCCTCACCCAGAGCCCACCGAGCCCCCTCCAGGGCTTGCTCCCTCAGGTGCTTGCACATGGGGCCAATGCGGGTGACCACGATGCACCAAGGGGTGACCACCACAGCGATGTCCCCATGTTCCAGCCCTGGACACAGGAGAAGGTGCCGGACAAGCCATGAGGGTGGAGGGATGGAAACCATGGCAGAAGGAGGAAAGGGAGCAGAGTAAGCTGCCACTGCTCTGAGTCTCCACTGAAGCTCTGATTTGAGGTCAAACACAGCACACAAACTTAAAACAAGCAGGTGGGAGAGTTTTCAAAGCTTGCAGGGACTCTTCCCTCCTCCTCCACTCCTGTGAGACCTGCCTAGGGAGAATGGGCACGGGCACGAGCTGGTGGAGAAGGCAAAGCAGCACATCCCCCCAGCCACCGCGCTAAGGCTCCTAATGACATTCATGCAAGTTTTAGAAAGTGATTGAGATGTCTGGAGCTTCCTCCACCTGTCACTGGCTTATTTCTAACGGAAGCCATAATGCGATGCCTGGAGGACAGGATCATTTAGTTTTCTTTACAGTAATCGCAATTTAGATGCTCTGTAATATAATAAGGGCAAGAAGAGAATGGCAACTGGAACGGCTCGCCGGCTTGTCAGGCCTGATGGGCTGCAACACAGTGGCCAGGCAGGCCCTGTCCTGCCACGTTGGGCGTACAGCTTTGCAATCCTGTCTTACAATAGAAACTGCCCGTTGCTGTCCCTGCTGGCCAAGGACGCCGACCGGAGGCACAACCACCCTGCACACATTGGTGCCCCGGCCACCGCATGGCACCTCTCGCAGCACACAGCAGCCCAGTGGACAGCAAAAGTCAGCAGCTGCCGGGGGCAAAAGCACGTATTTCAGCTCCTGCTGACTTAGCCAGGCCTCTCCAAGAGCCCTTGGTCACCTGAGTGTGTGCCCAGCATGTGCTGAGCATCCCGCACTGCCGGAGTGCAAAGGCATGTATGCCCTCAGAGAGTCCTGCATCGCAGGGCACTGCCTCCAAGCTGGCAAATTTTACCTACATACCAGGAACACAGAGCTTGGTGTACCTCCTTGTGTATTTTATACATATACTTCACATCTGGAGTGCTGTGTCCAGTTCTGGGCTCCCCAGTTCAAGAAAGACAGGAAACTACTCGAGAGAGTCCAGCAGAGGGCTACAAAGATGATCAAGGGCATGGAGCACCTCTCTTTTGAGGAAAGACTGAGAGACGTGGGTCTGTTTAGCCTGGAGAAGAGAAGGCTGAGAGGGGATCTCATCAATGGTTATAAATATCTAAAGGGTGGGTTGAAGGAGGATGGGGCCAGACTCTTTTCAGTGGTGCCCAGCCACAGGACAAGGGGCAATGGGCACAAGCTGGAACACAGGAAATTCCACCTCAACATGAGGAAAAACTTCTTTACTTTGAGGGGGGCAGAGCACTGGAACAGGCTGCCCAGAGAGATGGTGGAGTCCCCTTCTCTGGAGCTGTTCAAAACCCACCTGGATGCATTCCTGTCCAACCTGCTCTAGGTGAACCTGCTCTGGGAGGCAGGTTGGACTAGATGACCTCCAAAGGTCCCTTCCAACCCCTAACATTCTGTGATTCTGTGATACATAGATTTACCTGCAGCTATGTCTGTGAAACAAATAAAATGCCTCCCACCAGCATGGGGGGGTTTGGTGCCCACCACCCCTCTCCCCAGAGCACTGGCTGTTCCAGGGACGCGCGGAGGGTCTGGGGCTTGTTGCCTGCAGCCTGGAGAAAGTAAATCAGCTCAGGCACCAACACTGCTGCCAGCTCTCCTGGTAGGGACTGGCGTTCAACTGGTTTCACCTTCCCCCTAACCCTCACACGTTTACAGCTTCATCAAAAAAGCATCTTCAGTACCATTTGCTTCTGCCTTTGGTTTCTCCAACAGCAACTTGTATTTCTATAGATGATGGAAAACTAAAGGACCGTCGCCAAGGATATCCTAAACTCACGCCCACAACCACCTGCTGTCTCCGGGGGCTCCAAGTGTCCTTGGTGTAAATTCAGCAGCATCCCTCACCACACACCAGCCACTCAGGAGCTGTGCAAGCCTGAGGAGCAGCTCCACCTCCTTCCCGTTGAAACCTGTGCCCCTCCCAGCATCCCACCATGCCAGCCTCGGCCATGCCTAAAAACTCATTTATGATTTTGCAGAGTGATCTGGGAACCTCAGCCAGCTGTGAAGCACAGCAGGAGCCAGGCTGCTTAGATCTATCAGCGTGTATGCATGAAGGAAGAAGCATGTCCATCGAGGAGGACATCCCATGCTCGGAGATGTCCTGGGGGGAGGATGGCAGGCAAAGATGCCTCAGCATGGGCAGAAGTGGCCATGGCCCCGGTAGCTCTGCAGTGGGTGGCTGTGGGGCTCTTGGCTGGGGACTCAGCTCCACCTGCAGCGTTCCAAAGGGGGAATCTGCTTTCTGATGATACAAACATCACAAATCCTTTTTTTACTGTGTTTTCTTCAGCAGCTTTTCAGGTTGCCATTCATATCCCTCTCCCGTATCACCCTGTCAGCTCTCTCAGCTGCCAGACACATTTAAGGTGCCTGCCAGGCTCCTGGCAGCCATCTCTTTCCATCCCTCAGTCCCTCCTGCACTGCCTGTAGCCCAGCACTGCTGCGGAGGAGAGCCGAGCTTGTGGCCTGTGGTCCCCATTGCTGTCCCTAGAGCTGGGGCAAATGGTGCCACAGGGCCCCAGCTCTGATGTCTTGGATGCAATGAAGTAGGCAAGGGCTTTGCATGTCTCTGTGGTGGAGGATTGCAAGTTGACACCTTGTGCTGGGGTCCTTTTCTGTGTCCATGAAAGTTACTAATTAATTTATTAAAAAAAAATATATTACACTTGTAGTCTTACACTAATTAAGCCTGCTGCTATAATTCTTCATTGTAAAACTGGACTTAAAAATGGGGCGGCCCATCTTGGAGAGGGGGGTGGAGTGTGGCCCCTCAGCAGCCCTCACTGCCTGCACCGCCCCGGCTCGGGCAGGGCAGCAGCCGGGCCACCCACCTCCAGCCACTGCCCAGGGCTGGGCTTCCAGCCCTCATCCGCCTGCGCTCCCGGAGGAATTAACTTTCCATTACCTTTTCCCTCACTCCATTTTCTCCCTTTACTACCTCATTCTCCGATAATCACAGCTAGTCACTCTCATTTAGCTTCCACCCGCAATACAAAAGCAAGCCCTAAGTGCCATATTTAGCACCAGTGTGTGATCACTGGTGATGGTGGATATTTTCCCCTTGCTTCCCGAAGCTTTCATGATTCACTGATGTCCCAGCTGTTCCAGAATGGCCTTACAGGGCACTTTTCCATGACAAAATGGTCCAAAATGGTTGGCTTTTACCTTATTCGCTGTGATGCTCATGTGAGTACCCTCAGACCTGAGCCCTGTGCTGTCCTTCCCCAGGCAGAGCTAGAGCTGCCCGTGCTACCCAGGGCACCAGCTGCAGAGTCCCGCCAGCCTGGAATGCCTGGGGCGCGTGTACTGGGAGGGAAATGCTGTTCTGAAATTGCCATCCAGCTTCTGGGACACAACTTGGCGGCTCTGCCGGACCCAGCGTTGTGCTGGCTGGGTGTCCGAGTTCATTTAGCACTTTGTTGGCTATCCCTGCCTGAGCTGCGTCTGGCTCTGTGAGCACTGCCATCACTGCTGGGAGCTGCTGGGCAAGCACTGGAGAGCGGCTCCTGCTCCGTGCCCTTGATCTCATACAGCACTTCTGCAGCACCAGGAGTTCAACATTAATTTCGTGCTGTTTCTTTCATTCAGTCCTGGAGAGCTGCTGCGAGTGTCTGCGTGGGGTGAGCCCACGCGGAGCTGGCAGGACATCACCTCTGCGAAATGGGTTTGGGGATGGAAGAGGAGGGAGGAAAGGGAGGGAGAGGAAGGGAGCACCTGCCCACAAAATACAGTAATACTTGAAATATCCTCCTTTTCCTATTTCAGTCTAACAGGTTTTAAATAAAGCGACGTTTCAGCTGTTTTAGCCATCGTTAAAAAGAGTTTTTGCAAGTCTGGTAGTTCCTTGCAATGACAGGTAATAGACAGATCTATTGATAATGACACAGTGCTTGCTTGACCGAGCATTTAAAATCCCTCTGTACTGTGAAATACCTAACAGTGCCAGAAAAAAACCTCGCTAATACTGTGGGTGTGTGCTAAAGCCTGCATTTCTCTTCTCACTAATTCTTCCAGGGCAGTGGGAAACGTTGCAGTGCAGCTGACAACATCTCTCATGTAATGAAATGCTGCGATTCAATGGTTTTCCTCACTCGCAATGGCATTGCCTTCTTCCCATTTGTATTCCTCCAAGAGGCTTAGCAAGATGAGAAAAGCTACTTCAGAAGCAATTGCAGCGTGTCTGCAATTGACTTGGTGGTTTGGGGCTTTTTTTTAAGGCTTTATCTGCTGTAACACCTCTTCTTATGCTGGAGGGAACTGAGCGAGGGGCAAACAGCTAATTTCATTAGCAGATGTAATTTCTCCATAGTGTGAGTTCTCCTGATTGAATCACAGAGTAAAATGCTAAAAAGGAGTTTTATTCTAAACTCTTTGAAGGGCTACCAAAGTGGCATTTGCAGAGGAGATATGTATCAAAGTTAGAGAAAGGTGACAAGTTTTGAGGAGGTCTAGCTAGGAGAAAATGAAGATGACTCAGTTTTAAAACCGGTGGGGTTTCTTTTATCAAATACTTGTCATGGTTGCAACAGAGGAGTGTCTGCAACGCCAACTGGAGGAGCAAACCATTAGCTCAACAGAAGGTCAGTGGGGAAGAGCATTATTAACCAACAGGTTGCATTGTAAAATGATTTTCCCTCCACACCAAGGTGCCATTTAACTCTGAATTTTTACATGATGAACACGGAAAGCACAGATTTAACTGCAGCTGATAATGTTAATCCAATTATAGTTCTATTCCAACATCCATTAAATGTTTCTTCAATTCTTTTATCAAGAGACTTGATCCTCTACTACGACTAAGTGAGTTGCAGATATGAAGAAAATATCAGTTCTTGTTACTGAAGAAACCGAGTGTTTCAGTACTGCCTGGTGCTTTGAATCCCGAGGATCCAACAGCACATCCTGTGTCCCTTCCTGTAAAGGAATTGTAGGGAATATTCCTATTGATTTTTTTTTTTGTTTACCAGCCCACATGCTTAAAACGTGAGTTTTAACTCCCGAGCGGTTATGCACCAGTCACTGTAACACGTGTGATGTTTATTTATTTAATGACAGGTAAACGTGGCTGACGGAGTACATCGAACCAAGGCCTCATGGTTGTAGAACTGGCTGTACTTAATTATCAATGAGAATTCAGGGCCAGTGACATCAAGAGCTAAAGTATTCAGAGATTTTGGTGCCCAGTTTGCAATGCCAGTGGCCTGGCTTCCCAGAGTACCCAGCCCGGTGTTGTAGCCCATGCCGGACACAGAGCTCCTTCTGGCTCTGTTGCTTTGAGCTCATTTCTGAGACTCCTTGAACTCTCTGGTCTTCCCTGGAGATGTGCTTTCGCATCCAGCTGGAAGCACTGACGACAGCAGTGAGCTGGCCATGCTGCTTACATTCTCCACTGCCCATGTTCCCTGAGCCTCCGTAAGCAGTCTGGCGGAGGGGAGATATCCCGTGCTGTGGGTGAGTGAGAAAAATGGAATATTGGGAGATTAAATTCCCAGCCATTGCAGGCAAAAACGTGATGTGGCTCTTTCATATACTCACTGAATTTCTCGCAGAAACAAGCTGGATTTACTGCTGTTCCAACACCTCGTCACAGTTATGCTTAGAAACCTCAGGTGTGCAGACAGGGGCTGTGCTCTTGCACCAACACACTTGGCACGTCTTGCTCCTCACCTGATGGTGACCACCCTGGTGTGACCGCTGTGAGACTGTAGCATCCATGTAGCCTTTGGTCACACACAGAGGCTGGTCATCTCACCTGTCCATCGAACAGAAATGTCCAGAGAGCCTCTCTCTTCACCAGCCTGTTTGAGTCCATTGCTCACAAAACAAGTGGCTGGAAGCATACACGTATTTCAGACAAAAACCTCTCCCGAGCCCTCCTTAGCCCTCCCGGTGCCTTCCTACCCACCCACGCCAGCCCTCCTCTCCCAATGTATTATCCTTGCTTCTACCTTAATTAGGCCACTTACATTTGCAGGAGTGACAAACGGGGCTTCAGGAGGATGTTTAATTATTTAATGTACGATTTCCCTGCTCACAGGGAGGCCACACGACTAGGCCATCCCGAGCGGCTGTCCAGCCTGTTCTGAACAATTTCTAAGTCAAAGATCACATAATTTCCCCTAGCTGCACTAGAAGGGGCCTCCAGTTAGTTAGGGAGGTTTGTCTATCAGCCCGTATAAGCCTTCCTTGCTGCCAAAGGTGGTAACATCACCCGTCATTGCTGACCTTTGAGAATAGCTCATTATAGCACCCCTTTGCGCAGACACAGAGTTATCACTGTCCCTTCTGGTCTTTTGCATACGAAACACACCCAAGTGCTTTCATTTTTTCCTCGCAGGTTAAAAACCATCTGCTTTTGCTGTCTCCTGGACTCTTTCAAAATTGCCTGCATCATCCTTAAAGTGTAGCCCCACAGTCCGGAGTGCCAAGTAAAGGCTTCAGCCTGGCTTAGCATGGAGCAATTATTATCTCCCTCCCCATATGAACGCGACCACTGTTAATATCTTCCAGGGTGATCTTTGCTTTTTATGCAGCGGTATCACAATTTGATTCATATTCTGTTTGGAATCCAGCTGTAATCTGCAGATTATTAAGTCCAGAACTGCTGCTTATCCAGGTATTTTTCATTTTCATTTCATTTGTGCCTATTTATTTCCCTTCTGAATGCAGTATTTTCCACTTTTTTTCACAGCAGCTTATCTCACTGATTCCTGACCTCCCCTCCAATTAATCAAAACCATTTTTAAATTCTAATCAGGCCTCCCAGCCTGCAACCCTGGCAAGCTGATACATGCATTGGTTTTATAAACCTAGCCTCTAATCCCTTTGTTAGTTGCGTTAATGACAATATTTACCAGAAACAACCATGCTGGACTCCCCTCCTTTCCTCCAGCTTTGACAACCTATTGATACTTTCCGTTCCCTCCTGCTCACAGAAGGCAATCAATCAAGGCTGCATGCTCACTCCCGTACTTTCGGGGGCTTTCTGCCAGTGCCAGTGGAAGCATTTAATGACATTGTAAGGGGTTTATTCACTCCCTTCTTCTCCACAGAGAAGTTCCGCAGTCTGCAGTCCTCGTGTGCTCATGGAAACTAGCCCATCCGCTTCCCCCTGAATTCCCTTTGGCTGGTGATTGTGTCCTGATGGCCCACTCAGTTGAAGACACAGCGTTCAGCGCTAATCACTTTGCACACGCAGTCAATTGCTTTGATTTCATGATCAGCCTGAAGCAAACCGAACTCCGTAACAGCCTGCGGCACGGGGACGCATGGGCCTTCCAGTGATTATGACAATCATGTTCCTGTCGAGGCTGGGCAGAATTTTTGCTCCCTGGGGAACAGACCAATGCAGAAGTGATGGAATTGCTCAAGTGCACAGCCACAGCCCACCATGCTTGGGAAGGCTCTCCCACCACCCGTGGCACACACGGTACTAGGAACCAGGCTGCACGCTTGGGGGGCAGGTGTCTCACAGCAGCCGTACACCTTCCGTAGCATGGAATATCTCTAAGAATGCTCAGGCACTTCAATGCCTTTGATTGCTTGCAAAATAAAGTCATCAAATAAGAATCCCAATGATGAAATTTATTATTGTCAAATGTTTGGCTGCAGACGTGCTCAAAACCGTAGTACACTACACCCTTTGTTTAGATGGCCAGCTTGAAAATACCAGTCATCTATAGTCACTCACTCACACTCTAATGGCAACGAACATAAACACACAGCGCTGGCTTGAAATAAAACCTGAAATCACACCTCATTAATTCAGTGGCAAAGAAGCAATAATCCATCATGGAGTGCTGAAGAAAATTTGTAGTATTGCCATAAACCATTTTGAAAGAAAGAGTGCATTTCATATGAAAAAAGCGTGCAGTACGAAGCAACAACCTAACAACGTGAATGGACACAGTCGGTCCATCCAGAAAATATTTCTGCCGCGATGGCATCGACCTGCTCCCCCACATGCATTCACATCAGCAGGGCTTGTCCTAATCTCACGCAATGAGTCCTGCTGTGGTAGCTCACCACGGTCATCACAAAGAGTTAGAAACAACGTCTGGCAGGGAGGCCAACCCCACGGAAGCCTTCCCTCATCATTTACCCAACTTGTTTCAGCAATCCTCTGTGACTTTTTCCAGGTGACCCACATCTTATTCAGTCTCAAAACCCGACCTGGAACACTAGCTAAGGCCTTATTACTTTGAGAACGACAAAAGGATTATCTCAGGTGGCCTGTATTCAAAACTTCTACTTAGACACCTGCCCCTCAATGTCTATTTTGTGATCCACTCTGATCCACTCTGATCTCGGCCACCGTTTTGCAGGATTGCAGCTGTGTAGCAGGTTTTTGTTACTCAAGTACTCTTACCTATTTGCCCTGATTGAATTCGCTCCTCTTTCAGGTATATTTTTTCTAATTCATAACAATAATTTCAAGTTTTAATCCCATATTTGGAAGTGATTAAACTATCTCCAGTTGATACAATTTGCTAATTTAATAACCATCTTTTATATATTGCATCATCACCATCCCTGGAGGTATTTAAAAGACAGGTAGACGTGTTGCTTAGGGACATGGTTTAGTGGTGGTTTTGGCAGTGTTAGGTTCATGGTTGGACTCGATGATCTTAAAGGTCTCTTCCAACCCAGGTGATGCTATGCTATGCTATGCTATGCTATGCTATGCTATGCTATGCTATGCTATTCTATTCTATTCTATTCTAATCAATGGAAATGACTGAATAATACCAAAAGCCGGAGAGGTACCTATGGAACATCAATTGCTGTATCTTTCCAGCTTGGTGATGAAAGACTGGTGGCTTTTTTCTGAAGAGTCTAACCAGTTTTGTAGTATTTCATAACACCTCCAATGAAGCTGTTATCTCCTGCTTTGCTTTTAAAATGTCACATTAAAGCAGCTGTTTCTCTCTTTTATCCTGAAGCTCGTGAAACTGTTTTTCAAGAAAATTGTTTCAAAAGTGTGTATTATTAACAAATTTTCATTGATAGATGTAAACCTAGGTCTAGGTTTATTATTTTTTTTTAATTGACTATTTCATTCAATGATTACCCCTCTTCCGTGAAGCCTGAAGGAAAAAGACATTGAGCGCTTCAGTTCTCCCTAGATTTACTATTTGCTCATTCTTTTGTCAAGTAGTGGACTCAACTTTCCTTCCCTTTGTAGTATGGGTTTTACTAGGCTTTAGCAGTAATAATTTATTTTGTGGTTTTCTGTCCTTTTTCACACATATCCATGCTATCTTTTACATTTATCCATAATGACATATTCTCTCGTTCTACTGTTGCTGATTTTTCTGTTTAAAGAACTTTTGATACAGTCGTAATAGTCTCTTACTATGCTCCTTGGTTTCCCACTGCATTGGCATAACGTGTCACTATGTGTCCTTTCTGATTGTTTCTGCCATTTTATAAAGGATTCTGGAGTTAATTTCATCTGCCCCTACTTAGGTGAGAATTTCCAGCTTTTCAAAATGTATCTTTTCAGAGAATACCTGCTCTCCTGAACTCTGTTCCTCTCCTTCAGACACCTCCCTCGGGGACCACACTTAAAAGACTTTTTTGTGTATGGAGTGAGCTGATTTGAAGTTCATGTAAATTCTATTGTATAAGTTGCCATCGTTGCCTAAAATCACAAAATTCTCTTTTGTAACTAAGATCAAACCGGCTTCTTCTTCCAGATTAGCAAACAACTTCTCACTAGTCAGAATCGAACCTAAAATAGTCACTCTCAAATTACATTCTCCATGAGACAGTATCCTTCCTCATTTGTAGCAACATTTGTACAGCTTTCACCCTGGCATGGCATTTTCTGCATGTTTTACAAAGAAAAATCTGTTCCAAGATGAACACCAAAGGAAGAGAGCTTTCATCAAGGCCAAGAGTTTCCCTTTAAGGGCAACTCATTTGTCACCTAACATGTCACGTTTTACCTTTCTTAAACATAAATAGTCTCTGTTACTCTTCAGTCATAGAAAATTAACAAGTTTTGGTAGCAGCTAGCACTTCTTGGGAAGGAATATGAGTTTCGTGTTCCATTATTCTTAAGAATAAAGCCAGAAGTAAAAACAGCTGCATATGATATTTCGGAGAAATTCAAGTTGCGATCATTAACTCTCATTTCTAATACTGGAATGACTGAGGCTACTATGTGAGTCTACATAATGATTCTCATACACATTACAGAATCAAGATGTAAAACATACAGGGAACATCACAAGTCTGTAAAAAGTCTCCCTTTCCCACTAGCATACTTAGTCCACTGATCACATCTACTTCTTTCCATTCAATATGTTAGATTTAGAATCCAATACCAAACAGAAGAAGAAACAGCAGTGCAGAATGGAATAGGCTGGACAGAAAAAATTATTTTGATTAAGTAATACCTATCTTCAAAAGTTCCTTCACTTGTTAAATGAGTTGTTAAATTAGTTTTGAGACTGATCTTTGGAGTAATAAAAAGTGCTGCTTAAATGAGAGCTAATAAATTACTCTAAACTGAATAAAAGCAGCTTGTAGTTTTGGCCTTAGAATGAAAACCTGTTAAATACGTGGGCCACTGGGAACCAATACAAATGTCAGCAAAAAGATTTGTCTAACCAAATGAAACAACAGAAATATAATATTAATTCAGTTATTTCTAAAGTGCCAACACTGGAAGTAAGAAAAATAAATGCAAAAGATGGAAGGAGAACACCACTACCATTCAGTATATTTAGACTTATTCTTTATGATGCACTTTCATCAAAATTTGTAGTTGCCAGGTATCAAATTTCATTCATGCAACATCAATCCACTAAGAAATACATATTTCGGTGAGAAAATTAAAGTCCATATTTATGTAAAAACCATTTTGAAATAAAAATAAAAAAGGATTTATTTTTACCAAAAAAATATTATTATTTTTTTTTTACTAACAGAATAATTATCTGGAAAAAGTAATTTCCCACATGAGATAGTTAAAGGAAGTTAAATATATTTAAAAATGGAAGATTCTGCATTTACATAGTTAGATGCCATTAATATTGAAGATATGCTTTCTGGCAAAAAACTTCATGCTTAAAAAACGCACCTTAGTTTTATACTGTACATTACAACATACAGTAGTAAGAAACAGAAGTAGTAAACAGGTTATATGCAAAGAAAAGAAGTTACGTTACAAGACAGTTACAACTGTGACACAAAAAATTAAAATGTTCAGTTTTAACAGTATCTGAAGGCAATTCACAATCATTTCAGGAGTTTTGTGAAATTTAAGGCCATTAGTTCTAAATAAAATGTATCTGACACAAACTCACAAAACCGTGTATTTTGTAAAAACTGTACATGCAAAACCATTTAATAATTAAATATGAACAGGCATATAATAAAATTTTTGGGTAGTTCCGTACACAAAATTGTGCACAAAGCAACATGGTTGTGCAATTTTTAAACCAGTTAATTAACATTATCATTCATGCACCCTGAATGGAAATGTGATTAAAAGACAATATTAAACCCAAATATTAAGAGCCAGCATCCCTTTGAATGGGCAATCTAGACAAAAAAAGTTAAAATTTTAAATTAAGTTTAAAATGGTCCATTATAAAACATCTGCTGTAATCGCTCCAAAAGACTTTTCTGATGCAAAATTTCCAGTGCTTTAAGGAATGCATGATAAGATTTAATGAGCTCAGTGAGTCAACTATAATACTCTGATAGTTCTGTTTTGAGGTAATTTTCTTTAATTAATTATAGCAAGTAACTCCTCTAATTTGCTTCAGTAACTAGTTTAAAAAACTGTAAACTTAGATAAACTTAGAAATTGGAGAATCTCTGAAAAAATACATATACCTCCCCCTCAAAGTTTGGAGTTAGTGATAAGTCATATGCAATTACGTTATTCACATTTTAGGAGTTTCTTCTCAAACTGTGAGATGAACGGGTTACTGAGAACTGATTGAAGCAATTCAGGTATTGGAAAAACATATATATTTGTCCTTTTCTTAGCTTTCATTTGTATTTGTCTGGACAAACATTCAAAGAGATATTGCTTCTCTTGTTATCTTGTGACAAACTATTGCAAGCTAGAAGACATGTGAGTCAATATTCCAAACTTTTATTCTTAAGAATAGTTATAAAAGTACTGAAATTTAAAAATAGTAACATGTAAACATTGATACAGAGTAATAGCATTCCTATACATTTATATACACACAGTATTCAGAGAGGACAGTATCTTCTGAGTTGAAATCCTGACTTGTGCTTTCCCCTCCAATAAATACATCAAAAAAGTAGGGTTTTTTTCAAAAAAAGGAAAAAAAAAAAAAGACTCAGAGAGAACATCAACATTTTGCTCCTAGCATTTAAAAGCTTTCCAGTTGCTCATGCAACCATAGGAGAATTTTGGTATGTGAAGAGAATTTTTCAAGCTCCAAAAAATTATCAGAAGCTACTGCTGCATCCAGAGACTCGTGACTTGTGATAAATGCTAAGCACTTTGGAGCAGTCATATCTGAGTCTGCAACACATGAATCGGGGGTGTATAGGGTGGTGGTGCAGGTGATGGCTTTATTCCTCTGACTCTCATGTAGGACAGAAACTGCTCTGGGATCTCAGCTAGAACATCTTTGGCAAGTCTTGCCATGCTTAACACGTGGTTTCCACTTCTGTCAATGTAATCTCGGAATGGCACAAACTACAAAACAAAAGAGACATTCATACAGGTCAGTATGCAGACACAGAATACATCTTACAACATAAAAATAAGAAAGTTATATCTAGGGATTTAAAAGTATATGAATATTCTACCTTACACATTTTATATATACATATATATCTATATTTTGTATTTTATATTATGCATTTTATACATGTACATTTTATCTCAACTTTTAGAAATCCGTCTTCTAATAGAAACAATGTCACATTTTCACTTGGGTGAAGTCCTTCACATAAGCCATGGCTAGCTCAGATTGCTAATTACGTGTTTCATTGATGTATTTGGTTTATTTCTCAACCCTTTTCATACAAGAAGGTAACTCTGTCTCAGAAAGCTATTCTTAGCTTACATTTCCTGCTTGTGGGGCTCTCCTAACAGACTGCCTCTGCTCTGGCAGTTTGTGAATAGAATTTTTGCCATCTGAAGTGAACAAAACAGAAAGGATGACTTTATATTCTTGACCATTTTGCATTATACCTAGTAGAACTATGAACCACCCGAACACTTTTTATATGATACTAACAAATGCATAAGAAACCTAAGCAAAATGGATTGGATTCAAAAAAGAATTTGTTACATGATACCCAGATCTGCAACACCTAAAAAGTTAGCTACCCAGCTCTGGCTTGGATTTCATAATAATTAATGCGATGCTTGTGCTACTGGGATAGGAAAAAGAAACAATCTAGGCTCCTTGATTTTTATTCACAACAGAGAGCATGCAGAGATGTAGTGGGTTCAGCTAGCTAATAGGTTATGCCAAAAGGAAGGCTGATTTGAAATTCTGCTTCTCGCTCAGATTTTGGAGCCTGTCTCAGGGCAACAGCTGGGTGACTTTTCAAAATTGGGATTCAGTGTCCAAAGCTACTTCTGGTACTGATATGCTGGAATTAAAAGCCTAATGGTGCCTCCTGCCCCTCCCAGCACTAAACAGGGAAGATTTAATTGTTAACTGCTGTACTCCAGAATAAAACTAAAACTGATTGAGAAGTCAGACCCACAGATCTCTCATCTCCTGGCTGAACTCTAAAATCTGAAGACTCTTTCGCTTATCATACCAACTGGACAAATTTTGCTTTCTTGGATGCACAGCAACCAAGGCTACAGATTAAATTCCATTTTTCTAAAAAGCATTGAAGTCTTCAAGATTTAGGGGAACACTGAATTACAGTGCGAGTTTAACCTACACTGTATTTCTGAGATCCTGAAAGTTTTCCAGAAAAGACAGAAATAAACAAAAGAAATCCCCTAAATATATTAGACAAATAAAAAAACTCTTGGAAAAAAAACCCCAAAAAACAAAAAAACCCAACCAAAACCAAAGACAACATTTCAGCAGTAAAGAACTTGAACTTAATTAAATAATTTCTACAAGAACTTTGGAAAGCACTTCTCACCCTGGACTTACGAAACCTAGGCATCAATCTCCTACTTAAACGTGTTTAGAATTCAAGTAAGAGGTGACTCTTTCCATAACTCTCCCAAAAAGGATCTCAAATTGCGAGAAAAAAGGCTTCAAGCCTAGGTATTTGAACTATGCTGAATTAAACTGAAACATGTCACCAAATTAAGCACAAGCAGCTACCGATTAGGGTATTTCCCCAGGAAGCAGCAGATCTGCAGTTTCCTAGAAGGTGATGACGTAGCCACAGGACGGTTGAAGCTGGATGTGACCTCTAGAGATCCTTTAGTCCAACCCTACTGCTCAAGGACAGCCAGCTAGCACAGACTGCCATAGTCAACAAGACTATAAGAGTAGTCAGCAAGACTGCTCAGTGAGAGTAGCCTTTATTCCAGCCAGGAGCATCCTTTACCTCTTCATTGCATTGTGTCCAAGAATGTATCAGGCATAAGGGCAGGAGAACAACAGGCAAAAATGAACCTGATTTTAGGGCATTAAGCCAGGAAGCAAGGGATCTGCAGTTCCATAATTAGTTGTCTTAACTATTTCTGTGTTTATTCAGTAACTCTTCAATACAAGAGACGAGCACATACTGTGACATTTACTAGTACTGACTCCTCCATTTCATAAAAAAAGGTCTAGCAGTTCTCAGAAGCCAGCCCAGCACCACCCTGTTTCAAGTGGTTGCTCCTCCTTAAACTCCAGCAACTTTTCTGTACTAACACATCTGACTGTCCCCAGAAGCAAGAAGTTAGAAGAGAAACATAGGTACTTTACCATGAGTAAGTATTTTCCTAAAACTTCTTAAATAGAAAAAGGGTAACAAAGGAGCAGAAATGAAATAAACTGAAGAAGAATTGGTCCACGTGTAATACAGAGTTCCCACAACACCTGTGTATACTAGTGAGGAGGGAATAATGAAGGTCATGTCTTTACATGAATTGCAGTCAGCAGCAAATACAACAGATCCACTGACTCACTGTTAGCAGGCAATTTTTTCCTTTACTATTTTAATTAAAATATTTCACAATACCGACTGTTAAAATTAATAGTTAATTTCACTAGCTAAGTTTAACTAACCTAATACACAAAAAGGATAAACTTTTTACATTTCAGTAGTTAATTTTATAAAAGCAAATCAGTTTTATCCTGCCAGATACAAAATAAAGGTCATAGCAAACCTAAAGGGTTTGACATTATCCCTTTTTATTTATTTAGCTAGCCTATAACGTATTTGTTAGTATTTAGACAGAAAAAAAGCACAAAATAATAGTGCCTTCTGGTAATTCAATATGGTGCGGGACAAAGTTCTGATTGAAATATGTTAATAGTAAATAAATATTTTATTACGTTTCTGATATGCAATGAATTCTAAAGAAATACAAAAGGGCATTCATTGCATATTATTTTTTATTTCTCAGCAGAAATTAGAACATTTCTGATGCAAAGCATTTTCACAGATCTTGTTTATAACATTTGAAGAACTCTACCCATTTATGCTCTTTGAATGTAAAACCAGCAGCTTTTGGGGCTGCTGTTGTTTGGAGAAGTTATGTATAATTACGTGGTATATATTTAAATGCATTTAAACATAAGTGCAATGCATGCCAGAGATATCTGAATCAGCTTTATAAAAATCTGACATGGCACAAGACTTTGCAGAAATACTAGTCTGGGGTCCAGAAACACTTCCAGCTCCGGAGGCAGATCTCCACACATTGGTCTGTTGAACAGGACTGACATGTATAGTGTAACAGACTACACACAGCCCCTCTCTAGCCCAGTATAGACTACCAAGGAACATTATAAAGGCTCTGACAAAATAAGAAATGTTATTTCTTGACTCTTGTTCAGCTGTCCAGCTTCTCCTCATCCCTACTTTTATAATTACCTTTTGACAACACTGACTAAAGCAGCCAGCATGCCTTACTCTTCTCAGAGTTTTGATATGTCACTTCCCCATCAGTTGTTTTCTCTGTATGTTGCAGAAATGAAAAAGTCTCTTTTTCAACTATTAGAGAAAGTAATTCAGGAATCTATGACTTTCTTTAATGTATATCCATATGGATTATGAGGGTAATTTGACTGCTGTCATCTTATTCTCATTTCTGATTCTCATTTAGGGGAAAAATAGAGAATTTTAATGTAATATTTATTGCACTGAGAAGCTTTAAGACTGGAAAAAAGATCTGATCATTTAAATTTTGACATATTTACGTAGACTTGTTTATTTTGTATGCTAAACAAAAAGAACTATAAAACCAGGTGTCATATACATGTTTTGAATGCTTCCTTGGACTGAGATATTGTATCCACCAGCAGTTATCAAATCCTTACACATTCACATACCAGTATTTGTAAAGTTTAAAATTTTGAAAAATTTCAATTCCTGCATATATAAATGAAAACAAATATACACATTCCAAAGTTCATCAGCTGCAATCTAACCTTAATTATTATTAAAACAACATCACCCGCAATATAAGCTATTCATATAGCTCAGTAATTCAATATACATATGTATATTCTACTAACTAACAATAACATAAAAATCCAATCTGGCTTGGAGAGAAGTAAGCGAAAACAAGCAAGAGAAAAACTAAGTGAAGACTATGAATTTTGACAAATAGGAAGAATAAAGGGAGAAGAAGAGATGGCAGATCTAAAGTAAGGTTTGAACCTAAGGATGCCTGTCAGTGTTTAAGAGGCATTTGAACAACATGCTTTAACTTTTGGTCAGCCCTGAAGTGGTCAGGTAGTTGGACTAGATGTCCATTGTAGGTCTCTTCCAACTGAAATACTCTATTTCACAAACGTATTCAGACACTTCCAGGAATATACGCCCTCCATAAAAGATTTAGTTTTAGACAGATATCATTCTTTCTACAGTCATCAGGTTGATCCAATTTTTCAGCATGTTTTTCAAATGTCAAGTTCTTTAATACTCTAATTTGGCAAGCAGAGACTAGTGTGCTGAGCCATCAAATGTCTTTCTGTTTGTTTGGTTCCACTTCAGTATCCCATGAAAATAAAAAGTGCATAGCTAGTTAATTTTATTTGATCAATAAAATAATTACGAAATAAAGTCTGCCCAGGGGGGTAGGTAATCAGGAGGCAAGATGGGGTGCGTGGAGCATGGATGAAGCACATAGTTTGGACAACCTGCGGAGTTCTAGAAATCTGCAGCTCTGAGGGGAAGGGGGTTTATGGTGGGTGTGCATGTGCATGCAAAATTGCTATACCACCCTGCCAGTGGTTGCACAGGTTTGAATGACAGCTACTGGGCTGACTGAATGACTGTAGAGAGCAGGAACAGAACCTTTGGCAGAGAAATGGAGGCGTCTGTGAATGCAGATGACAGTAGCCCTCTTACGGCCTGGTACAGTTACATGAACACAACATAAACATAGAATCATAGAATAGCCTGGGTTGGAAGGGACCTTCAAAGGTCATGTAGTCCAACCCCCCCTGCAATAAGCAGGGACACCTTCAACTAGATCAGGGTGCTCAGAACCCCGTCCAAACTGACCTTGAATGTTTCCAGGGATGGCACATCAACAACATCCCTGGGCAACCTGTTCCAGCTATCATCTGAAGTTCCTTAAAGCGTGAGACATCTGCACGGTCATATGTGGCAGACACAACATAGGAACTGGGAGACACTTGTTGTCTTCTGGACTGGCAGTAGAGGCAAGGAAAGATACCCCAGGCATCTCAAATGCACTTGTCAGAAGTCTAGGCATTGCCAACTTCCACAAAAGCTGCAGTTTTTCTTCATGGAATCATAGGAGATTGCAGTACAGAAGCAACTAACTCTTCTCCCATGGCTGCATAACCCTAAGACTTTTTATCAGTGTGCTGTCAGTCAGGGGTCATTTCCTAATGAATGCAGATTCACTACTATGTATTATATAAAGGCTTATAGGTATCACAGAGAGTTTCTGAGATTGTTATGAACACCCCAAGGTATGTCAGTGCTAAGGTAAAATGAAAGGTAGGAATATAGATAGAAACAAGAATTCAAAACAAACAGGATCAGTAAAATCTAACTCTTAGAGTAAATTTTCTCTCTTACCTGCACGATGTCTCTTTCTGCAAACTTTCCTCTTGAAGAAATCCTCACTACATCACCATCCAGTTCTTCCATAGCTTAAAAAAAAAAAGAAACAAAATTAATTCCTCTGTGAGTTCAGCTACACAACAAAAACAATCTTACTGAGAAAAACTTTAGTTAATTTGCACTTTAAGGAAATAAAACAAAAAATTGTTATTTAGGTAACTCTCTAAGATCATTTGTGCCATCAAATACATCATGCTCTGTAGTTATTTTGCACTTTTTCATGCTGACGTGTTCAAACCAGGAGACTGAACAAGTGTTTGAAGGAGAGATCCACTGAAAATAGTCATAAAGAACATCCTGCTCAGGAAATTCAAATCTAAAACAGTATTCAGGGAAGTACTGTATTTACTAATTCTGTTCCTAATGTTCTCTAGATAACCACCCATGGCCGTGTCAGATACAGAATACTGGGCAAAACAGACCCCTGATCTGACCTGCTATAGTCATCCTCACATCCTTAAGTAAACTCTGCCAAATGTATGCGCCATCTACCCAAACTCCGGACTTTTAAGAACCCCTCTGGTAGCCCCCAGGGGCTGGGAGATCTAGGGGGCAGTGATATCTGGAGACGAGTAGCTTAGTCTCTCTACAGCAGAACTGAGGCTTGACTGGCATTTGAATTGTAAGACAGCACGCCTGGAACATAGACCCTCCCACACACACACTTCTTCAGCATCCACATCAGAAGTGGAGTCTGTTGGTTTTTTCCAGAAGGAATTTCTGCAGATAGAAAAGTAATTTCTCTGCCTTCTTGGGCATTGAGGGACTACAGACTTGGCACACATCTAACAGGTGATTTTCACTCAGGCAGTATACCCAAGGAATGTGGGTCTGAAGATGGAAACTGTATCTTGCAGTCCAACCAGAACGCTGCCATAAGAAAAGCGATAGAGATGACACCTCAAGAACTCTGCAAGGACAACCTCCAGAAGTAAAAAGAAGACAGAATCTGTATGTCCTGACTGAGTTAAGGGGAGCCTGGGCAAACCCAAGGACTGGGCAAACAGGAAGAAAGGGAAAAGGCAAAGGAAGGGTGAGAGAAAAGTAAGTAATGTACAACTAAAGTTGGAATTTTCAGGGGTAAAAATGAAGTTTGCCAATTTCCCTCACATGCATTTATGAAGATAAACTGTCTTTTCTCATTGCTTGTGGCATACAATCATCTGACATGTAAGTGTTGACCTGATCAATCTCTTCAAGGAATAAGATACTTGAAATTACCAGTAATATACTACTTGCCAAAAAGCATAAGAAAGTCAATGCCCAATAAATTTTTTTTTTTGTATTATTTTTTCCCCTTGTTTTCATACTCTTAGAATATTTGTACAACAATTAACAGGTAGAGTCATTAGTGATTTTTTACATTATACATCTGTGGTAGTACTAAGTATATTTCAGGTACACAAGAAGGCATACTGTCTAACCAGAAGTACTAGAATTAAGTAGAAAGAATGTAGGACTTTGAGGAATAGATATACAGGGAATGTCTACACTTCATAGTGCGGTGATATACACGATGGCACTTAATAAATTATGCCAAATCATGGAAGCAGCTTAGTTATTGCAACAGAGCATGGTGTTCCAGAGCATTACGTGAAAGAATATGTAAATAATCCTGGTAATTTCCCTCCTGCTGTAATATTCTCTCAATGCTGCTACAGAATGAGGCTCACTCCTGTTATCTAGCGAAACCCAGTTTAACCCAGATCGCCTCCTCAAATGTATTTATTTTTTTCAGTATTTCATTACTGCAGTAAGAACAGATGATCAATATTTCCAGTCAACTGACACTTCACAAGGCAACTAAACATCCATGTTGAAGAAATTCAACATTACTTGAGTATACTTACTTTACTGTGGGGTTTGTTTTCCACTCATCTTCTGGAGCTCTGTAAATGCTAAGCCCCCATATGGTTCTGTGACTTGAACAGAGAGCCTGAGGGGCTACACAGCTCCACATGGCAGCTTGTAATCATACTGACTTATCAATCAATCCAGCTGGAAATGTCAACAGTGCTTACTGCTTGTTCCATATTATGCTCTTTTAAAGAACAATATTTTTTTGAAAAGCCACATATTACTAAAATGTAAACAAATGCAAAAAATTCTAGGAAAAACACTAGAACACTTACCGTCAAACTCTGCTGGTCCTACCCCCACTATAATTATTGACATGGGAAGCTTTGAAGCCTTCAAAAGAAGAAGAGAAAGAGGTTTAATGCATTACATAACCCCTGCCAATAACACGGGAGCTCTGAGGACAATCTGAATAAAAACCATGCAGAAGTTATGTTTTAAAGACCAATTTTTTTTTCCACCTAAAAAGTTGAGTGGTGTAAACTGTCTGCTTAAGTGGTACAAAACATCTTGGATGAACACAGAAAGCCAGATGATTATTTTAATTTATGTTTTCCTTACAAAGTCTTTGAATCATATAGGATCACAATTAAACACAACAAACTCTTAGGATTTAATACTAATATGACAATTAAGATGACAAATTTATCTTAGAAACTTTTGTAAACTGACAATAATTGCAAATATGTACCTAATGACAGCTGACTTTTACTTAAATGTGCTTTGCTGTTTCTTGATTTTACACAGCTGCTTGGAACTATGTGACACAATTTTTTACATAGATCTTATGCTAATTTTTCTCAAGAGAATAAATCACCTATTTGAGCAATATGTATCTTATAATTTTTCCATGAATGAAATTTTATTCAAGTCAGTCATCCATGCCACAAAGTAAACAAGCGATTGAACTGGCTTATGGTAAGATTTTTAGTTTTATTTAATCTTTTTCATTCAATGAAACAAGGCAAAGATGATATTTGGCTTTCCCTAAATAAACTCTCTGTAAAACCTTTAAAATTACGAAGACAGTATCATAAATATTGGATTCTCCTGCCCTGATAGTAGCACCAGATATCTGCTAGTTTACAGAAATAATCTGAAACTGCCTTTGTCAAGAGGGTAACAACTAAAAAAAACCATCTACCAAATGTCAGGGTTGACAACTGTTCCTTATTGAGACGTTCTAATGAACTGTGAAATGTCTACAGTCATTTTAAACAGGAGTATACACTGGCCAAAAATCACAGACGTATACTTTCTGCTAAATTAAACTCTGCTTCACTGAAGTCTGAAGTCAAGTGGTTTTAGAACATACAGTTATATTTTTCTTTGGGAATATAAAAAGTGTTTTTCTCCCTCATTTAAAAGATATTTTCATTTTAGATACATCATCACCACTTCCTATTCTTCATCTGTCATAATATTACACATAAAACCAACTTTATTTAAGCAGAAGATTTACAGTTAATTACTGTAAACATGCTATTTAAAACAATGAAAATACACCATTCTATAAATCACTGTTTAATGTTCTACACCACTATACATTATACACTATACATTGACTGCAAATTCATCACAAAGTGTAACTATATAGTCAATCTTCCAACTAAAATTTTGTAGCAGATTTAAAAAAAATAACCAATAATCTCTTGTTAGCTAAATACTAATATACTACTGACGATAATACAGCCGCCTGGCCATGGTCCTGGGCAAACAGCTCTAGGTGGCCCTGCTTGAGCAGGGGAGGTGGACAAGATGATGTCCAGACGTCCCTTCCAACATCAACCAGTCTGTGATTCTGTGATTATGGGCCATAAATACAGTGTAACTGCAACTGAATTACAGGGCCCTGCACGAGCCAGTAATAGTGAGTATAGAGTACTTTCAAGACATGAAAGCATTTCTTAGAACAGAACATCTTCTGGTTTTCAGGTTATTGCTTGATTGTAAAGAAAACATCCTTTAAAGAGATTCCTACTCACACAGAAACAGTATTATGTGACGCAACGTATATGAAACAGTAAGTGGCAAGGACAGCATAAAGACAAAGAGTTAAACTTCTGCATATAAACTTAAGTGTTGGCATTTCCTGAATGACAGCATAACCTTTAAACAGTTTGGTAAAACAGAATGTGTCTGACACATATGCTGTAATGAGAATGATGCCTAAAAGCACCATTAGTGTTAAAAAATGAAATATACTCTTCCTGAGCTTTATACATATCAAGTTGCATTGAACATCACTGCCCTTTTTATTATTTTAGATATTATTAAAATTGGAAAAACTGCTACTGAATAGCATTTAATCAGTTCTGTTATGGTATACTGTGCTCACACTTCAAGTATACAGAAAAATGAATGCATATTCATAAAATGAAAAGACAGCAAATATTCCCAAACTTCCACTCATTCCAAGCTAACAATACATCTGCTGTATTTTCAAACAGCTCATAACAGCTATTATTCCTGTAAATGAACTATTACTGCAAACAAGGTTTTTCTGTATGTCTTAGTGGCAAATTACTTCATCTTAGAAGATATGAGCCAACTGGACCTGCTGGTCTCTTACTTATGGACTTCAAATTGAGGGGTGAGTTAAATCAAGGGCTGCTCTTTTTTCTCCATGGAGCCTTTTTGTCACCTAAAGAAGCTCATCTAAAAGAAGCTACGTTCCAAACTCCTAGGATAGACTAGAAGATGAAATTCCAAGCTAAAAGCTTGTTTATCTCCTTTAAAAGTGAGAGTCAGTTTATCCTATTTTAATATTGGAAGCTGGAAGAGCAGAGGAAGTAAACTGAAAACTTCAAACACAGTTATAGATTTGGGTGTAAAAACTTACCAGGTGGGCTGTCACAGTCCTTACTAACACACAGACTTTGTCTACATGCTGCTGGCTAGAACTTAAAGAATCATAGAATCGTCTAAGTTAGAAAAGACCTTCAAGATCATCGAATCCAGCCGTTAACCTAACACTGCCAAAATCACCACTAAACCATGTCCCTAAGCACCATGGCTACACATCTTTTAAATACCTCCAGGGATAGTGAATCAACCACTTCCCTGGGCAGCCTGTTCCAGTTCTTGATAACCCTTTCAGTGAAGAAATTTTGCCTAATATCCACCCTAAACCTCCCCTGGGACAACTTGAGGTCGCTCCCTCTTGTCCTATCACTTCTGACTTGTGAAAAGAGACCAACACCCACCTCACTACAACCTCCTCTCAGGTAGTTGTAGAGCGATAAGGTCTCCCCTCAGCCTCCTCTTCTCCAGGCTAAACAACCCTAGTTCCCTCAGCCGGTCCTCATAAGACTTGTGCTCTAGACCCTTCAGCAGCTTCGCTGCCCTTCTCTAGACTCGCTCCAGCATCTCGATGTCTTTCTTGTAGTGAGAGGCCCAAAACTGAACACAGTATTCGAGGTACGGCATTATCAGTGCCAAGTACAGTGGGACAACCACTTCCCTAGTCCTGCTGGCCACACTACTTCTGATACAAGCCACAGTGCTATTGGCTTTCTTGGCTACCTGGGCACACTGCTGGCTCATATTCAGCCGTCTGTCCACCAGGACCCCCAGATCCTTTTCTGCCAGGCAGCTTTCCAGCCACTCCTCTCCAAGCCTGTAGCGCTGCCTGGGGTTGTTGTGACCCAAGTGCAGGACCTGGCACTTGGCTTTGTTGAACCTCATACCACTGGCCTCAGCCCATGAATCCAGCCTGTCCAGATCCCTCTGTAGGGCCATCCTACCCTCAAGCAGGTCAACACTCCTGCCCAACTTGGTGGTGTTTGCAAACTTACTGAGGGTGCACTCGATCCCCTCATCCAGGTCATTGATAAAGATATTGAAGGGAACTGGCCCCAGTACTGAGCCATGGGGAACACCACTTGTGACCAGCAGTCAACTGGATTTAACTTCACTCACCACCACTCTTTGGGCCCAGCCTTCCAGCCAGTTTTTGACCCAGTGAAGTGTATACCCATCCAAGCCATAAGAAGCCAGTTTCTCCAGGAGAATCCTGTGCGAAAGGGTGTCAAAGGCTTCCTAAAGTCCAGGTAAACAACATTCACAGCCTTTCCCTCATCCACTAAGCGGGTCACCTTGTCACAGAACGAGATCAGGTTAGTCAAGCAGGGCCTGCCTTTCATGAACCCACGCTGACTGTGCCTAATCAGCTGGTTGTCCTGCATGTGCTACGTAAGGGCACTCAAGATGATCTGCTCCGTAACTTTCCCTGGCACCAAGGTCAGACTGACAGGCCTGTAGTTCCCCAGAGCCACCCTGTGGCCCTTCTTGTGGAAGGGCATCACCTTTGCTAACCTCCAGTCAACTGGGACCTTCCTGGTTAGCCAGGACTGCAGATAAATGATGGAAAGTGGCTTGGTGAGCACTTCCACCAGCTCTCTCAGTACCCTGGGGTGGATTCCATCCGGCCCCATAGACTTGTGTATGTCTAAGTGCTGTAGCAGGTCACTCACCATTTCCCCTTGGATTCATTCTGCTCCTTGCCTCTGTCTTCTAGCTCAGGGGGCTCAGTACTCAGGGAACAACTGGTCCTACTACTAAAGACTAAGGCAAAGAAGGCATTAAGTACCTCAGGCTTTTCCTCATCTTTTGTCACTATGTTTCCGCCCCTGTCTAATAAAGGATGGAGATTCTCCTTAGTTTTCCTTTTATGTCTAGTGTATTTATAGAAACTTTTTTAATTGTCCTCAGGATCAGAAGCCTGGTTAAGTTCTAGCTGGGCTTTGGCCCTTCTAATTTTCTCCCTACATAGCCTCACAACATCTTTGTAGTCCTCATGAGTGGCCTGCCCTTCCTTCTAAAGGCCATAAATTCTCCTTTTTCTCCTGAGCTGCAACCATAGCTCTCTGTTCAGCCAGGCTGGTCTTCTTCCCCAACAGCTCGCTTTTCGGCACATGGGGACGGTCTGCTCCTGCACCTTTAAGACTTCCTTCTTGAAAAATGTCCAGCCTTCCTGGACCCCTTTGCCCTTCAGAATTGCTTCCCAAGGGACTCTGTCAACCAGGCTCCTGAAAAGACCAAAGTCCATCCTCTGGAAGTCCAAGGTGTCAGTTCTGCTGACCCCCCTCCTTGCTTCTCCAAGAATCAAAAACTGTCATTTCGTGATCGCTATGCCCAAGACAGCCTCCAACCCTTACATCCCTTGCGAGTCCTTCTCTGTTCACAAACAACAGGTCCAGCAGGGCACCTTCCCTAGCTGGCTTCCTCACCAGCTGTGTCAGGAAGTTATCCCCAACATACTCCAGGAACCTCCTAGACAGCTCCCTCTTGGCTGTATTGTATTTCCAGCAGACATCAACTTGAGGGCATTTTGCTCTCCAGTGAAAGACAGAACATTTCAGTAATATTTTCATGTGCAATCTACAAACTGGAACAGTATTGAATCTCTACAGGAGGTACTGAAAGTAGGCCTTCAAAAATATGCCACCTAATTCTACACTACTCACTTTGACATGATGCTCAGTTATTTTAATATATGCTTTTCACCCATCATTTCACTATTAACTAGATCCACTCTGATATGTTCAAAACTATTGGTATAGATCTTTTCTAATCCTGTCTGGAAGTCGTTTCTGTATGTACTTTCATCTGACATTTCCCAGGGGCCAAAGCAAAATAGAACCTGTTCATAATACAAATTATTACTTATATGCATAGCGGTTTTGAAGAGAAAAATATTGAAAATAATGCAGAAACTGAAAAACAATTAAGAATTTTTAAAATTCCAACGGACTATTTAGAAGGAAATCAGATGACTGGTATGCTTGCCATTTGGGATCAGAAAGTTTGGGGCAGTTTTTAAAAAGTCAGGGGTGGGGGCAGAAACAAAGCTGTCTGCAATTGCTAGACAGACAAAGAAAGGTCACTATGAAAAATTGCATGGTGGGATGTGCATGAGGAAGGAGGTGGCAAGAATCAGATGAGGAAAATCATATGAACATACAATGTTAGACAGAGGAGTATCATTTCCCATAGAACACTATCTAATTAAGCTGAGATTCAACTTCCGGTTTCTTTTTGTCTTTATGCGTAATAAACTTTTGTTGTTTGGAAAAAATGGTTAATTTATGGAACAAATTTAGTGCCTGAAATATTAACTGATTTAGTTTATTGCCTAAAAAATTAACTCATAGAAACATAATTCTTTTAAATTTCAACACTTTCAGCAAAACTTACATTCACTATGGATTCTTTTGTCTGAGCCATATCGGAAATAACTCCATCTGTAATAATGAGAAGAACAAAATACTGGGAGCCATCTTTTACTGAAGCAGCATATCTAAAGGAAGAAAAAACAACATTATAATAGTAAAAAAACCCTTATACAAAGGAATTAATATGAAAAGAAGCTGTATTTTTAGAATTTGACCACTCAGAACTAATAAAAATAAAGAAACGTTATGCAGTGGATTTCAAAAGTAAAGACATTAATTATTCAGATGGACATTCTACTTTTAAATGAGAATATTAGAAAAACATAAGTAACACAATATTGATACTGATAATTTGCATGTGTTAAATGAGTGAAAAATGGAACTGTTTCACTACCAAGAGAAGCATGGACAGAATGTCCATTATAGAATCATGAGTCGTTAGAAAGTCTAAGTTATTGAATAGTTATTAACTCTGCAGAACATAGTTGGCATGAAGGGAATATATTACCACTGAATGGTTGGTTTTATAGCACAAATAAAATTTATCAGGAATCAGCACATTGCATAAATATTTCATTAATTTGGGGTTTTTTTTTGGCTTACAAAAACAGGTTACTTACTGTTGACCATGCTAGCAGATTTACAGTTCACATTTATGTGAACCATTCTAAAATGGCTGAACATGCACTCTGCAACCTTGGCTTAGATATTAATCTCTTTACACCACCCACAGATGTGCTTTCAAGACTCAAGCCTCTCCCTGGGCTGTACATGAATACAAGACAAAACGTACGCGCCATCCCTGGAAACATTCAAGGTCAGGTTGGATGGGGTTCTGAGCAACCTGATCTAGTTGAAGATGTCCCTGTTCACTGCAGGGGGGTTGGACTAGATGACCTTTAAAGGTCCCTTCCAACCCAAACTACTCTATGATTCTGTGTTGCTATATCCAGCGCCATTCCAGTCGCACCTCAGCCAAAGGACCCAAGAAGCAACTGCTCTTTGAAAATGAGCAGCTTTTGAAGATTTGGAAAGTCCTGAAAGACAGTGAGTCCATAGCAGCCTCACTAAACTCTATGACCTGCATACCAGCAACTAAGACTTCAGTTCATTTATCTTCAACTCCCAGGGGTCAAAGTGTCCTATATAGTTAGTGAAGAACTTTTCTGCATGGAGCAGGCTGCTCCATTTGCTGCTTCACTTGACAGCAGCCAATATAGTTACTATTTTCATGAAGACTCTTTGTGCTGTGAAGGAGTCAAATATAGGAGAACCTTGTAATAGAAGTGGCAGTGAGCAGTAGGGAGAGCAGGGCAAAAGAAAAATTAGTCTCCATACGAATACTGTGGAATATATGCCCAACAACAGAATGTGACTGTCAAAGAACTCACTTATCAGCCACTGAACATGAAAGACCTGCGTCACTGAACAGGATATGTTCTAATGATGTTCATGATGATTGCATGTGCTTAGGAAATTCTAACTCTGATGTTACACAATGCATTTGCAAGCGAGTACTGCCAATAAATAAGATGCTATAACCACAACATTTACAAGAGTGTGGAGGAGTGTGTGTGAAATGGAATCTACAACTGACATAAAGCTATCACACTCCTCCCTCTTCCTCCCCAAGATATAGATGGGCAGAAAAGCCACACAGTCAACGAACCTGTTGAGTATCTTCTAGTTGCATGCTGTCAGTAGGGACTGATAGTTAAATATCTAGATTAACAAGACCTAATATGGAATACATTTTCCCTACCATGTGGAGTCTTCTTTTATCGCATTTTTGCACAATGCTTATAATCTTTTCATTGATGACTGCCGTGACAAGTGATGATGACAGAGTAAAATAAAAATTCATTATCCTTTCTGAGCACTTAATACAGTCTACATACCTACACTGAAGAAATGAAATAGAAATTTGGTTATTTGAAATTTTCCACAGAATAAAATATTCTGAAGTCTTTTGCAAAAAAGATCTTACATGAGGAGGGGATATGACAGAAGACACTAGGTAGAATCTGGTGTAGTTTAGATATCCTTCCCCTAGTTAGGGAGTTAATAAACTCATTATCTGCCTAAAAGCTTCTGAAGAGTTCTGAGATCACAACAGGATAGTAATATCTGACATAGTTTCCACAGATTTCATCAGAGGAGTATTTTTAAGTAGGAGGGATGTGGGAAGAAGGATTTAAGACTGAAAGTAGGTTCAAAGAGTAACTGCAGGCTAGGTCATAATTTCTACTACCATGTCTATGAGAGTCAACAGAATAGCCAAGAAACTGAACCTTGAAGGAAAATGACGTTACTCAGAACAGGACTGGTATGTGGATTGTGCAGTAGAACTCTTCATGAAGACACTCGGCTTTTCCACTACAATGTAGTGTGATTTGCTACCAGAAGGAGTTCCCAAAGTTTGCAACAACTTGATATTTAGACAAAAGTTCAGTGGAAGAACTACAAATGCTGGTGGCAGGCTTCTGTAATTCTGCAAAAGTTGATAAATACTCCTGAGAAACAACTGGTGAGAAAAGGAACTCAATTTATGCCAATGTTTTGATGGTACTAGATCGTGAATTTTAATTTTTGCAGTGAACAGGAGGCTTGAGGTTAATTGCCAAATTCTGAACCAGCCAGTTCAGCTGATATGATAGTTCTAAAGAAGAAGAAAGAGTCAGAAAAGTCAACGGGTTAGACTTCCAGTTAACATGGCTAATGCAGACACTGAATGCCACATACATGGAATTCAGCTGTCATAAGGACTGGCATATTTCCTCACAGTCTGAAAACTGCTACTGGAGAGACCCTGTCAAACGGAAATTAAAAGGAGACATCTAGTTGCTAAAGACAAACAATGGAATACACACGTACATAATTTGAACGGTATGATTCGAAGATGGAACAACTAATCCTAATGATAAATAACCAAAATCCACTATCAAGCCATGCTAGGGTGCAGAGAAAATTCTTTGCACCATAAAATTTGCAAATTATTTTTCATTGGGCTGTAGAACTAACAATAGCAAGAACAGATAGTAAATACGTATTTCTTGCTATAACATTTAACTATTTTGCAAGCTCATAAATAAACCATTAAAAGTACAGTGATTTACACATCCCTACTGCCTTATTTTATAAACATTAGTTCTTTCTCTGTATCTATAAATAAAATAAAATCTGTTCAGGTAGTTAGCTAAATTATCTGAGCCGTATCACTTTTCCTATACCAACACATGGAAGGGTACTGTAAGTCAAGATCTTGTCTGCCAAAATAAGGCGTTATCCTTCTTAAGAAAGTTCTACAAACACAAGAACGGTTTTACTTTGAGAAATTAGATGAGGTGTTGCATAAACAGGAACTCAGTCGGCAAGTTCAGTCGGTAAGTTCAATTGGTGGTAACTGTCCCCCTCCTGGCTTGAGAGGCAAACTCAACTAGTGGTCATTGCCCTCCCAGGAGAGGACCTAGCCATGGTTACCACTCGTCTGAAATCCATTGTGAGAAGGAATGTGGCGACCCAGACAGAGCTTCCAGACAAACATGCAGCCGTGCAGGTCTCTGGCTGCAGGGAGTGCCTGGGCCTGTCACTCGCACTGGAGGACAGCAGAGACACCACCTGTGTGCGGTGTGACCAGGTGAATGACCTGCTCAGCCTGGTGGCAGAGCTGAGGGAGGAAGTGGACAGGCTCAGGAGTATCAGAGAGTGTGTGAGGGAGATAGATTGGTGGAGCCACACCCTGAGGCCAAGGCAGCAGACAGAGGGCCCACAAGAAGTAAAGGATCCCCTCCCCTCTTGCCACCAGGCAGGACGAGTGGAACTAAGAGATGGGAGGGGGTGGATTAGAAACAGGTCCCTGCTCGGGGAGGCAGGCGAGTCCCCTCCCAGCCTCCCTCACCTTCCCTGTTGCCCTCACATAACAGGTATGGGGCTCTGGAACTTGAGGGCCAGGCAAATGAGGAAATAGGTGAAGATTCTTCCAGGGGGTTGCCTAGGGTGAGTCAGTCAGTCCCAAGCATTAGGACTGCTTCTGTTAAGTAAAAAAGGAGGATAATTGTTGTAGGCAATTCCCTTCTGAGAGGAACAGAGAGCCCCATATGCCGACCAGATCCATCCCACAGGGAAGTCTGCTGCCTCCCTGGGGCCCGGGTTAGGGATATCACTAGGGAACTCCCTGGTCTGGTACGGCCCTCTGGTTATTATCCACTCCTGGTTGTGCAAGTGGGCAGTGACGAGGTTGCAGTCAGTAGTCCAAAAGTGATTAAAAAGGACTTCAGGGCACTGGGGCAACTGGTCGAGGGATCAGGAGCACAGGTAGTGTTTTCCTCAATCCCTTCAGTGGCAGGGAAGGACACTGAGAGGAACAGGAAAACACACCTTTTAAACACGTGGCTCAGAGGCTGGTGCCACTGGTGGAATTTTGGTTTTTTTGGTTCATGGGGAGGTTTACAGGGTACCGGGCCTGCTGGCGACAGACGGAAATCAGCTGTCTCAAAGAGGGAAAAGGATCCTTGCTCATGAGATGGCAGGGCTCATTGAGAGGGCTTTAAACTAGGTACGAAGGGGGAAGGGGATACAATCAAGCTCATTAGAGATCAGCCTAGGGGCAGCATGCCAACATTGGGGGAGAAATCAATAGCCCAGCTCAAGTGCATCTACACCAATGCACGCAGCATGGGCAACAAACAGGAGGAGCTGGAAACCATTGTGAAGCAGGATAGTTATGACATAGTCGCCATCACAGAAACATGGTGGGATGACTCTTATGACTGCAGTGCTGCAATGGATGGCTATAAGCTCTTCAGAAGGGATAGGCAGGGAAGGAGAGGTGGTGGGGTGGCTCTATATGTTAGGGAGTGTTTTGACTGTATAGAGCTCAATGACTGTGAAGGCGAGGTCGAGTGCTTATGGGGAAGGATGAGGGGGAAGGCCAACAAGGCAGATATCCTGTTGGGAGTCTGTTACAGACCACCCAACCAGGATGAAGCAACAGATGAAGCATCCTACAAGTGGCTGACAGAAATCTCACAATCCCCAGCACCTCTCCTAGTAGGGGACTTCAACTTAGCAGATATCTGCTGGAAATACAACACAACAGAGAGGAAACAGTCTAGGCGATTCATGGAGTGTGGAAGATAACTTCCTGACACAACTGGTAAGTAAGCCTACCAGGGGAGGTGCCTTGCTAGACCTGCTGCTTACAAACAGAGAAGATCTGGTGGGTGATGTGGTGGTCGGAGGCCATCTTGGGCTTAGCAACTATAAAATGATAGAGTTCTCGATTCTTGGTGAAGTAAGGAAGGGGGTTGGCAAAACCACTACCATGGACTTCTGGAAGGCAGACTTCAACCTGTTCAGGACACTTGTTGAGAGAGTCCCTTGGGAGACAGTTCTGAAGGGCAAGGGGGTCCAGGAAGGCTGGACATTCTTCAAGAAGGAAGTCTTAGAGGCACAGGAGCAGGCTGTCCTCAGGTGTCGTAAGACGAACCGGCGGCGAAGACAACTGGCCTGGCTGAACAGGGAGCTTTTGCTGGGACTCAGGGAAAAAAGGAGAGTTTACCACCTCTGGAAGGAGGGGCAGGCAACGCAAGAATAGGGATCTAGTTAGGTCATGCAGAAAAAAAACATCAGAAAGGCAAAAGAACAGCTAGAACTTAATCTGGCCACTGTCGGAAGAGATAATAAAAAAGGTTTTTACAAATACATTAACAACAAAAGGAGAGCCAGGGAGAATCTCCACCCCTTATTGGATGCGGAGGGGAAGATTGTCAACAAGGTTGAGGAGAAGGCTGAGGTACTTAATGCCTTCTTTGCCTCAGTCTTTAATAGTAAGACCAGTCATCCTCAGGGTACTCAGCCCCCTGAGCTGGAAGACAGGGATAGAGAGCAGAATAAACCCCCCACAATCCAAGAGGAAACAGTTAGTGACCTGCTACACCAACTGGACAGCCACAAGTCTATGGGCCCAGATGGGATCCACCCGAGAGCGCTGAGGGAGCTGGCAGAGGAACTTGCCAAGCCACTCTCTCCATCATTTATCAGTGGTCCTGGTCAACAGGGGAGGTCCCAGATGACTGGAGGCTTGCCAATGTGACACTCGTCTACAGGAAGGGCCAGAAGGAGGATCCAGGCAATTACAGGCCTGTCAGCCTGACCTCAGTACCAGGAAAGATCATAGAACGGTTCATCCTGAGTGCACTCATGCAGCATGTGAAGAACAACCAGGGGATCAGGCCCAGCCAGCATACGTTCATGAAAGGCAGGTCCTGCTTGACCAACCTGATCTCCTTTTACGACCAGGTGACCCACCTGGTGGATGAAGGAAAGGCTGTGGATGTTGTCTGCTTGGACTTTAGGAAGGCCTTTGACACAGTCTCCCACAGCATTCTGCTAGAGAAACTGGCAGCCCATGGCTTAGACAGGTGTACTCTTCGCTGGATTAAAAACTGGCTGGATGGCCGAGCCCAGAGAGTTGTGGTGAATGGCGTTAAATCCAGCTGGCGGCAGCTCTCAAGCAGTGTTCCTCAGGGCTCAGTTTTGGGGCCAGCCTTGTTTAATATCGTTACTGATGATCTGGACAAGGGGATGGAGTGCACCCTCAGGAAGTTTGCAGATGACACCAAATTAAGCAGCAGTTGTTGATCTGCTTGAGGGTAGGAAGGCTCTGCAGAGAGATCTGCACAGACTGGATGGATGGGCTGAAGCCAACTGCATGAGGTTTAACAAGGCCAAATGCCGGGTCCTGCACTTGGGTCACAACAACCCCAGGCAACGCTACAGGCTTGGGGAGGAGTGGCTGGAAAGCTGCCTGGTAGAAAAGGATCTAGAGGTCCTGGTGGACAGCCGGCTGAACATGAGCCAGCAGTGTGCCCAGGTAGCCAAGAAGGCCAACAGCATCTTGGCCTGTATCAAGAATAGTGTGGCCAGCAGGAGTAGGGAAGTGATGGTGCCCCTGTACTCAGCGCTGGTGAGGCCGCAGCTTGAGTACTGTGTTCAGTTTTGGGCGCCACAGTCTAGGAGGAACATTGAGGTGCTAGAGTGTCCAGAGAAGGGGAACAAAGCTGGTGAGGGGTCTGGAGAACATGTCTTGTGAGGAGCGGCTGAAGGAATTAGGATTGTTTAATCTGGAGAAGAGGAGGCTGAGGGGAGACCTTATTGCTCTCTACAGCTACCTAAAAGGAGGTTGTAGTGAGATGGGAGCTGGTCTCTTCTCCCAAGTAACTAGTGATCAGGCAAGCAGAAACGGGTTCAAGTTGTGCCAGGGGAGGTTTAAGCTGGACATTAGGAAAAAATTTCTCACTGAAAGAGTTATCAAACATGGGAACAGGCTGCCCAGGGAGGTGGTCAAGACACCATCCCTAGATGTGTTTAAAAGTCATGTAGATATGGTGCTTAGAGACATGGTTTAGTGGCAGACCTGGTAGAGTAGGGTCAATGGTTGGACTAGATGATCCTAAAGGTCTTTTGCAACCTAAACTACCCTATGATTCTATAACACAGCACCACAGCTCTCCAGCAGTGGCTGCTGTACTATTGCCTTAACAGTACTACTACCAGCTAGGAATTGTATCCACGACTGCCCTGGAAAATTTTGTTGATGTCTTGGACATTTTGAGATTAGAGGAACTACATATGCATTAAAAATTTGCATTTTATAAATTTTTGATAGATTTATGTCTTTTCTGTGAAGCAAAAATTCTGTGCTCCAAAGGACAAAAAAGGAACATGACAGAGTGACCTCACAAAAATTTTCTTTATGATTTCTCCTAAAATTTTAACACAGGGTGGATCAACTGGATCACTTGTATTTATTTTTAATCAGAAATGAAATTCTGCATAATACCAGCACACTGTCTTCAAAACTACTCAAAGGCACAAGTTAATCACGTTACACTGGATAAACAAAACAACTGTAAATACCTTTTTCAATGTTTAGCATCATGTAACTGTTTCTTTTATATCTGATAGTTATACTGACAATAAGAATTTTCTGCGAAGCACCTGTTGTGATGCTTACCTGGCTACATGATTAATTACAGGGGCAAAGTTTGTTGGTCCATAAAGCTGTACAGATTTTAGACTCCTGTAATATGCCTCCATTACACCATCAATTCCATGGCAGTATGGATTTTGAGGGTTTCCATTCTAATGAAAATAAGAGATGATTAATCACTATAAGTAGCTACGAAGCAAAAATGATGTAGCTTAGTAACACTACCCAGTGTACATTTTTAAATGGGAAAGACCTAAGCATTTTAGGATCTATTCAGAGAGTTTACTACAAATGCCTAATGTAAATGCCATGGCTAGCTGTGAGTGTTAACTGCCTAGGAAAGGAGGTTCCAGCAGCCTCATGTTATATGCAATCTGAATCACTGGAACTGGTTCCTAGACATAAATACCATCTTAAGTGGAATTTGCAACCTGCACTAAGTGACGCTGCTCTGGCAGGCGGGTTGGACTAGATGATCTCCAGAGGTCCCTTCCAACCCCTGTGATTCTGTGTAAACAGTCTTTCTTACGTGCAACAGTAACAGGCATTCCCCCGTGTGGATTAAGATATCAATTACAGCGCAGATGTAAAACTGGAATCCTCTTTAGAAGCACAGTTCTGGCTCAATGATTTCTTATTTCAAGAATGTGAACAAAAGGAATGGTTGCCAGATCCTGATGGTCATACACAATGTGAGTATAAGGTAAACTATAAACTCGTCATTGTTTTGGTACAATGTTTCTGCATTGGTAAACTGATTTTCAACCTGGTATAAACAGATGAAGAATGGAACTTATTCTTTGGGAACCTACTAAAATGACCGGGATTGTAAATTCTTTGGGTAAGCATTTTACTGCCTGTCTCCATGACTCTATAACAAGGATACCTGTTTTACAGATGACAATACAAATACATAAGCTAAATCCCAGATTAATGACCCATGTCAGGCCAGAGAAATGATCTATGTAAGGCTTCAAAACCTTCCAAATCACCTACTCTCCTTCATGTGCCACCACCTCCTTAGTTTAACGTGCCAGTATTTCATTCCGAGGTAGAGAGAATTCCCTGAGAATCTAGAGAAGCAAAGGGGATTCTTCATGGAATTCATCTAGAACATTAAGAGAGTGCTGAAAACGCTGCTTAGATTTAAATGGGAGACACCTACATATGTTCATATATGGAGGAAGCAAAAAAAGACTGTTTTTTCCTCTGTAAAAGCACCACAATGCCTCATGAATTAATTGAATTAATTTTAGAAATGACTTTTAAAAGTGAAAGTAGCCAGAAATAAGGCTGCTGTTTTAGTAGCCTTAAGATTATATGTATCAATATATTTGAACTTGCTACACAGAAGTCCAAAGAAAGTCTATGTTTCAAATGAGTATCTGCAATTGCACCTGTTTTAAATTACTATCCATGTGGAAAACCTTTTCTTGAGATAAGACATGTGGCATTGTTTTCTGGCACAGGCTGACAGAAGAAATACACATCTACAGTCACCAGACTTCTGCCATGTCTTTGCTGCTACCTAATTAAAACTCGCTGGTTATACCTACACTTGCTGAAATTCTGACAACTTTATGCTACTCAGAGAAGAAGAAAAAACTCAAAAGAAGCAAGCAGATAAACATCCACACTAATCACAAGAATCATTTAGAACACATCAACCTTTCCGGCAAATCCTGTTAGATTTTACGTTTGTAATTTAATTGGCACATGGACCAGTCTCCGATTTGTTCTTGTCACCTCAGCTTAGTTATCTCTGTCTCTCTAAACTAGCAGCCTGTAAAAGATAAAGAGACCCCAGAAAATGAGAGAGAACAATAACAATGAAAGATTATCTTGGATTATGATTCACTTGCTTCTTAAAATAGATTATCTTCAATCTGAAGTCTTTCAAGCATCTGTTTCTCATGCTGCTACAGCTGAGGTTAAAGATGATTACTTTTCTTTATTACTATTTTTGGCCTACAGAGACTTCTTGACTCTGGAATTGTCTCAGTAACTTCATCACGATGAAAAATTTTGAAACAGTCTCTGTTCTTTAGTTGTCCAGTAATTGCTTAAGGACTGCAACCTTAAATCCCAAAATTTTGTTGTAGTAAAGAAATTCAAACAATATATAAATATTTATTTACTTACCAGTGCAAATTCATGAGATACTCTTCCATCTGGAGGCAGTCTAGCTCCAAAACCTAGAGCTGGGAACATTTTATCACTATCGTAGTCCTGAATTATTTCACCTACTGCTTTCAGTGCCATGCCATAAGCATTCAGCTGATAAGGATTCATGTAGTGCAGTGAAGTAGGTTGTGAAGGGTTACCTGTTGAAGCAAGGATCAGATTTACTTTAAAACTGAACCACTTCAAAATTTTCTCTCTTAAAAATGACAGGAATCTAAGAAAGTAGAAATTGAAAAGAAAAGATCATGAAAAGAAAATAAACTTATTTCCTATATACATAACTGTGGTTGTATTAGGTAAAAATGCAACATTCTGAATACATTTTCAATAGGTTAACAGTAGTAGCTGTAAACTTCATCATTGAAAGGGCAGCAAGAAACTGTGATTAGACTTGTAAATTTGTGTCATTTTATAATATAATATACACTTTTAAGATGAAATTTACAAAAGTATTAGGGCATTCTGAAAGCATCTTTGGAGGAGGATCAAAACTTATCTCTGCTTCACCCAACTTCAGTCTCACTCCACCTGAAATTCCTTCTTTTTGCCCCTCTCAATGGGGTATTCTAAGTTAGTCAGTTTTCTCCCAGCAATAATAAAGAAACAACAAAAAAATAATCAGAAAGTACACAAATATTTGCCAACTGCTCCTACTTATTCAATTTTATAAGTAGCTTTTTCAATTTTTGTCTGTTCTGTTTGCCCTGCTTTTCTGGACAGGAATTGGCCTCTAGTCTGTTGCTCAGCAAAATGGAAATCCTGATTCCAGGTGGTGCCAGGCATACGGATAATCAATAATACAATGAAGATAAGCAGAATACTGATACAGATACATAAACACACACATACGTACACTTAAAACTGAACACAGCACATACATACAAACACAAGATGTTCATTTTTATTCTTACCATTTGAGGCTGTGAAATCAATAGCTACTGTGAAATTGATTTGGGTTCTGTAGAAAAAGCAAATACAAATCTTACTAATAGTTTTACTGTTATGTGGAAAAATAAACAGGAGATTATAACATTGTTTGTGGACAAACTGTAGGACACTGACTTTCTAATACAGGAAATAAACACTGAAAATACTCTCTTATAAGGCTCCAGCCAAGAGCTACACAACACTATTTCATTCACACACTGAAAAAAGTTCCTTTACTCCATCCTTCCTTTTTTCATTGTTTATCAAAAAATCTTTGGGCAGGATATCATAGTTTTTGGCAGTGGATTTCTTTCATGTGAACATAGTCAATACTTTGAGTGAGCATATCAAGGTAATTCTTGAAAGACAAAAGTAAAACCTGGAAGCAGGAATATAAAGACCTGTATTTGGAGCAGTAGCTAAATAAAGTCATTATCCTGCATGGATCAGTTGTTAGCATAGACGTATTGTCAGAAAAATTAATCATTAATACACTTTTACAGAGTGACAATCCAATTAAATGCAGTTCTGTTCTGCAACTTCCTTCAGGAGAAAATACTGTTGTTCTGGAGATAATCTCTTAGGTAGTAAGAGTCTATCAGGAAAAAGAGTTTGTATGAATTGGAAAATTGACTTTTCACTGAGATTGAGTCTTTTATATCTTCCTTCAAATTTCTGCCTGTCATTGTGCAACTATGAACTTAATGACCAAATTAGTAAAAATTAAAGCTCTTGGAAAGTTACTGAACAGATTTAACTCATGCACATTTAGATTAAACATCAATCTGACACCTGGCCTTGCAGTAGTGGTTTTACTGCTCAAATAACCTGACGTGCTCAGAGAAAATACTATTTATTTCACTGGATATAAAAAAAAAAATATACATGGAATCATTTTATCATACTGATCAAGGCTAACACAAACTAAGCTAGGTTACTGGTGGACTCTGTCTCCAAAAAGCGGCCTACCAATGCCCACAGTATCAAGAAGAGTCCTTGGAACATGGTCAGCCTGAAATATGTCTAAAACCGCTGTGGCCTCAATATGGACTTCAACAAAAAAAAACAGTGAAAGCTGTTGCAATCTCTGAAAAGTTCAGAGATCCAAGCTTTATGCGAGGAGTTTTCTGCTAATACTTCTGCATTCTGCTTTATGCAGCTTCACCAAAAAAGATTTAATTGTAAGACAAGCCAGATTTTGTTTGATCAGTACCCAAATGTCAGACCCTATGGCCTCTTAATCACAATGTCCTTCCACACTGTCAGTTAGTTGTAAGAATAAAGATCTTAAGAAGTGCATGCCAACTAGTTTTCTACCACCATCACTATAGTGTGCAGAAAAGTTGTCTTCCTCAGATAAGAACAGGTCAGGAAAAACAACAACAAAAAAGTCTAATACAATACCATTTCTAGATTTATGCTTAAAGTTCTTACTGGCATTGCAAAGCAAAACTGCTTTTGGGCTATAATCTCCCTGTACTTAAATTTTAAGGACTTCGGTGTGGTGTAATGTTTGAAGAGTAAAACAAGACTCCTCTGAGCACTACATGTGAGAAACATCAAGTACAGAAATGCTTCAGCGTGCTGAAGAATGTGTCACTGTGAAAAAAACCCCTCAAACAGCTTTTCCTCTGCACAAGAACAGCAAAACTTATTTGTAAACTCATTTCCTAGATGAGCCATTCTGATCCAATTGGTAAGAAGAAATAATTTCACAGATTCTCTATTCAAGACAGAAACAAGAGAAAGCACAGTAAAAAGAAGATTAAAAAGGAAAATGGCTAACAAAAGTAAAAGAAAAAATATTAAACCCAAATCTAATGGCAAAAAACAAAGCCAATTTTCATGTGATTACAGGTAATGACTGACAGCATCAGTTTCTGGAGTATTCCTCAAAGCGGTGTATCTGTATTAAATGCATACTGCTCCAGATGACAGAAACCCATCTGGTAAACTAGAAAAACTCCCTCTCCCATTTACAGTCCACTGTAATCTGGACTATGTTTTTTTGTCCAAGCAGAAGAGTATGCATATTACAGTATCTGCCAATTTGACAACTATAAAAATCATGATATAAAACAAGATCAAAACAGATGTCTAAATCTCTAGAATTTGTTTCCGTTTGTATGTACATTTTGATGATACTGCTATAGAAAAACAAGCAAGAACTTAAACCAATTACTTGATTTCAACAATTTATAGATGACTGTACATAGATTAGATTTCAGTTTCCTAAATATAGGTTCCTAATGTTATTTTAGAGCCCCTAGGGTACTTACTACAACACGGAAATTTTGGGGAGTCTAAAATGGCATTAAACACCTGTATAGCTCAGGAAACTGGATCCCACTCTTAATGCAACTGTCACTTTGTATTATGGACTCACGACCACAGAGAATGTCATTCATGTCTTATAGAGAACCAGGAAAGCTAGAACAAACTCTGTTAGGGCAAACCTGCGCTGTGATCACCCTATGTTTTCAATGACCATTTTGTTTCACATATCATACAACATACATATGGAGAAAGAGGCTGAAGGGAGACCTTATAGCTCTCTACAACTACCTGAAAGGACGTTGTAGGGAGGTGGAGGTCAGTCTCTTCTCCCAAGTAACAGGCAATAGGACGAGAGAAAATGGCCTCAAGTTGCACCAGGGGAGGTTTAGGATGGATATTAGGAAAAATTTCTTCACTGAAAGGGTTATCAAGAACTGGAACAGGCTGCCCAGGGAAGGGGTTGAGTCACCATCCCTGGAGGTATTTAAAAGATGTGTGGATGTGGTGCTTAGGGACACGGTTTAGTGGTGGACTTGGCAGTGCTAGGTTAATGATGGGACTTAATGATCCTAAAGGTCTTTTCCAACCAAAATGATTCTATGATTCTGTATCAGAAACATCCCTCTGAGAATACAATCTCATGGACAAGACACATAGAAGACTAAGTTACACAAGGCACCAGTGGCATCTGAGGAAAGGAATAATAAAGTGCAAAAAGGTAAACAATAAAGGTCAACCCTTATAGTCAAAATAATCAAAATGTAATTAAACCCTTTTTGAACACAAATCTGGGTCTTTCAAACAAACAATTCAACTTCAAATTAGCACCACTGCTGAGAAAATATTTTCAAAAGCAGCTGTAATACTGTGAACACATGTATTTTGTGTGAAAGATTATTAAGAAAAGGTATTAATTTCTCTACTGTTTCATGAGGACTGGGAAAATTAACCAGCCAAATAATAACAAAAAATTAATCCAGGAAGGTTAATTTAAAAGCTGTGTGTCATGAAAACATCAGATACAACTACTCTGGAAGCCAAATGGGATGACTGGGAAGTTAATGTGGATGACATTTTAAGAAGTGTTTTCACGGCAACATGTTATTCTAGAACCAAATTAAATGTAATGAATATACCTGAAAGTCCACTGTCCCACTTTTATTTCTACTACATGTTTTATTTCTTTTTAACAGACTAATTCTTAGGTTGTATCAAGTACGTGTTAGTAGGTTACTGTTACTATTATCATAATAACTTTTGTCAACAATAACATATTTTTTAAATAAGATTATTGATTACTGTATTTTGTGTAAGGGACACTAGCTGAAAAATTAGAATAAGGATGCTCAAAATTTTAAAAAGCATACAAAATTGAAGTTTTTGAAACAAATTTAGGGGCCTGATTAAGTGATGCAAATTTTAAAAGACATCAAGACCACAAAACTTATTGTTTCTGATAAGCAAATTCTTTGGCTAAGGCTGTGTCTCCACTTTTCCAGCTGTATAGTACTCCAAGGACCTACCTTAAAAGTGATCAGTGATGTTGCAAGGTCATGAGGCTTTGCACAAAAGCCACTAAAACATTGCCACCTGGCTAGGCAGGCTGAGCTGCTGAATGTCTTGTCCCAAGGGCAAACTCAGGTAGAATATCCAAGCACAGCAACATGCCTTATGGATTCAGAGCTGGAGAGATCATTACTATTCTGCCAGAGTTAGTATAGAAAGACATGATTGATTTGATACCTGGACAGGTGATATTACGCCGTACTACCATGAGAAATTAAGAAAGTATCTTAAAACAAACAGTAATCTTCACCTCACAACCACAGACTAGTCATTTTGTTTGTTTCTTGGAGACAGCAATAAGAGCTCTATCAGCACTGATACACGTATGGGAACAAACTAAGCCTCGATGTAGCTTTTGACTGGCTTGATAACATTTGTAATCATTAGGGTTTTTTAAACAGTACTTTGGAAGGAAAAATTAATTTTCTCCTGTGGCTTCGGAGTGACAACCAGCTGGTCTGTTAGCAGGGGGGAGCTGTTGAAGGTTTGAGGACAACTTACTACGCAGAACTGTACAACAGAGCTAATGGAGTAACTAACGCTACCAAGAGGCTGTATCCTCTCCATGGCATTTAAGTCCCCAATGAGAGTTATTTTATAATTTCCCCTTTGCAGATGCTTGTTTGGCCAAATGCCGTATCAACATAAAGAAGATTTTTCTGATAAAGGCTCTACAAGATCTTCCTCTTATATAGACTTATTACTCCTTATTATTCACTAAGGATACAAGAAAGATATGGTAAAGCCTCCAAAATATGTAGCTATGGCAGCCCTTGATTCATAACTGTATTTCACATCAGGTCTCCTCCGAACATCAAATGTGCACGCCATTACATTATATGGTGTACTGCTTGGGTGAAAATAGTTGTCATGAAAGGAGTTCTGAAGTTCCATTTTGACCATCAATGATTCAATACTGTTCAGTTAAAAATGTATGTTCAAAGCCCTTAGAATCCAAACAATATGTGGGTGTTCAATTCCAAAAACCTGGATGAAGGTAAGGCTTTTAACATGATGGGAGCAAAACATTTCCTATTATCTTCCAGTAATCAGGGACAGAAGAGATGACTTAATATTTTTGAGTTGCAAAAGGACTCAGCTCCGGAATTTTATCAATTTACAAATGTCTGGAGTAACTTGTTAGCTCATTCCCTATTCTAATAAGTCAAACAGGCTAGAAAACTCTGCACAGAAATATCCTTTCTGTCCACTAAGTCTTGCAGCTTTTTAGCTCCTGGTCTCTATTCCAGACAAAACCAGAGCAGACAATAAACTAACTGTTTCACAATCATTCCGGTACCCCAGGATAATTTCAATTGCGTTCCTCTTCAAGGCCATATCCCCTACATTCCGGACCTAATTCATATATTTGGAGGTGTTTTGATAGGAATATGTTATGAATTGATAAGTGGCAGGAGAAATCAGATTTTGAAATATACATTTATTTTTAGCACAATGTACCTATTTTAAATGTGGGAAGGTCAGTATGGCAAAGTATGTGATTAAGTATCAAGAAGTAAGGAAAAGCTACTAAGATGGCACCACTTGATATAATATTCAGATACAAAAAAGACATCCACCTCCTTCCTGCCATACTGATATAAAAATCCCGTGTTATGTAGTAAAACAGAATTAGAGTTTATGGACAAACTTCTATATCATTCTTCAAAGCTCTTTAAAAAACCAACAGTCATGTTGATGATACTTATAATGGAATATCCCAATTAAACAGATGCCGACTCAAAATATAAATGAAATCAATACTGTAATACCAATTTGTCACGGTTAAAAGCTGTCAAGATTTCCATTAAATCAGTATTAGTTCTAGACACCTCAAATCAATTACAATGAAAGTTCTGAACATGAAGTATTTCATAAGCATTCATTTATGGAAAAGCCAATATTGTGCCTATTGCAGAATCAGTGTTTTCTTCCCCTTGCCTAACTAAACCGAATAAAAACAGGGAACTAAAAAAAACAATTCTGGAGGACATACTTGATGGGAAAACAGACTGATCAATGACAAAATCTTCTTTTTCCCCTTCCTTCAAAATCTGTCCACTGGATGGCAACTGATATGTAGTAGTATTAAATGAGATGAACAAAGGAAGACAGAAGCCAAGAAAATGACTGAGTCTCAGCCTCCTGGTCATGTTTACATTTTAAGCACAGATCATTCTACTGAATTATACTCTTTTTATAGAAAAAAGGAAAAAAGCTTAAGTGGTAATTATTAATATCACAAGTTGTCTTTGACTTGCTGTTGCAGAGATATATACAAAATATCAGTAAGAACAACAAAGTATTATTTGTATTCAAAATTTCTATTATTTGTCTATAGAATGTAGATAATCAGGTTTATTAACTTGTATTGTTACATCTCAGTGAGAAATGTGATAAACCACTCTAAAAAGATTACATATGCATCCACTATATTATTTTCTTCTCAAATTTAGATATAAAATTTAATTCCCCAGTTGCTTATACACACTCTTTTTGTAGAGATGAATTTTGAATGAATGGGGAATAAGATGGTTGTGGCATATATGTACAACACACTTCAAAGAACAAACAGCTACACTAGAGGTAAAACTATTTCTTCATGCATTTGTGTATACATATACTTTATTCAATGCAAACTTTTGGTAAACATGGATGGATAGCCATTTTCTACTTCTGTTCAAGTCCACAACTGGAATCTTCCTGAGAAAGGCAACAGCAGTCCTAATAAAAGTAACCTATTTCTCTCATAATCTAGGATTCTGTACTAAAAACAGAAAACTTGCACAAACCAGAAGGGGTCCACAACACAGACTGACTGTGACTGTTCATATGGAAATCACCTCCAGAACCTTGACGATCCAAGTACTTTTCTGTTATCTCAAGTCAGCTGGCTATCAGCTCACAGTCATTCAAAGCAGGCACAACAAGCCATACTGAACACTGGAAATGGACTCAGAAACATAGAAATAACTGGTTTCCTAACCACGGCAATCTAGATGCCTCAGAAACAGCTTGTCAAGCAAATATGCTGATAGAATTCTTTATATGATACAGAGTCAACATATTCTTCAGATGTGCAGTAGTACCTTGACAGCATGCCTGACCTCTATCAGGAAGTTTTACCTTTGCTAAACTGTAACAGATTCTAATGCAGTCAACAACTGAATTAAATCCTCTCTGAGGAGAAACTGTAGGATGCAAAGAGTGCAAACATAGATGAAGTATTCCAGCAGCAGTGTTTCCAGTTAACTGAACTGGAGGTAAGGATAGCAATTCTAGAAGAGCTTGATAGTTCGCAGTCCAGAAGCATCCTGGAACAAAGCGTACACTTGGGGGTCCACTTTTTAGAGTTTACTAAAAGCCTGTTAATGACCCCAAACAGACTCACCACGACCCTCCATCACAGGCCCCCCCCATCGGCTCAGAAGCCCCATTTCAGCTCAGCCTTCAGTTCCTGCCTGAGCTGCTACTCAGAGGATTATGGGTTTCCAGCTCAGCCAAGCCCATGCCTAGCCATGGACTCCCTTAATCCTGACCCATGGACTGACTTCCTGGCTTGACCTCCCTGCCTTGTCCACCATGGGCCTGCCTGGCAATCACTGGACCTGACCCAGATCTGTGGTTTGCCTTCCCATTACAACATCATAATATAAAACAATCAAATCTGAAATGTTGGAGAGGCTCTGCATCCTATCCAAATGCGAAAATACATTCAGCCACCAAAGAGCAAGCAAATGCGCAAGTCAAATCTCAAATTTCTTCAAAGATATTGAATAAGAATTTTAAAGATAATATGTCTACATTCATGTTAAAAACCCTAATTAAGCATTTCCATTTTTAAGTACTATGCATAAAATATTCTTGTCAGGTTTAATCTTTATGAGCCAAAAGACACAGTGTTTTGAGAGTTGTAACAGGCTGAATTCACCCTTAGTGAAAATATTTATTTTCTTGAATGGAGATCAAACAGCAGTGAATTTGGATTTTCTAACTTTAAAATTCAACTGTTTGGGAGAACTGAAACATCAAAGAGGCTGTTAGTCCTTGAGAGAGAAAAAAATTACACTCTGCCCATAGGTTGAGGTTAACAGTTTGGAGTACATCTTAACAATGATCCATTCCCTCTACAAGTTATCAGTTCAGTATGGAGTACAACCTCAGGCTGCAGTTTTTCAAAACCTTGAGTGCAATGGCAGTCGAGATAGCTTACTGACAGTTTCTCTGTAGCTAACAATTATGATTGGGAGCGTCAATTTAACTTAATGAACTTCAATGATGAGTGTGGTAGGAATAAACCTTAACCACATTCTCATCTGTAGGATTACCACTTTTGGGAACAAAGACAAAGCCTTATAATGCTACTGCCAAAACACAACACAGACTTCTTTTTTATTTCAGCTGAAGCCTGGTTGAAGACTGGCACAAAAAAAAAGTAACTTGTTTCTTCACAGGTAATCAATGCTTTAAAATAAATGTGGAATGTATATTCAGACTGTATTCCTCAAAAATCCATGTTACATGCCTAGAAGTGTATAACAAATTATTTCCATTTATCTGAGAGAAGAATTGTGTTCTGGCAGGAAATTTAAGAGCGAGGAATTTCTGAGATTTGATCCCATTTCCAGGCATGATCTCGGGTAAGCCATTTGATGCTTCTGTCTCTACCTCCCTTTTGGGAAAATGACAATAAATGAGAAATTGAACATGTTATAAATTTTACATAATTAGTATTGAAAAAATGCCTTTGAAGGGGAAAGGCTCTAAATAAATGCCAATATTAAATACACCAAAGGTCAGTGTAATCAGAAGAAATAAACCAGCATTTTACTAATTTAACAGTATATAGATAATTCCCTTTTGGTTAATCCAATTTTCACTGGCTGATCAGAGGTTATTACTCAATCTCAGTGTTTTAGTACCAACACCAATTCCAACATTATAAGCGAAGTTCCGTAACTTAACTTACAGCAATAACTATCTGCATGTTTTATGTAGGAAAGTACAGCCTCTAAAATGAGGAAACAATACAGCTCTTTACAGACACTACTTAAGAGTCATCATATGCAAAGTACATATACAAATTATTACTGAATTACAATGAGATCGTGAAACAAGAAAGGTTTGTTGCCAACCACATACCCGCCTTTAATATAGTCAAGGAATGAAACTTCTGTTTCAATTAGGAAGGAAAGCAATGTTACCTGAAAGCAAATAAAAGAGAGTCAGACATTAATTGTCATTTCCCAGTTGAACAAGTAGAGACATAAGCACAATGTTTTTTGAGCTCTATCCTTAAGACGTAATTTTCTACAGTATTAGGGGAAAAAAGAAGATTAAAAAAAATGAACCCATTTCAACAGGCAGTTCTTGAAAGGGAAAAGACAAATTTGTAAGTCTACTACAACTGCTTTTTTTTTTTTAAAGCAAAAGGTAAGGGAAGGAAGATTGTATTCCAGGGCAGGTTACCGCATGCATGTCTTCTGATCACTGTGCACTACATCTACAGACGAATATTAGAGGCTAGATGATAATGCATCTATTCTATGAGTACTTCAACACTGTTCAAAGAACTCAATTACAATTATTTACATCATTTCTCATCTCACGTTAAAAGTATTGAGTATTGATGCAAGCCAAGAATGCAAAAATCTAATAAATTATACATATATATGAAATATATACAAAAATTTAAAGTGGAATATATCAAAAATGCAAAGGTAAGAAATTTCTTCAGCCCCAGCTTTTATCATTCAGAAATAGGTCCAAAACATGGACAGTGGTCTAATGGTGTTGCTGGCATTTCCAGCACTCAAGTCACAGAAGTATAAACTCAAGTGGAAAGGATCCAGTGTTTAAGATCTTCATACACTGCACAACATTTATGAAGGAAAGAATTCAATCCAAATTATTTTCGTTTTATTTACAAAGTGACACAAAACTCTCTCATAACGTAGGAGCATCAGGCAATCAGTGAAAACTGCTTAACTACCCATTCAAAGCAAATTCACTGATAATGGTACAAGGAATAAAAAGGGGATGGAAGTTTGTCAGAAAATTTGATTTTCCTCCAACTGCAGCAAAATATAAAAATTGAAAATATTCCTATGTTGTAAACTTGGAATCAGAATGAGATTACACGTAGTAATTCTGTCTTCTATCCTCCTTCCTTTGTCACAGGTTCTCTGTGATTCTTAGTGATTTGCAAAGTTTAAAACCATCAAATTACCATTCTAGTTAAGAACAGAAGACCATAACAAAATTCCACCAGACTATCGGTAGCACAGTATTGCATATAAGACTGAAATTTCTATGCATTTTCCCACTAGACACAGTAATTTTAATGGTTCATCTGTTATTATAGCTGGTCATCTTGTTCCTAATTAGTTTAAGCAAATGTTTTCAGTGAATTTGATTTAAAAAGGTGGTGTTTACTTCCATACAATGACTACCACTTCCATACAATGACTACCAATGTTCCAAGTTTTATACAGTAAATTTTAAATTTCACTTCTTTGCTTTGTTCAAAACTAATAATGTATTCTGAAACATTTCTGCTTCGACTGTAGTTTGTCTGTCTGAATTTAAAATGACCCCTTAAGTAATAATGAATTGAGATGGCTACTGTAAGTGCATAGTCCTTAAAAGCAGCAGTGAGATAGCAGTCAATGATCTATATCCACTTTAAATAAAGTTTCCCAGAAGCCAACTTCCTATTAGTGAGAATGATGGTCTTGGTGCCTGGTTTGAAAATTTAGAAATCTGTGGGATAAAGAATATCTTCAGTGAGTGATGGAGAAGAAAAAGAAAACTGCACGCAAACACATAGGAAAGTGACAATTTGGAGAAGCATAAGGGAAGGCTGAAGGACTAAGAAGTAAGGACAAATGGGGGTAAAGAGGACTTGATAAAGAAAACAAGTTACGAAACCAATAGTAGAGAACACTGGTAGAGAAAGAAAGAGGAAATAAAATTGCTAACACTGTTTATTGGATATTTCCATGTACTTTGAGACAAAGGATAACAAGACACAGTTGATTTTGTCTGTCCAAACATGAGTAAAGTATGTTCTTTCAAATGCAGACAGATACATGTGAAGGCGTTAAAATATTTAAAACCAAAATCAACAGGAAAATTGAACATGTAAATGCATTTTTTGCTCTTCTGTACCCTAAGACAGATTTTGTACTTAAAATTCTTAGTACACTTACTTTTAGTATTGATTTCAAATGATCACTTTTTCTAAGTTTCTGACTCACTAGTTTAGTGTAATAGAACATTATTTTAACCAGCTAAATTGTATTAAAAGGAATATGTTAGCAAAAAATAAATTATCTAGCAAATCAGATCTTGTATGGTAAATTTTCATGGACAATCTGCTTCTGCCTATTTTTTACAACTTAAAGCAGAGGTACAATATAAGGGGTTTTTTTTCCTACTGATAAACGGATTTATATAAGAATGTGAGAATGACAAAACATTCCTTCAAGGCTACAGTTCAGAATGAAAGTAGCCCTACTGACTTCAGTGGAACTCTTCATGTGGAAAAAAACCCACATGCTGGATGTGTTTAAAAAAACCGTATCTTATATCTGACTAGGTTTTCCAATATACAATTCTTCAACATCTTTATTTTTTTGTAAATGATGTTTTGAACATCATGGATGCCAGAACACAAAAGCTGAGAAAGTGTGGCAGGGAATTATTTGCATTGCTAGAAAATGGTTCCTAAAACAGAATATGGAATGTGAACAAAAGGACATTAAACTCTCATCCCAAACTATACTAATAGATCTTTCAACATAAATTTACAAAAATCTGTTTGTAATAAAAAATATTGACTCTTTTTGGTTTAGCTGTGATAACCATACTAGCTTTTACTGATGCCAACTCAGCAGTTAAACTTTAAAAGAAAATTGTCTTTTAAAAGTGCAGATATGTTGCAGATAAAAATTAATAGTGTTCAGTCCAATAATTTCAAGAATTTGATTGAGATTTTGGTACAACTCATTTTGCAAATCATTGGCAATTTAACAGCAGACTTGGACACAGCTTTTATCAGACTCTTCAAATTAAAAAAATCTGAAAATAAATGCTGTATAACAGTAAATAGTTTACTGTTGTGGCCTTCACAAAAGATTCTGTTCTAAACCTGTTAAACTACAAGTCAACTACACTCTGTTTCAAGAGAAAAGAAAAGCATCCAGTAATATAAAATATATTTACTTACTGTTCCAGAATTAACATACTTTTTCTTTTTTCCTTTTTTCTTTGGATTTATTACCTAGAAACACAGATACAAATATTAAAGCAGTATGATTTATGATTTAACACAAAGATAAGATACTTTCAATGCAGAAAGTAGTCTGTTTTCACTGGATTCTACATTTATTCAGCATACTGTTTACTTATGCACCTCAGTGCTGGGATATATGCATATTTGAAAACGGGTGAATTTATCTTCATGGTACCAGCCAGGTAAGCCAGTGCTGTTATTCACATTTGACAAATAGGGGACTCGGGCAAGAGAGGTGAGAGTATTCATTAAATCTGAGCGCTCACTGAAACACTGCTTTGAATTTTCACAAGATTCTGCATTTTTCTGCATTCCTGATTCCAGTGTTTCAACTGCGTCACCACTTCTTCATCTCACAATGCACCTCTCCACATTCCACTTAGTCTGTTTCCAACCTCTCCTCAACATTATCTGAGAAACATGACAATTGTTCTTTTCCTAGTTTTTGTACTTGGTGCAATCACAGGATCTAACAGACAGGAAGAGCAACTGGGGGGATAAATCATACTGTGCCAGAACAGAAACTAGTCAGTAACTTCATAAAAATGGCACGGACCACCACCTAACTGGCATACAGGAGTTGTGCGAGTTCAATGCACTCCCTGTACACAAGAATCTTCATGGAACTGGACTACAAAGCATTAAAGTTTTCTTGAATGTCTTGAACCCACACCTATAGACTTTCTCACTATAGTCACCAATAAAAATTGTTTCCCTTCTGAACACCTAACCGTTCAAATGCAAGCCTCAGTCAGTTTCCTTACATACACATTAAAATGTACTCCTGCTTTTTTCAAAATTGCATACGGAATTGGAAGCAAAACATTATTTTGTTAATTAGGTCGATCAACTATCTCCTATATAACTAGGAAACTCAAATCCTTGCAGATTACTGCCAAGTTTTACTGTAAACTACTCACAGATGTTCTGTGAATGACAAGAAATGAAAACATTCCCAATTGAAATCTTAGTCACTTAACTGCTATAAAACATTTAAACAATTTTGCCTGAAAATGGGAAAAATAGTAATACACATATTCCAAAAATTCTCTTCCCTTAACCAAAATGAAATTACATTTAAAGATCGTATTCCTTGCACAACACAGAACAGATGTGAAATGTAAGGCAGAAAGAGCTAATTCTCATCGGAGGTCTTACCAAACAGGTTAAACGAGAGTGACTCTTTCTCTCCAGTATGCCACACAGTTATCTGGTAAGTATTCTTCAAGGCTTTTACTGTCTTACACATACATAAGCCCTTTAACACTTAAAAAACCCCAAATAACCCCTGTCTCTGCTATTAACAGTGTCTTGACTGGTAAGCAATGGATTAAATCTGTGTAATGGTGGTTTATACACAATGAAATAATTCTTGTTGAACCAGAATCTTAGCCAGCTAGTGACTCCTGCTGGCAAATGCCCAGAAGAGGAAGACGAAAGTTAACAGACTGTCTGCTTGCCCTGTGGCCTTTCATTCACAACTCTCTAGAATCCAGTGGTCAGGCCTGAGTGAGCAACATATTTCTTGCCAGCAGTCATTAAATGCCAAAAATGAGATTCATCTGAATCTTCTGCTTCAGGTAACTTGACAATTGGCTTCTTAGGAATTGCTAAGAAATGCACTAGAGCTTGGAGTGAAATACTATGGGAAACAAGGCATCTACTTGGGATGAAAGATGAATTAAATCACAGCTTGTCTCTCTCCTATAAATCCAGGTACTATAATTATTATAATATTTGTGGTTTTTTCTCAAATCTCAGATAACTTTTCAAATAAAACAACATTTTTTAGTCTCTGAAAGTCTGACACCCCTCCAGTAACCTAGGAAGCCACATGAACTCTTACCTATTAAAGAAAGGTCAACTGAAAAGAGCTTGTTATAGCAATGTTTCTGATTTGAAAATATGGGACACCCACTCAAACATAAATTTCTCTACCTGCCTTGGGTCAGTTTAAAACAATTACAAAAGAATTTGTCCGGTCTCTTTTGTTCTGATATTGCACAGACTGATCAAGTAGAAGCAGTACCAAAGTACAGAGGATTGCAATGTGGGGAGGGAAACATGAGGTGCTCATGAAACGTATGCTATTGCTGGGAGTAAGATAGTGATATTGTATTTAAGAAACTGCAAAATGACTTAAGATGTTTTGACAGAATGTTCCTGGTAGGGTAGGAGTCATGTCAGTGATACAACAGGAGAGGACACTGCCCACAGTAATCTGTGCTGTCACACTATCCATAAGAAACTACTGTAAATTACAGTAATTCTGGGGTTTATCTTGGATCTAAATAAGGAAAAAAGCCCCATGGCTTTTTGTTATCTTTCTCCCACTTTGCACAGCGGCATCTTTGCTCATCTTCAAAATAATAGTGCAGCACATAATTGGAGCACCTCCCTTCCCTACCTTGCAACACCACCACATCAGTATCACGAGACAGCTGCGGGGTTTTGTGCAAATGTATCAAGAATACCTATCATCAGAATGGTGAATTAGATGCCTAGGTGCTGGGTGAAAAAGGAATGGTAAAAGGAAACACAGGGCAACCAGGCAACTAGACTTTATTGCATATTACCCATCTCTTTCCCTCCCTCTCTCACCTAAGTTATACAAACTCAAAACGGAACATTAAATTTCTCGGATCTATAAAAACATAAGCTGGAGTTTAACACTGCAGAATGTAATGTATTTCCTTAGGCAGAGTCTGTAAGTTGACACTTCTCAGTGACAAAATACATTTTAAATCTCTTCTTCCTATTGCTTCTTATTTAACATATTTTGAAATTTCATGACACATTTCACGTTCCAGACTGAGATTCTTCTGGGATATTAATTTAAAAATGTTTTAATGCAGGAGCCTTAATGCTTAGACTTTTTTTTTTCCCCAGTCAATTTTTTATGCCCAAATCTGGGATAATTTTTAAAAGGACCTTTCCAAAAAAAGAAAAAAAAAGCCAAAAATGAGTCCCTTTATGACACTTCAAGTTTGTGCATCTCAGTTTCTGTTTACACAAACTCATTGATTGCTTCTGAGAATAAATTACAGCATATTTTGAAGAATCAGTAAAGTTTGATCTTGGAAAAAAAGTTTACTTTTTTGCAAATCCAAATAATCTTGGACTAAATTACAAAAGAAGTCTTGAACTAGGGACTTATTAGATCAGAAATAAACAAGCTTGCACAATTTCGGCTGCAGGGCCCTGAGGAGAAAAGAGAAGACAAAGAAGACTAAGAGGGAATGTGGATGTAGTCTGCATTCACCTACAATACATGATAAGGTCTTACCACAGTTAGAAGTCATCTAACAATATAAAACTCTATAACTGAATTGACAACGGCCTGTCAATCCCAGGAACTGGCAGATTTATGAATCCTAAACCAGAAATGAGATGCAAATTTTTAAGCAAAGATGGTAACTGACGACAGGAAAAATCCTACCAATAAGTAAGCTAAATTCTCTGTCACTTGTAAGCCCTGCATCAAAACTCTCAAGATTCTGAAGTCTGCTCTTAAGATCAAAGGCATGTGACTCTGCATCTGATGTAGGAATCACCAGATATTCTTTGGCTAGGAGAAAATAGCATACAACACATGTAACAGCTGGCAAAAGGAGAAAGAAATGACAAATTGTTCATACACAAATGGGAGTAACCCAGTATTTGCTTCATGTCACACCAACCCAGCTCCTTGAAGTGCTCTTCTTGCCCTATGACAGATGCATAAACATGCACACAAACCTACTTGTCTTTAAATCTTTTTATGAAGCAAGACTTCTAGATTCTCTGTTCTTCTTTATTAAAGAAATGTGAAATAATTCCAAAGTTTGATTTTGACAAGCACTGCGCAGATTTGACCACTTTGCCATGAAAACATTGGAAGTGTTTCCATTTATTTCCTGAAAGTGAGTAAACACTCACAATACTTACCTCATACACGTTGAACTGAGATTGTCCTCTTGACAACTCTCTATAACTTGTTGTGAATTCTCCGATGAAATCGTGACTGTTAAAAAAAAAATTCAAATAAAATGCACAGCATTTAGTAATTTAAACATGTACTACACCTATTTATGAAAAAGAGAAGCACAGCCAATATGAACTGACACCCAAGAAGGAGCAATGGTAAAAAATACAATTTGCTTAAAAATCTTTATTTCTCCCTCTGTTGCGTGTTCACTCAATCAGTAATAAAAATCCAGAGATGAAAAGTATTAGCTTAAATCTTTCTGATGGCTTCTGCTTAACTCAGCTGCACAATGAGGACTAGGTTGTAAATTAGTGATCTGACACCAATGTAAGCTTACAGAATCTGAAGAAACGCAGTGGACTATCAAAGACTATCACCATTTTCTCACTGGATGACCATGGGCACCACAGACTCTAAACCGTGTGTGAGACTATGTAAGAGAAAGGGAGGTATTAAGAGTGTGAAAGGAGTAACTTCAACCAGAAAAGATCAGCCCTACCAATTTGTGTAATGTGGCATTTAATGGCACTTTTAAGGAGAAGACCCAAAGCTTATTTCAGCTGTGAAGTCTTCCCATCTGGGAGGAGAAAAGCAATCCACTGAGGCTACTCAGCTGACAGTATCAGACACCACCGGGAAGTAGATCTTAACTTAGCACTAAAGCAGTGGTTACCAAGCTTCTCCTTTCTAAATTCTATTCCTGCTCCAAGACTACACGACACTCTTGTGCTGTCACCCATGTTTTGAAAACCAGGGGGCTTTGTCAACTCTTCACCAGGGGACGGCATGCTGCCAAGAAGCCACTGTGAGCAGGGTGGCCAGAGGGAGTGCAGTGGATGAAGCATGGCTGAGAAAGGCGGCTGGGGTCAGGGAGCTGGGGCACAGAAACCGCAGGGCTGTCAGAACTGACTGAACTGCAGGTTCGTATCTCAGACAGGTACCTGGAATGGAAGCGACCGCAGGGGTGAGTGCCTAACAGCTAGCTACACAACTCCCAGCAGTCATTAAGACCTGTTCCCATTCTCCAGTCTTCCCAGCTGAACCTTCCTCATCGCTGCTCCAACTCCCATTCCCCCCTGCCCTTGACTCCCTCCGTTTTCACTGTTGCTCCCTAACAATGGCATTTTATCTCCTCTACACTCTGCCTCCACATCTGGTGAGTTACGAAACTAACTTTTTTACCTTCTCTCCAATGATAAACTAGAATAGAAAGTCAAAGTTTTATGACTTAATGTCCTGGTTTGCGCTAAAACAGAACCAATTTTCTTTTTCCCAAACCACAACACTTTGGTACCTGTAAAATTTGTTTTTAAGAAATACAGCACACTTCTAATTAAGCTATAAATACTAAAATCAAATTTAAATAAATCTGAATTTGCAAGAAGAGAAAAAATTGAAACAATCCATAGCAACATAAAATTTCATTCTTGATTTATTCATAATGAAATGAAAAAAACAAATGCCAAATATAAAACTCACTTTCTGAAACCAGCATGAATTCACAAAATACGTAAACCAAACAATTAAAAGGTCCAGTCATCATGATAATGCACATGAAATAAGCAAAGCATCCTGTAAGAAAGCTTGAGAAATACTATGTGGTGAAGACAGACTGATTACTCAGATTCAGAAGGGACCTCCTCTCATGAAACACTCCCCTTCCAGTCTGGAGATAAGGAAACTGCTTCTGAGACAGACTAAGACTTTCCTTAAGAAACGTATTTTGGAGGTATCATCTCCTTTGATTAAATGCTCTTGAGACTGCAGTGACTATTTAGCCAGGGAAACAGAGGAAGCCACCCATACAGGCTATGGAACTTGAGTTCTATATGGGCTGTAGCACGTGAGGTGTATTTAACCTTGGGTAACCATGGCACTGGAGAAAAATGAACCTTGGTTAGAGAGGAACCTTTCCCTTTCATAACAGTTCTTACCTTAAATTTTCAAGTTGGCTTGTATATTTCAAAGGCAGAAATTCAAACAATAGCTCAATGACTACCTACAAACATGCTGTAGCAAACAGAGAAAACGTAAGCAATTCCAGACAGGGCTGTCTCTGGGGAAAAAAAATCTGTACTGCTTAAAAGTAATTGTTTGTTTAATTGTAAGAGACACTGGAAAGGCTCCTTTCCTTGTAGCAATATACACAGACTGACAAGAACTGAGCTAAAAAGATACAATTCCTCTGACTAATCACGTTAAAAAGGTATGGGCATATATAACCAGTCTCAGAGTTCTCTGCAGTTAAAAGATCACCAACCTTAATGCTCAGTATTCAGGTGGACGTACGACCCTCCACTAGGTTGGCTCTGAAAGATGAGTGCCTCTTGGACAACATTTGCCTTTGCTGGAAATATAACTTGTTAAGAAAAACAAGGCACTAATCCCTCCTTCATGATCACACTGCACCAACATGGATCTCCTTATTAACTCTCTGTATTGAGAATCCAAAGAAGTTATTCTCTTTGCCTTCCTAACACCAAATATTCCTAGACTTAATGACTTTTGTCCATGAGTGGCATATCAGAACACTGAATCAGAGACTCTAAGCACGTAAATAATCACTTTTACTCTATCTACTTAATCTTCCACTTTTAGCATTATATTTTAAAGTGCTGAAAATCACTTTCAGAATTGTATTAACTTTGATTTTTTTAATGATCTAAAGGAAAAAAATAATGGAGGAAAGGACAATCATCACCAGAAATATGTAAATGAGTAAGGCGGAAACTGCAATAATTTAAAAATCAACTATCTAGCCGGAGAAGGAGGATGAAGATGGAGAACAAGAAATAACATGAGAGAGCCTAGAATCTGAGATTTACAATCTCTCCTACGTGTTTAGATTCTCAGATGAATGTTTCAGTGGCTCCTGGTTAGCATGGTAATATTTACAGTTTTGAAATTCAAAGAAGTAAACACTTATCCTGCATAACAGATCATAAAGGTCAAGACTGTAAAATGGCTTTTGCATCATGTATGCTAAGTAACAATTTCCCTGAAATTAGTGAAAAAGCCTTCAGAGAGAAACAAAAACATCAGAGTATTGCTGATGTGCTGATGCGAAGTTGCACATCATCTTATTTTTTCCTTCTATAAGACCTGTCTGCAAGTACTTCATTGATAAGGACACTCAACAAAAAAAGTCACTCCATTTCACACAGTGGGCTTGTCCAAAGTAACAAAACCAACTTTTGTGACTTCTTATAGCATCAAATATTTTGGGGTTTGTCACAGCTCTTAGAAACAATAAAAGGTATCAATTAGAACAAGTGGTTCACATTTTGACAAATTTTGTGTAAAAACTGGTTTGAGACAAAGAAATGTTTAATAATTAATAGTGTTAATGTTACAAAGGTCCTTTATTACCTTTTAGTCAAGAAATTTTAAGTGATGTTTGAAAATAAATGAGAGCTAAGAATATACAATTATTCTTAACAATGTAATTCATGAACGTGACAGTAAGAAGCTCAACCCAAAGCACTCTGGCACCTTTTTCCCAAAGCACAGATAACACAGAATGGGGGAAAAAAACCCCTTTAAGTCAAGACTCAAGAAGTCAAGAGTCAAGTCAAGTCAAGATTCAGAAATCTTGCACAGTAATGTTGCCTTACTGATTGCAGAATAACCTGCAATATTCAGTATAACTTGCTTTGCTATCTAGCACGCTCTCTGACAATTTTTCAAAGGTTGCTCCTGCCCAGACTGCACGTCTTTGGAGCAAATGGATTCAGCCCAGTGAGGTGATCAGCTAGTGTAACAACTGCTTATAAATAGAGAGTTCATCAAAAATGGAAATTAATATAAACGGAGTAACAGCAGCATTGTACAAAAAATTGATAGACTAATTCTTGAATGGGATTCAATTCAGATACATTTGGCAATGTCAAAGTTAAATTAGGCACCTAGGTTCTTGCTACAATCACCGGTAAGTCATAGGCACCACCAAATGGCAATTTATTCCAGTTAGGATGGATTCAATCAGACCATTTTCCCCTATAAGCTACTGAAGTAACTGAAATGATTAGTTCAATCTAGTTGTCTGATTTTCACATTGTCTGAAGTTACATGACATGAGTGCTGTCTCATCTTTCTGAGGAATTTAACATATAAGATGTCAGTGTTCTGCCGGCTTCTAAATTCAAAAAAAGTAGAAAGCAAAAGGCAAAAAAAATCACACAATTAGATGAAAAGGAATACATATAACTAGTATCCTTCAATTTGTGTTTTTTAGATATTAATTTTATAGGTATTCAGAGTGGGACGTGAGCAAAAGCAGATCATATTTCAAACTGGGAGAGTGTAGAGGCTAATGATTGCCTGAATTCCACAGTATACTGAAGATTTCACTCAAGAGTTGCAGCTACACAATATTACTGGTCAGATTTCTTCCTTTTCTTTTTAATCATACCTCAGTTTCAGATTTTGGAGGAAATGGGACAGCACATGGGGTTTGATACCTTAATAAAATATAATCTTTATTTTTTATTAACTTAGCAATATAATTTAATTTTTATTGTTAGATTATTTTCAAAAAATATTGTGGTTTATACACAAAAGTGTAAATATATCGAATTTTTAAGGATTTGGCAAATCTAAGTGAGAAACAGAGGATGTTAAAAGAAATTTGTTGTTACAGCGATGCAGTGATTTTTTGCTAATATGATTCTTTTAACTTACATCCTTGTATTTTTAATTGCCAGAATATGTTACTTTGTCACTCCAGGGAATATCTAATCAAGAAGGATGTATTTGCACTAGCAGGTATTTATAGAGGGTAAACATGTGATAAGAATGCTTATAAATCAACAGGCTTCATGATGGAACCAAAAAGATAAATCTATAAGCTAAGAAAGCTGAAACTGGCTTTGGACCTAGTCAGCAAGGAAATGAATGGCAGCACAGGATAGATTATGATTACAAGATCTACTGGGCCACAGAAGCACTATATTATTAGCTATAACACTAAAAGTAAATTGCATTAGCAATATTAAAGATATTACTGTATAATAAATAATATACTCTTAAAAATTCAAATGTGTGTAGCCATATATTTAAAAATATAAATTAAGATTAATAGGAAATAATTAAGACAGACCAACTTAAAGATAAATAGAAATTAACATATTCTTGGATTAAATAAAAGTTCTAGTACCATGATTTATGAATACAGTTTCTAAGCAAATTATTAAGATAGAAGCTCAAACATTTTTAAAAGAACAAGAGGTATCAATCCAGTCTTATAAAAAATAATTCTACCTTTTTTGTCAAAATAAAGGCAATTCAAAAGGCTCATTTCTTCAGAAAAAAGGTACACAGTACTGACAGCAACCTTCAATAATAACAGATTGCCTCTCTTGAATTTATCAACAGAAATTCCATGTATATTCCACCATCTTCTTTCTAGCACTGGAGTTACTTAAAACCCAGGTCTTCCAACTCTAGAGTTTACAACGTTTTGATGAAGACAGGCATAGAAATGAACATTCAAACCCAATCTGAAATTAGGCTAAATAACAGGTAGTTTCTACATTGCAATATCTAGGCAACAATGAAGTAGCAATTGCAGGCTCAGGCATTTTATCATACTTGAAAAGCAAGTTTATGAAGCAGTGTTTTAAGCAAAAGAAAGATTATAAAATGGATTATCCCTCTCTTCATACATGTACATTAACTGATAACACAATGAGATTCACAAAACTGATCTTACAGATCACAAAGGATTCCACCTTGCTTGTTCCATGTATGTATATATGCACATCATGTTTGAAATAGGCTAATACTTCAGCATTTACCACAACTGCAAAACAAAACAGAACTGTAGCACAGAAAAACTTTTTTTCCAGTACCTGTACCTCTAAATATTAATGAAGACCGTTCTCTAGTCCTGTTCTGGCCACTATATATTTACACATTTTAAAAAGTGCGTAAATATGCATGGATAACCCTAAAGTTTAACAATAGACTTAATGTCTTACCTTCCATCTCTATCCCAATCATACACTTCTACTTTAATTGTCCTAAAAAAATAAAAAACACAACCCTATTAAAATACATGTTAAAATGTACAAAGATTGCATTTTAATAGCATATGGCTGCATCAATTATGCCAAATCCAGAAGGCAGAATTTTCCAGTCATTTCTCATGGGACAGAAAATAGCAAGTCACTCAGGTTACCCAATATATCTTCATAAATTAATAGAAAAATACAGCAGAAGCTAACAAAACAATTAAACACACTGCAAGTTTAACCGATATATATTTTTACTTGCTGATGCTCTGAATTTTCTGTTTTTTTTATAAATGATTCTTTAAACTTTAAAGTATTATGAAAGTTTTTAAGAAGATTAACTAACTGGAACTTATTGTGAAGGTTTCTTTGGTATATGCTATTACCTGGAAAAGTTATATCTACTGTGAGGTAATAACATCTTACAGAAAAAAGTAATACATACATATTTGAGGAGAAGTGTGCAGAGATTAAGAGGGCCCTTATAGAACAAAATTATTAAACAACAAAGTACAGATTAAAAGCAACGTTCACAATACAAAGTAAAGCACACTTAAAGCAGCACAGAATTCTAGTCCATACATTTGGTTCTTAAATGAAAAGAACTACTTCAGAACACAATACAACTTCAATCTGGTAGACAGTTTAATCTCTTCTAAACATCGTGCAGTGGTGACAAATAAGAACTGTGTGAGATCCACCCAAGATTTTGTGAAGGCCCTGTCTGTGGCTGCAGATGAAAGGAGTTTAGTTCTTCAAAGACTGCACTTTGCCCGTCTCAAACTCCCCCCTACCTCTCAACAGAGGAGGAGGCTGCTTGGCTATCTGACCAAAGAGGACAGAAATGTGCAGCATATTTTTTTTAAAATTCCTATGAAGCCAAAAGGCTAGTTGTTTAGTCCTTTCATCAGAGTACACTAGATAACTATCAGATTATACAGCATAACTATGGCTCTGGCTTCCTAGAACGAAATGGGACAAGCAGACTGTGGGCTATGGGGAGAAACACAGCAGAGACAGATTCTGGGTACCAGTTATTCCCAAAGCAACACATTGCCCTGGACACTGTGGGAATACTCACCCCCCTCTTAGTGAATCAGGAGCTGGTGGGCAAGTTGGGTAATAAAATGTTAAAGTCTGCCGACACACAAGTACTCAGTGCAAACACTTTTTCAATATGAGAACTAATTAGAATTTATTTCATTTAAATCAGAATTGAAAGACAAACTAGTAGATTATTTTACACCCAAAATAATACATGTATCTAAAATATTTTTTTCACAGTATAAAACAATAACTAATTGGCAAATTTTCAGAGACATGCTTCAGGGCAAATTTTAAGCATAAAATGGTTTCATACAGTTTCTTGAGCATCCCTCTGATGAATCTGTAACCGGCTATTGTTGTGAATCAGGATACTGAGATGGGATACCAAAACAGTTTAACTAAAATATGATCCGATAAGAAAGCTCATGTACCTCCTATGCATTGACTTCACATTTATGAAATTATACATGTCTTACAAAGAAAGGCTCAGAGAGTGGAGGTTGTTCAGCCTGGAGAAGGCTCTAAGGAGACCTTATGGTGGCCTTTCAGTACTTAAAGGGGGCTTACAAGAAAGACAGACTTTCCAGTAGGGCCTGTAGTGTCAGGACAAAGGCAAAAAGCCTTTGACATTGTTTCCCACAGCATTCTCCTGGAGAAACTGGCTGCTCATGGCCTGGATGGGTGTACTCTTCACTGGGTAAAAAACTGCCTGGATAGCCAGGCCCAAAGAGTGGTGTTGAATGGAGTTCAAGCTAGTTGGTGGCCGGTCACAAGTGACATTACCCAGGGCTCAGTATTTGGGCCTGTTCTCTTTAATATCTTTATCAAATGCGGATCAAATGCACCCAAAGTAAGTTTGCAAACAACACCAAGTTGGGCAGGAGTGTCGATCTGATTGAGGTAGCTCTACAGAGGGATCTGGACAGGCTGGACCCATGGGATGAGGCCAGTGGTATGAGGTTCAACAAGGCCAAGTGCCAGGTCCTGCACTTGGGTCACAACAACCCCATGCAGTGCTACAGGCTTGGGGAAGAGTGGCTGGAAAGCTGCCTGGTGGAAAAGGATCTGGGGGTGTTGGTCGACAGCCGGCTGAATACAAATCAGCAGTGTGCCCAGGTGGCCAAGAAGGCCAACAGCATCCTGGCTTGTATAAGAAATAGTGTGGCCAGCAGGACTAGGGAAGTGGTTGTCCTGCTGTACTGGGCATTGGTGAGGCTGCACCTCGAATATTGGGTTCAGTTTTGGGCCCCTCACTACAAGAAAGACATTGAGGTGCTGGAGCATGTTCAGAGAAGGGCAACAAAGCTGGTGAAGGGTCTAGAGAACAAGTCTTATGAGGCGCAGCTGAGGAAACTGGGGTTGTTTAGCCTGGAGAAAAGGAGGCTGAGGGGGACCTTACCACACTCTACAACTACCTGAAAGGAGGTTGTAGCCAGGTGGGTGTCAGTCTCTCCTCCCAAGTAACAAGCGATAGGATAAAAGGAAACGGCCTCAAGTTGCGCCACGGGAGGTTTACAATGGATATTAGGAAAAATTTCTTCACCAAAAGGGTTATCAAGCATTGGAACAGGCTGCCCAGGGAGGGGTTGAGTCACCATCCCTGGAGGTATTTAAAAGACATGCAGATGTGGCGCTTAAGTACATGGTGGACATAGCAGTATCAGGTTAACGGCTGCATGTAATGATCTTAAAGGTCTTTTCCAACCAAAAGGATTCTATGATTCTATGAAATGGTTTTAAACTGAAGGAGTTTAGACTGGATATAAGGAAGAAATTTTTTGCAAGAGATGCAAAATGTACTTGTCTGGCTATTTCAAAGGCAGAAGGTCAAAAATCTGGTTTGAAAGCCCTGTAACCCCAAAACATCTGTTTTATTTTATTGAGATTGGTATGACCATATCTTACTATCTTATGTAAGTTAAGGTATTTTATCTTATCGATTAAAATAAAAAGAGGTTTAGTATTGCATTCCTTTAACCGTGAACTAGCTATGAACTAACCATGAAGCTGTGCTAGGGCACATGGAGGACAGGGAGGTGATTTGAGACAGCCAGCATGGCTTCAACAGGGGCAAGTCCTGCCTGATCAACCTAGTGGCCTTCAATGATGGAGTGACTACATAAGTAGACAAGAGAAGAGCTATGGATGTCACCTATATCTGGACTTCTGTAAGGCCTTTGACACAGTCCCCACAATATCCTTCTCTCTAAATTGGTGAGATACGGATTTGATGGGGGGACCGTTCAGTGGATGAGGAATTAGTTGGATGGTTGCATCCAGAGGGTAGTGGTCAATGGCTCAATGTCCAGATGGAGACTGGTGATGAGCGGTGTCCCTCAGGGGTCTGTATTGGGACCAGTACTATTCAATATCTTCATCAATGACACAGACAGTGGGACTGGGTGCACCCTCAGCAAGTTAGCTGATGACACCAAGCTGCGTGGAGCAGCCAACATGCTGGAAGGGATGGCATCCAGAGGGACTTGAACAAGCTTGAGAGGTGGGCCCACGCAAACCTCATGATGTTCAACAAGGCCAAGTCCAACGTCCTGCACGTGGGTCAGGGCAATCCCAAGCATAAATACAGGCTGGGTGGAGAACGGATTGAGAGCAGCCCTGCCGAGAAGAACTTGGGGGTTTTGGCTGATGAGAAGCTCAATATGACCTGGCAATGTGCATTTGCAGCCCAGTAAGCCAGCCATTTCCTGGGCTGGATCAAAAGAAGCATGGCTAGTAGGTCAAGGGAAGTGATTCTACCCTCTATTCCGCTCTGGTGAGACCCCACCTGGAATACTGCATCCAGCTCTGGGGCCCTCAAGATAAGATGGACATGGACGTGTTGGAGCAGGTCCAGAGCAGTGCCACAAAAATTATCAGAGTGCTAGAACACCTCTCCTATGAAGACAGGCTGAGAGAGTTGGGGTTGTTCAGCCTGGAGAAGAGAAGGCTCCAAGGAGACCCTATAGCAGCCTTCCAGTACCTAAAGAGAGCCTGCAGGAAAGATTGGGGGGGGACTCTTTATCACAGATACAGTGATAGGACGAAAGGTAATGGTTTTAAACTGGAAGAGGATAGATTTAGATTAGATATTAGGAAGAATTGCTTTACTGTGAGGGTGGTGAGGCACTGGAACAGGTCGCCCAGAGAAGCTGTGGATGCCCCATCCCTGGAAGTGTTCAAGGCCAGGCTAGATAGGGCTTTGAGTAACCTGGTCTAGTGGAAGATGTCTCTGCCTACGGCAGCGGAGCTGGAACTAGATGGTCTTTGAGGTGTCTTCAAACCCAAACCATTCTATGAATCTATAATGATTACCTTCTGCATTTCACAGCTACTTACCTGTGTATTTTTAAGGCTTTCACTTATCAGCATCCTCTGACATTACAATGTCACCCAAGGAAGACAGATCATAGTTGTTTTTCATTGAAACATTATTAAAAAAAAAAATACTTGTGCACACTAGTAACATCGACCATTCTTCAAATTAGCCTTTTCTTTCTAAATGTTTCTTAATCACACCACAGAGAGCGAAGAATTTCTTCCAGAAATCACCACTAACATTTCCTACAGATTTAGCATATTGGCTTTATTTTTCTAAATTCTTTAATGTGATGAATGGTTTTGAACGCATGTTATCCTTTCAAAATGCTGATTAAGTAACCTAAATAATATCAGGAACTGAATTGCATAGAAAAACTTACATATAAAAGAATAAATGAGTTAGAGGGAAAAAAGTCCTATATGCTAAGAAAGCTTAACCTGTAGCTTACCGGTCATAGTCTCCATTACACAGTGCTCTGACAGAAATCTTGAATGCCTGCCACACTGGATTTAATGTATTTTTTACAACTTCTGTTTTGTGGCAGATTGTAAAACTGTAATAAAAAAAAAAAATATATATTTTGTATTTATTTGGTTTTTTGTGTGTGTCATCAAACACGGAATCAGAAGAGCTGTAATCTGTATTCACTCAAACAATGTCCATATAAAATTTAAGATAAGAAAAAAAGAAACACAGTGATATCAGAGAGAAGAGAGGACTGAAGAGGACAGAGCTGTTTGAGAGAGATTACAGGCTGGGGTGTTAAGCAACTCTAAATCTAAAATATTTTCACCCAAAATTTCAACAAGAATTACAACCATTCAGTGAATTATTTCAGGCAAGAGCAGTCTCCATCCCACTTTTTTAAACAGGCCTTGTACAGCCAGGAATCAGTCACCGATCCAGAAAGTGGTCTGGTAAGGATGTGACTCTTGCTTAGCGATTAAGAAACTGAGTCAAGGGAGTCATGGCTTTCTGATTCTTGTTCCCTATTTTATGTCTATGATTTTTTTAACCAGGGCTGTCTCAGGTAAAACGTATGAGCCTCTGCGAGATCCCACGATCACCTTCTCTCAGGTGAAATACAATGACTTGTTTTTAATGCATTCTGCTTTCTCTAAATGATGCAAAGTTAAAAACGCTTCTTTTGAATCCTCATCTTGGGGACTGAATTGTTCAAAAGAAAATAGGAGGCAAGGTCACTGCTGAAATCACTACTGAAATTCTACATACAGATGTTACTAAAGTTGTCCTTTGAGGGAGTATCTTCCTTACATTCCAAAGGCTTATGTTTTTATCCTGACTATGATTCAGAAGGCATGCCTAAGGCTAAGGGACAGAAAAGGCAGCATCATTCTGCCCACAGGTGCAGAAGTACTGCCCCAACCTCCTGCTGGATTCAGGAGACCAATAAAGAATCAGTGGCTCACTGCTCACCTCTCGAAAGGCAGTGGAGACACATGGCACTCAAGGCCAAGAGAAACTGCATGCATTAGCGCTCCCAGAGAAATTCCACTAATGACCTTAATGCCACTCACAAAGGAGCCATAACTCCTCCAGGCTTGCAATTTAAGATATTCAGCACCTATTCAGGAAGCTGTTCCTATAATCTGCCTCCGAGAGGAAAAGAGCAGGGAACAGACACACATATACCCATACACAGGTTTATGTTAACAACTGTTCCAGTTAAGCTACTGAAACAAGTAATATCATACATGTCTAGCCTTTGGTTTGATATGATGTGATATGTGAGGACTATCAGTTTCCAAAAAAACTTAGCCTGCCAGTAGACCCCCACATAAGCAGTATGTTGACCAGAAGTTAGCATGTCAAGTCTTAGCAGCAGAACAGGAGATTAACCTACTTTAACAAATTAAAGCACAACTGCAGCAAACAGCCACTTGTAAAAAAAATACTTCAATTTAAGGTATTTTTTAATTCTATTCCCTAGAACTTGGTCAAAAAGATAAAATATTTCCAAATTTGCAGTATAAAATGTTTTTACCTAAAACAATTTTAAGCATTAGCATATGCTGCAGCTACAATTTTCTTTGAGAATTCTATTTAACTTAAAGGCATACTATATCTTAGCAAAAGTAATGCTATTTAACTATATTAATTACAATTAATTTTCATAGTGCTCTATATTTATCATACATTCAACTCTTAAAACCCTGAGTTGCAGTATTGGATCTATGTGTTACAATAGTTTTATTCCTATGCTGCATAACATGATATATTTAAATCCAAACATTGTAAAAGAAACACAGCTTAATATGACAAATATAAAAAAATGAAAACTAATATTACCATCTGCAAACAAATAAGTTGCCTACTGTTTAGCAACAGAAATACTTAACAGGCCTCTACCTGCCATCTTCATTGCTTCGATGAAATACAAGGAAAGGATCAGATTTCCCAAAGAAGTCCTTCTTGTCTAGTTTGTTCGCACAAAATTGCATTAAAACTGAATCCTGAAATGGGTAATACAGAAAAATTACATACAACATGCAGTTTACTACACTAAAATAAATACAAATCATTGACTAACAACCATACAAATAGATAACAAAATAAATGACGGTATCTGCCTTCTAGACACCCTCTACATATTTGCATTTCTGCAATGTCCTTATAGTGCAGTTTGAACTGCTGGAACCAAGAATTTCTTTGTACGGGGATGCAGAGGAAGGGCAAATTTCTACGCTAAATGCCTCTGTTTTTTTCTAGTATTTTCTGACATTCAAGGCTGCATTCTGAGGGAAGTAGATGCACAGGTAAGGAATACATATTAGAATTAATTTTAAAAACTCCAGTAAGACATGACTAAGCCTCATTCCTTCGGTGACTTAAACCTGCAGTTGTCTGCTCTTGCTGTCTCTAAAGCAAATGGCTTAGCAGCTTGCTATTAAGAGTCTAGAAGCTTCCAAAAAACTGAGCCTGGAAGATACCAAATACACCCATTCTAATGACAAATAAGGAGAAAAGTTTCTTTGCTAAGGTCAGGCAAAATTGATAGTCACGCATGGTCACCTCCTTGGGCAGAGTTAAGAATGTAAGAAGGATTATAAATGAAAAGATAAACCTGCAGACTCGCCAGCTAACTGGGGTAGGGCCTGCTGGAAGACTATGTTCCATAAACAGGTCTACAGGTGTCACAGCAGCAAGAGGAAGACCAGGGAAAATGTGGGCTCACCAGTTAGTGGGACAGGGGACCAGGTGACAAAGGACATGGAAAAGTCCATGTTTCTCATAGCCTTCTATGCCTTGGCCTTTACTGGTAAGATTTGCCTTCAATAATCTTGGGTACCTGAGACCCAGACCTGAGAAAGTCTGGAACAAGGATGACTTGCCCTTGGTAGAGGAGGACCAAATACGGGAACATTTAAACAGACTAGACATACAGAAGTCCATGGGACCTGATAAGATGCACTTGTGAGTGCTGGCCAATGTAACTGTGAGTCACTTTCAATTATCTTTGGAAAGTCATGATGTTCAGGAGAAGTTCCTGAGGACTGGAAGAAAGCAAATGTGACTCCTGCCTTCAAGAAAGGGCAAGGAAGAGGATCCAAGCCAGTCTTTCCTCAATCCCTGAGAAGACGATAGAGCAAATAATCCTGGAAACCATTTCCAAACACATGAAAGACAAGGAGGTGGCTAAGAGTCATCAGCATGGATTTACAAAAGGGAAATTCATGCCTGATCAACCTGAAGCCTTTCCTCATGAAATGGGAGACTAGTAGATGTTGTTTATCTTGACCTTAGCATGGCCTTAGACACTGTCTCCCATAATACCCTTTTCCACAAACTGATGAATTACAGGCTAGATAACTGGACAGTGAGGTGGACTGAAGACTGGCTGAACTGTTGGGCTTCAAAAGGTCACAATCAGCAGCTGGAGACCAAGTCACTAGTGCTATAGCCTAGGTGTGAAAAATGGGGCCAATAATATTAAACATCTTTGTTAATGACCTGGATGATGGGACAGAGTAGACCCTCAGCAAATTTGCAAACAATACAAAACTAGAAGTAGCAGCTTACACACCAGATAGTTGTGCTGCCATTCAGAGGCATCTGTACAGGCTGGAAAAAGAAACCAATGTGAACCTCATGGAGTTCAACAGAGGGAAATGTCAAGTACTGCACCTGCAGGGGAATAACCTCATGCACCAGTACAGGCTGCAGGCCAAACAGCTGGAAAGCAGGCTTGCAGAAAAGGATTGGGGGGTGTTGGTGGACACCAAATTGACCAATATGCTCTTGGCAGCAAAGAAGGCCAATAGCCTCCTGGGCTGCATTAGGAAGAGTGCTGACAGAAAGTCGAAGGAAGTGACTCAGCACTGGCGAGGCCAGTCTTGGAGTACTGTGGTCAGTGCTGGGCATCCCAGTACAAGAAAGACATGGACATGCTGGAGTGATTCCAGCAAAAGGGTCACTGAAATGGTTAAGGGATTGGACCATCTCTCATATGAGGAGAGACTCAGAGAGCTGGAAATATTTAGCCTGGAGAAGAGAAGGCTCAGGGGGATCTTATCAATTTGTATAAATACCCGATGGGAGGGAGTAAACAGACTCTGCTTAGTGGTATCCAGTGGAAGAACAAGTGGCAATAGGTACAAATTGAAATACAGGAAATTCCATTTAAATACAAGAAAAAAAACTTTTTACTGTGAGTGTGGTGAAACACTGAAACAGAGAGACTGTGGAGTCTCCTTGGACATACACAAAACCTGACTGCACAGAGCCCCGAGTAACCTGCTCTAAGAAGAGCAGGAGGGTTGGAAAAGACAATCTCCCAGGGTCTCTTCCAACCTTCGCAATTCAGTGATTCTAAAAATCCTTGCCATTCTGAATATGTGCTACAAAAAAAAAAGTCTCAGAAGATCAGATAAGAATTAATCCAAATACTGAATAACCCTAGGCAGGAAAATATCACAAAGAAAATATGTGACAGCAAGAGACTGTGTGAGAGAGCACGCACATGAAAGAGCATGACAGAGAATGCAAAAGAGAATGCAAGAGAGAGCAATTGAGTCCCAAATTCTTTAGAAGCTCCCTTTGGTGATTTTGAACTAGTCATCATATATGTAAAAATTTAAGTGGGGTGAATCTGGAAAAACAAAAAGGCCTTGCAAGGCACCTAGTATTTGTCTTCATTAAAAGGGAATGAAAATAAAATCCTGTTCTGATTATGGATTAATGACATATTTGTGACTTTTAAGTAGTTTGTTAGAAACGGGATACAAATGCTGGTCTTGGAGGATAAGCCCAGAATATCTGGAAAAATTGCCTTTAGTCTCTTTTAAGGTTACCAATAAATGCTTGGGGTGATGGCAAACATCTCTTAAGAATGGTAGGAGCTTAACTTCTTAAGAAACGTACAAGCACAACTTCTGCAGAAAAGCAATTAAATGATGTCATCTGATAAAAGTGTGAACTTTTTGATCATGTACTACGTACAGAAGTTTGAGCTGACATAAAACAGAGGGGAAAGACATCAATATATCATAATGGAAACATAATCCCATGGCTGAAACAAATGGATCTTTGCTAAAAATTAGATACTAGGAGATTAAAATACGATTAATTACTTATGGAAACACAGACTAGATTTAAAACTCATCTAAGAATCAAAAACTTCATGCTTCATATTGTTTACTGCTTCTACTATCTAAAACTAAGAGAAACTGATAGGAAAAAAGTATTCTAACTTCTTATATATATCACAAAATGCAAATTTATACATTATACCTTTGACAATCTGGTGCAGTGTAAATCACAAAATCATTTTCATTTTGTTTTTCAAAAAGCAATGAACACACACTTACTCGGCAACAACCCAGTTCTTCTGCTGTTACTATGACTGTTCCACATTTCTTCCCAGGAATTCCTCTGCAAGAAAATGCAACTATGTCACCTCAGTCCCTTAGTATCATTTATGAAAGTTACAACTGACACAGATAAGCACAAGATAAGCTTTCAAGTCACAAAACTGATGGCATACTGCACAGTTTCCCTTTTCTGTCACTTCTCCTGTGTAAAAAAGTTCATTTATTCTAAGTGAACTGGTAAATGAGTTGCATACTTATTCTAACTAGCCAGAAACAAATCCGTTACAATTTTAAAGGAAAAAGCATAAAAAGTTTAAATGGGGTGAAATGACAATATCAGAAATTCTATTTTCTACCCACCCATTGATGTTTTATTTAGAGATGACTCTACAACTTACTGATTAGTGAAAAGCATCCTTTTGCAAATTTTCCTTAAATAAAATACCTCAAATATATTTAAAACTATACACCAGCCTTATTTTAAAATATTTATTCTGAAATGTTTTTGAAGATACAAAATAACCTCACCATCACATCAGATACCACAGCTGCAAAATAAATGATAATTCACCCAGACAGCAATTAAAAACTACTGCTGCAACACCAGAAAGCACAAAACAGATCCTTAGCATAAAGAACAATATAGGAACAGAAAAGCCACGTATAATCTGATAGTATTTAGTGGCAGCAGCCTTTTGGGGCAGGGGTGGGGGGAGTAAAAATACTGAGATGCATCTTTTTGTATGATGCTATACTATAACTGAGAAGTTCTGCAATAGTCTAAATGTCTATTGGTGTGTCCATTAGCACACACCTTGGCAATTACGTCTAGATTTTTTGTTTCCAAAACTAATGCTATCACGCTCATTTTATTTCTAGTTCTTTATTTGTTTACATCTTTCTTGAAAATAATTATTTGAATAAAATTACTTTCCAAGAATACATTAAGGTAAAATTGTATTTTTAAATTGTATTTTTTAGGTTTTTCTAAGAGAACTAGAGGGCACTCCTGTTCTTCTGTTATGACAAAACATTAATGTAAACATTTACTGTTGTTCTTATTTCACTTATTTGTTTCCTTAATCCTTTTGAAATTTTTTACAATGCTCTACAACTTTAAATAAGTTCAGCAAGACTGTGGTATAATAAAGAACCGGTGAGAAAATAGTGCTTAGAAGCAGATAGACGTTTAGAAATTAGGAATAGAGGAGCAAATACTGATGCAAATTTATGCAAGCCCACTGAAACTCTTGTATAGAAGTTGATGTTTAAGTCCATAACAAATACATCAGGGAATGCTGCTCCTATACCACTGCAGTCATTTGCTAGTAATCAGAGATACACGACTGCTTTCCTGGACCTCCTCAGTGCTACACGGTAAGTCTGAATTTCACAAGGAAAACAGTGTATAGGGAAACCACTCAAGTTTTTGTTGTGAAATTTTAAATGACGATTTAAATACATACAAAATTTACGGCACTCCTCCATTTAATGTGGCATGACTTACAAAGTAATTACTCTAAGACCAAACAGGAAAAAAGAATCTGGTCATTTCATATGTTACATAGTACGATTCACAGTTTCATCAGCATCTTCAAATCATATGGTTTTAAGTCTGTCACCCTTTAACAGCTCAAGACTGAAAATGACCCATTTCAGCCTCGGCAGCAAAGGGATACTGAAATTAAAATCTCAGGTTCTCAAAAGATGAAAAAACTGTGTTTTTTCTCTTGAACAGTACTTCATAGTAGTTACGGCAGTAACCTAGAGAAATAACTTAGTAGTCAGGGTGATATTGACCTTATATGGTAAAATATTTCAAGGAACAAATGACCATGACCCCGGCTTTGACAGGGAAGGAAGAAATATAAATCTCAGAAGTGTAACTAAAAAACCAAAAATTCCCAGCACAACAATTCTGTAGGTTATGCCAACTCAAATAGAAAGCACCAGTATCAGAATTACCACTACTTGAACCAAAATTCTTCCTACTGAAGTGTTTGAGCCCAGTCAACTGTGCCATTAGGGACATATTTGAGATGTAGTCTGGGCAGTGGCAGTACCTTGAAGAAAAAGCGTCAAACATTTCTTTTGGTATGAAAAGTCAAATAGATTTATCCTTCTTCCAAAAGATTATTGTGTCAGATGCTTGACTGTGAAAAGTACAACTCTGATCACCTCCTGAAGAGCTAGAGGCCTAAAGTAAACTGTTGATAAGCAAGCCTCATTTCTGACAAACTGGTCACCAAACAGTTGCCATTTGATAGAGAACCTTGTGCCACCCTGCTAGCAGTCCTAACACATGGCAGTCAATGCCGGCTTGTCTCAAACTGAGATTTGCACATGAAGACATTTATGTGAAGACATGCTTCATTTCATCTTATGGAGGGGATGCCCAACCGCAAGAGACACGTGTGTCTGGAATTACCAGTCTGAAGGATGGGGGAAACTGGAGAGGTAATCCCCTGAAGATATTTGGGTGAGTATGTCAGGGGAAAAAAAAAAAAGGAATTCTTGATTGTTGAGTAGACGTGAAAAGTACACGCAGTAGAGTCATATCTGAAAGCACTTGGGGTAAGCTTTGGCTTGATGTATCATCAAGGTTCTCGAGGACATGTGCCTTATAAAAGAAGGATAATACTATGATGGCTGGCGAAGAGGTGAAATGCTTAGTCGAGATTTGCACAGAACTTCTCTACAGAACAAAAAGTTCTCATTATTCAGGAACTAAAAACTCTACCCAATGACGTCTGCAGTTTGTGATGCTATTAAGTACAAACTTTGTATGCTTGTCTTGAGACTACAAGCATGAAAAAACTACTGGACATTCTGCAGACACTAAAGAGTTTGTTCTCTTACAAATTCCCTTACAAACCATTCATTAAGAAAAAAATCCTTAAATATAAAGTCAGTGCCCTGACAAAAACTTCAGTGGTCACAGATCAGCCAAATGGAAAGACCTTTAACTGGCAATAACGCCTTGTGAGAATATAACAAAATATTTCCAAGCTGTTCTTATTACTGTATGGAAACACATTACTTGGAGTTTCAGCATTACAGATCAATCCTCCAATTGCCAGGGAAGTACTGACAAATATTACCTTGAAGATGAGCATGTAAGAGTTCCACCTGTTTAAATCCAGAATGCAGTGTAACTGCCCATCTTTAGCTTCAAGGAATAGGTGGTATGGAGCTGCCCTTGAATTGGTTCCATAGCACTGAAGTAACAATAAACAATTTATGTTCAGGGAACCAATTTCTCAGGGTAAGTTTCTCTGGGAAGCGTTACATGTCAGGATTTGTGGGGAAATAATGAGCCAATCTGTATTGCATAACCACTGTTAACTCCACCACTCAGTGCTAGTTATCTGACACTCAGACATAGAAAATGTGCCAGTCTAAGTGCGGACAGGGTGCAAACTGAATAAAGGAAGGTAAAATGCGAAGGAGATCTACATTTCAGTGGATCAAACCTATGCGTTAGAGAGCCCAGAACCTGTAGGTGTTCTACAGTGATCACTTCTTTTTGGGCAGTCTTTGAGGGAGCAAATAATTTGTCTGTTAGAGGAACTGAACAGAAAACCATCATCACACAAAAGGTCCTCAACAACACCTGCATGTCTCTAGACAAGATACAGTCTTGAGGAGTAATTACTGCCTCCTTAGAACAAATGATTCCACGATTGTGACACCACATCTGCAGTACCTAGAGAAGTTTGAAAGGATACTCTGAAGACCACTTTGGCGTTAACAAGGACTGAACGGAGGACCTTTCCAGAGTTGGTGAAAAAGTCAGAGAAAGATGACAATTTACCTGGGAATTCAAACCTAAGAGGTTAAACAGAGCCTCCAATTTTGCAAGCTGAAACTGTAATGAGGCAGAGGATGGAACATTTTTCAGATTATTGAAAAATTTACAGTCTTATCCCTGAGTTTACAGAACCTAGCCCTCTGGCAGACACAACCACAGATAAGAGGATAGGACAAACATATAGGAAGTCCCAATTCCAGGGTTCAGATGGTTTTCTATCAATTATGTTCACAGCAAGATGACAGAAGAAAGAACTTCCCAAAATAGGCCAGCTGGCTCCAGTACAGCCTCATTAGCAGGCAATGGCACTCAGATGTGAATAACTAGCATAGAATGCTCATTAAGCTTTGTAACAGCTCTGCCTCCTCATTAAAGGGAATCCCTACAGGAATGCACTTAGTAGATCCCAAAAGAAGCATTGCTCAGAGTTATAAATGTGGCTAGCATCTTCTCTCTAGGAAGACAGAACATGCAAATATTTAATTCTGAATAATGTCTGGGAAGGTGACGCTCTCTTGAGAGAAAAATAAAGCTGTGTCATTTCTGGAAGTAGATATATCTGCACCTAACCCTTTCAAACTAATACCACTGAGGTATGCAAGGCCAGTCTGAGTAAATCTTACACATGGAGCTTGTCTGGAGAAGGCATTTAATGAATCCAGTAACCCAACAGGTAAAGAGAGTAAACGTTACTGTGAAAATGTCAGATTCTCTGTTTCACCTGCTTTGTATGACTAGATTTAATTTTCAAGAGAAATTATCCAGAGAAAATATTCACCTCTGTACCTGACCAGTCTGTAAAATAAAGCGCAACACTGAAGTATGTTCTTGAACAAAAACATTCATAGTCACATGGATAACAGGCTAGTGCACTACTGAACTGGGAGCAAGAGTCTTCTGCAACAGACTGCATCGAATTCAAAGCCCTTAATGGTGTCAGAAACACAGGCAGGTTCAGGAGACATCCTCATACCTGCCAAAACCAAATACTATTGGGTTCATGCCTCAGAGGCCTAATCCACTGGTCCTTGTAAGACTAGTGAAACTACAAGTCATGCCTGTCATGAAGGCAAAGAAGAAAAATGTGCGTGTATATTTTCACTTTTACACTCAACATGAAGGTTAGTAGCAAGGTATGTTTCAGTCTGCCTGACAGACCACTGCAATGGTGACCCTCTAGGCTTGAGATGTTTTACCTTCATTTTGATGAAAGACAAGTGTATCCTTTCATGGTAGACTTTATAAGGGAACTTTCCCTAGTGATATACAATCTCACTTGGAGCTGGCCAGCTCATGGCAGCCATGGAGTCCTGAATCTCATGAGGCTTTTGTATATGTCCAAAGTAGACAGATCCGCAGTTTAAGCTTCAAGTCTTTCTAATTTTCATTTTGAAAGAATGTCAGACCTTACTTGAATGCCAATCAGAGAATGGAATTCAAGGTTCTCAAGCTACTTAAGCACAAAAAGTGCTGCTTCAGTAGGGTAGTTGATTAGGACTAAAACAGCACTGGGGATTCTCTTCTTTGTACATCCCTTGGCAGAGAACAGAAAAGGCAAAACGTTAATGAACTTCAGAAATACTGTGAAGAGAAAAAGCTCTCTGATCTCAAGTGACAGATCATAAAGAACATTCTAGTTATGTGAACATGGACCTGACTTTCTAAAGACAGCAGTAAATTCAAAGCAGTAAATATCCTTAGGAATGGAAGATATGCAATATTGTCAATTGAATAATTGTTATTTGAATATTAAGAGACATTAAACACGTCTATAAGCGAACAATCCTGAAATGCAATGCAATGGTTTAATGAATAAAATAAGACAACAAATAAAATAAGACAACAAATGTCTCCTAGATACCAAGGTGTCCAGACTTCAGAGAGTCCAGAGTGAGCAATAAACCAGGCACAGTTGTCTAGCCACAGCACTGTCAAAAGCACCAATGACAAAATTAAACCTAAATGCTGGGAAGAGCTGACAAAAAGTCATGAACAGTTTCTCATTAAGAAATATCTGCCCACACCACATATACAAAAAGGAAAGTATATTTCAAAATCTTTCAACGGGACAACTGATTTGGGTCCATTTAGTAACTGCCATACAACAGAGTATCCTCTCAGAAGCCACACCTGAACAGTGCCTGTTTACCCAAAAGAAAATGTATTACACAGGCCCACACAACTGTGAAATAATTATAAGATCTTTTTTCCATAGAATCTTCACTGATATCTTTTCCTTCCTCATAGCTAATTTCAAATTTTTAACTTCGCCTGTTACTCACTTCAGATCTCACTTAACCTGTACCAAGTGATAACAAACTGCTGAATGGATGATTTTTAAGCTACATATTTAAAATAAATTTCAGGAACTTTCTCAGGAAAAAAAAGTGTAGTATGCTGAATAATTTATCACTCTGAAGACAAAAAGAACTATAAAGACCTTCAAGAAGTCAGCAAGATTTGTCTTATTAAATAGAGGTGTCTTCAAAGTCAGCACCTTTCTCTGACCAAGTCATCACAGGCTTCCAGCAGAGTCAACTGACAACTAGTCAAAACAGTCAATGGAGTTGCAACAGTGCAATCCACTGTGGCAGTCAGCATAAGTTAGGCCTAGGTAGTGAAAAGTTAGTGAATTTCTGTTTTAGTAGAAGTAAACAAAATAGGGCCAACCTCTTGTCTGGATCAACAGGATAGTGTTTGTGTGCTCAAGTGGACAGTCAAACTATGCAACCAACCTGCTCACCATCAAGAACTAAAAACATGTCCAGAACAAGTGGAGAGTGTGTGTGTCCCCCGTGCCATGGTGCTAAGGCTCTCCTGGGACAGCCCTGGTAGGAGCTGGGCAGGGGCTGTTTCTCTAATTTCGTTACTGGAGTTCCCTCACCTGCCTTGTACCTCTGTGCTCCTTTGTGGGTGTGAAGATGGGACTTCAATGGGCTGATGGCTCCCCTGAGATGGGTCTGGAAGCAGCCAGGGCAAGGTATTATTTGGGTGCCCCTTTGTTTGCAGACAAGCTTTTTAATCACGTAACCTAACACACCTCTTTCATTGTACCACTTATTATACTTGTCCTCAAGGCTGTTTCCTGGACAGGTTTTTAAAAGTTTAATATCCAGATTAAGAGGAGAACCACAAAACACTGTTGTTTAATAACCACAATATTTGAAGTTAACCATTTTGTATGATTGTATTAGAAATGTTATCAGCTGGCTCCTCATTGTTTGTGCAAGGTTTTTTATTTTGCAGGAGCTAGATTACAATTAGCAGTTTCCTACAGTTCCACAGTAGCCATACTCTATTGAACAATAATTTAACACTCATAATACTGATGCAGTCAATTTTAGCAGTTTGGGGGACTGGTTTTTTGTTCATTTTTTGGTTTGTTTGTTTTACACAGTATTTATTTTATTGCAGACAATTAGTGATTAGCTATGGAAACTGAAGGACAACTTAAAAGTTAAGGTTCATCTGCAAACCTTGATGACAACAGAAAGTGACACAGTTTTAAAGTAGCTTTTTCTGCATAGTTTTTCAAGTTATTTAAGGAAGTCGTACAGTGAAGTAGTATCGCTTCTAGCATATATTATGTTACTGTGTGCATAGGTGTGTTTTTAAGTTTAAATAGTGTAAGTTTTCCCGAATTATGCTGCAGATACTGAAACCCTCCTCACCTGCAGAGTTGAAGAATGTATTTACCCTTAAAATGAGGTAGTTCCCAGTGTGCGCAGTCCCACCAATCCAGAGAAGGGCAGAGCTGAAGAATGTATTTACCCTTAAAATGAGGTAGTTCCCAGTGTGCACAGTCCCACCAATCCAGAGAAGGGAAATAATAAGTAATATGTAGTGACATTAATAGAACTGTTTATGTATAGGATAATTAAGCCCTTGATTTAAAAGTAAATAGTGTAAAAAGTACTGGTGTAGTCCTCTGGGAGGGAGGTAAGGAGGGCAGGAAAGGTTGCGGGGGGGGGGGAAGGATTACTAGGGATTCGTCATAAAGACTGAGTCTGTAAATACAATGATCAGGTGACTGAACTATATTTGGAACACCTCAAAATTCAGCAAAAATGCATTTATTACCAGCCTCAATTCTGAATATTAAAGAGAATATGAATCATACTGTTAAAGGATGTTGCAGCAGTAATGAACACAGCACTCATGGAATTCCACAAGAGAACTAACAGCTTACATTTGTTACAAATCAATTTGAATAATCTGCAGTTGGCTGTAAATTAGGAAAACTAAATCAAAGGCTTATTTTGATAAAACATTAAGTGAAAATGTTTTGCAAAGACTTCTCAAGTTTTTTTTCATGTTACTCAATTTTTCAGCGTGAACTGTACAATAAGCGCGCCCTGCTGAATAGCTGAAATTTGCTTTTGTACAAATGATTGACAGAATTTAGTCAAGGCTAATGGACTGGAAGGGCATAATTACAGGAATGCTTCACCACAAAGCCATGCTAGTCAACCCCTTACGTTTATGATTCAAAAGGATTTGTTTCAGGTATTGCATGTCTCAGAAATTCAAGTAGATTCAATCTCAATTAAAATATTTTCTAGCTTAAAATATAATTAAAGAAACTTTACCATAGTTTTTGTAATGGAAATATTTCTTTTAATTTATTTTAAAGTTTTCATTATTTCATAAGGACCCTTAGATTAAATTAAAGGAAAACTATGTAAATTCTCTTACTGTTTATCAATTGAAATGGCCTGTTCTGAACTGTTATTTCATCCAGAAAGAGTTCTAGAGA
>VFFE01007054.1:420520-550434 GCA_008921705.1 Burhinus oedicnemus
GTCAAAAACAAAACATAGCAAAAAAAAAAAAAAAAAAAGGAAAGTTATATTAGGGTTGCCAGATGACAGATCTGAGGACAATGTAAAGAAAAAAACAAAAACAAACAATTCTTTCACCTATTTCAATGTGTGAAATTTACACAAACAGATACACGAAGTCTCATCAGTAAGAAAGGCAAATTGAATTATCACAGATTATAGGATTATGGTTCACTAGCTATTCAAAATGAAACAGTTTTCAACAAAGTGCAGGCTACTAAGAGAAATTACTCTGATATTCCTGTGTGAACAATGAAAGCTGCCAAAAATCAGAACAAAAATTAAATCTAATCTTAGAAAACAAACTTGTGAATTTTTTCTTCAGTAATTTTTCAGTCATTTGACTAATTAAATAGAAACAATTGACAATAAACTAACTTGCTTTTAGCAAGAGCTTGACTTGTTCTTTTCAGTTTACCATAATCTTATTCTTCCTCCAGCTAGAAAATGCCGTTGTTTCCCTTCTGCTATCAAGTCAGATTTCAAAAAAATTACTGTGAAATTCTTGGGGGATTACTAACCTCTGTACTTTCATAGTCTTCCATCTTTATCAGATAATCCACAGTAATATTTTCACCAAATCCTACATTCAGATTCAATACCAGGAACTAAACTGAGAAAGTATCCTTTATGCCCATGTCAGCCTCCCCTGCACGTTTCCATTCTCACCACGTGCATGCAATCCCTTCGGTTGTGTTTGGTTGTTGGGATGCATTATGGACCAGATCACAAGTCAGGAGGACAGGAATACCATAACGTAGCTGGATGTGGTGCAGCGCAAAGTTTTAGAAACATATTTGTAAACAAAGGAATGACTATAAAAATCACTAATATGAGCCTAAAAAAAAAAAAAAAGTCATTGCATAGTGTCTGGTGAAATTTAACAGAAATAAACAACTGGTAATTTGACCTGAGGACTAGCTGCACAATGATAACAAAGAACTACTTCATGGGCAAAATCAGTTAACAAATCATCAAATATGAACAGAAAGGGTCCTGAGACATTGGTGGCTGTACAGTTTAGGAAGGGGCTCATACTCATTTATCAGAACACCAAAAATCAGATATATACTTGCCACTTTCTTTTTGTTGCAAAAAATACGAATCATATGACGAGTTTCTTTCTCTGAAAAATAACACTTTGGCCAACAGTAGTACACCATTTCGCTGAGGAATTTGAAAAAGGAAGCTTTCTAAAGATGCTTCTTTCCTGATCTAAATCAGAGTTTTAATCCATAAGTAGCTATATGAGATTCACATTTTAAACTCTGAGTTCTACAATATTTCATTTCTTATCTATCGTTGTTATAGGGCTCTAAAGTAAATTCACAGACTACAGCTATATGGTAACTTGCAGGCAAACATTAAAAACAGTTATTCAGTTTTCAGTTCAAAGTATACTTTTATCCAGGTAATTCAGAACAGCAGCAGAAAGCAGTCAGGCCTTTCTGATAAGTACAGAGTACGTTTGATATTTACAGCTTTTCATAAATAAACAAACAGGAGTCCATTTGTTTGGGTACGTGAAGAATCAAACAGGAGACTGTATTTTCCCTTCCAGGTCCAAGTGCTTTTCAGACAGCACTTATCCATAAATTCTTTAAAGACTTTCCTTTCTTTGCCTAGACCGAGCCTAGCTTTCTCTTTCTTGGTTCATTTCTTTGGCTTTTCACTTCTATTGCACTGCCCTCCCCTCCCATAACATACATGCATCCTACGAGGAGCAAGAGGCAACCAAATCAAGATTCCTACACAGTCTCAACTGTGGCTTTATTTCAGCAATGTTTTACCTACACCCAGAGAAGAATCCTTTATTTCACAAAGTGACGAGCTCTTACATAAAGTTATTTTAAATAGCAGGCAACAGTTATACCTGGCAGACTTAATGACATTAAACCCAACTTTAAAATAAAAAAAAATAAAGTCTGCACCAGGCTTCCATAGTGAAGAGGAAAGAATTTGTACCTAGCCATCCAGAAGCACCCTGTAATCTGTCTTGGCATTGAGTATTTCCTTTCACTCCTTGAAACAGCTGCAGTCTAGATGCTACAACTACCTGCTATCGGTGTATTGAACACAGTGGAACTTTTTGCCTCACTCATTGTTAACTTAGCAAGCATTCCGACATGCTCTAAAAAAACATTTACAGCTAAGGAAAATTAGACATGGGGTTTTTTTTTGTTTCCACAACATAGCAAATGCTGCCATGCAAGAGCATTTCAGTACAACCTGCTGGCAACTTAAAACAAAATCAGTAAAACTACATGTAACTTTATTAATGTTACTAACATACAGCTACCAGGCGTCATACTACTTCTTCCACAGCTATGGGAAAAATCATCACTAATGTGATCACTGCCCTATGTATTTTATGCCTTGCTTAATATGCAGATTGATTTGCATTCCAGAAACTCAGGGGGTGGAGGGGGAGGGAATCAAGAGACTGTCACAGTCACTTTGAAGCAAATAATTGGATAAGTAAATGGCACATTGAGACTAAAGCCTAGAAGATTTAAAAATGGCTTTACCATGAACTTGTTAGGAGATTTTAAGCAAATTAGGAAGTCTTTCTTCGTCTGTTTTGCTGTCTACAAGACAGAAATGCAGTAAGTGCAATTTCTATAACAAGGCAAACTTGCAATGTAACTTTAAATTGGGAAGTGATAACACTACAACTTACCACTACTATAATCAACACCTGAGTAGGATTTGTCACAATTCCATAAAGCATATCAGGAGACCTAAATCTTTAGGATTATATCTTTCTTGATATATTTTATTCGGTAAGTAACTTAACAGATGATTCTCCTAAATCTTTCTCAGGAACAACTAAACTAAAAGAAATACACACGAAGGCAGAAATCTTAAGAACACAAAATAAGAATTGACAAAACTCAATCTAAGGTACACCTTGCAAAGGACACCAAAAGAAATAAGAAAAGTGTCCAACTAAAAAGGACACGTAAAGAAAAGTTGTGGCCACTATACATACTACACTGCAAAACTGAATGAATGGCTTTCCCTTAATTATCAAAGAGGGTTATTCAACTGCTCTCTCAGAGGGCAAGGTTAGGAAGAATAGCTAATAAAAAAGAGGATGTGAATTAAAATAACAAGACGAGCTTGATTATCACAAAGACCAAAATAATAAGAATGGGGTGAAATGTAACAGATGACATGCAAGGTGACCTGGTGACTGGACTCTCAATTCTATCTTCCAAAGAATGAAGTCCTAATCAAACCAATTCCACCAGTGGAATGAAATGAGTACATCTGGAATAATGTCAAAAGCCATCTACTTCTAGAACAACTGCCTTCATTTTAAAATCTTAAAATTTAGCATACTTAGATGCATACTGGCATTTATTTTAGTAAAGAAAATTTTGGTTCTGTACTACTTGTACAACATTTTATTTCTGGACAGTATGTCCATACCTGTTTTATCAGCTATGCTGCAAGAATATATTACCATTTCGACATCCTTAGCTTTCTAACTATTTTCAAAAAGTAGTGATTGTGAGTATGATTGTACTTTGACTAGTTAACACCTGCAAATTTCTTAAAACTCAGTCATTATGTTACACATCTGTTTCCGAGGAAGCAGTGCTAAATCCATCATGTTTATTAATGTATTCCATGTCAATAGATACTATCTCATTTCAAGTTAATTTTATGCTGGAAAAAACAGTATGTTTACAAAAGCTGCAATGTTAGAGTCAAAGATTGGTAACTTACAAATCAAATCGCAGATTCTCTCTTTCTTCAAAGAAGTAGTCCATTATAAATTTTCTTACAAAATCTGGATTTAAAGTATTATCAATTACTTCTGTTCTTCCAAACTGTAAAAGAAAAGTATAAGTTTAAGCCACATGCTATAATGAAGTATAATTAAGTAGACTGCCAATACCAGCCATATGTGAGCTATGAGAGAGCCTGTAAAAAATTCTCTTAAACAGATGTCATAAAAGAAAATTACTGCGCTTACATGAGTAGATCAGTTATCTGTGGAGGAAGAAAGACTAGCAGAAGACCCCATATTTCAATATAAAGAGTGGTGCACACCCGGTATTGTATAACCTAAACTTTATAAACATCAGCTCCCAAAGCTGATCAGAATCCACAAAAATTTGGGGAACAAATTCAGTAACAAAAATCCACTGTTTCCTCAAAAAATGACAACAGCAAGCAAAAGCTTGCATGTATTGCTTAATTCAGATAGCTTTAAATATTAAGGAAGACAGTCCTTCCATTAGGAATGCATCATTTTTGCATTATCCATCTCCTCTTTCACCTCAGTTCAGTTCTCTCTTCGTTCCTCCTCTCTCTGAGGAGAGAGGCATTCTGCAAAATGCCTTTTCTTTCTTGGTGTTTAGAGGAAGAGCCTCAGCTCTCATCAAGCTGGAAATATTTTAATTAAAAAAAACAAACAACTTTTGATTTACTTCAGTTCATATACACCACAGATACAAATGACTCATCATAAAATATCAATGTAATAATTTTGTTCTTGTTTTAGCTGTTCTTTCAAGATACTCAGAAAACAAAACAAAAAAAGAATGAGTTATTATTGAAATAAGCATTTCATCTTGTCCTACATATTGAACATATCAAGACATATTTGAATACAGTCTACTGAAAAGCTTTTTGACAGTCTGCTGAAAGATCATCATTAAGGAGTCCTCAAAACGGCAATTTGTGACTAGAGACTTTTGAATGACTTAAAGTCTGCCAACCTCTTCATTGAAAGGACTTAACTAAATCAATAAGCATGGATAAAGAAAGAATAAACCTTCTTGTAACTGAAGGTTTTGGGGACGCATTTCCTAAAAATGTTTTCACATCACGGATGTGAATCTAACCACTATAACCTGCACAGAGCCACTCAGCTTCCAACAGGAGCCTCCCTATCCTGGCCCCTGCATACTTAACATACATGTGCTATGAAAGAATGGAACATATTCCACTGTCTCTTCCTCTCAAAACTATACATTTTCCTTTCATTGCTTGGTTCTTATTAAAATAAAATGGTAAAGAACTCCAGCCACATTATCTGTGTGCTTTAAAGAAAACAGCATTACTGCCAGCAACTTTTTTTCCTCCTTTGAATGACTGTGCATGCATTCAAACTGCAGGGGACTGACTCCAAGCACCATTCATTCACACAGGTCATCTGGAGAAGTGGGCCTGTATCTAAAAGGACAATTGCTTTGCAAAAAGCAACTACCCACCCAAAGGTCTCAGGTACAATAAAATGTTCAACACAAGTTAACACATCTTCAAGACACAGCTCTATAAAGTCTCAGGAAAAGGAACAATCCTCAGAAGTGACACAGTGGTGATTTGTGTCTTTACAGAGTGTGCTTGAAACCTGTTAGGTACCTTCACTTTCGCTATGCTGTGAGATGTCCAATTGGGACAGTCTTATTCAGTGATCTCCATATTCCAGAACTTCCTACAAAAAACAGAGAAGCAAAACTATCTTCCCAATGAACAATACCATCTCCAAACAAAAAGGTAAAGAATATTTAACATATAGCATCAATTAGCATACTGCTTTGTCAAGACTTTATATTGTTTCTTAAAACCTAGGTGGAATGATTCCCTGGCCTCATTGGAACCTTGATATCCCCTTAGAAGGAGGCTTCTGAATATGTCCTAAGGCATAAACTGTTTAGAAAGCAAGTTTTCTCATTAGCGGTCACCGTATTTCTTCAGCTCTCCTAAGCCAAAGAAATAGCTATGAAGGGGGTAAGCATTATATAGACATGGGCAGGAGAAATCTCCAGAAGCTCTCCAGAATGATGAAGATACTAGATATTCAAAATAAAATCCCCGAGTCTCTTAAGAGAGGACTAGCACAGGATGTATATGATCCTGGAAGCAAATCAGAACACAAACAAATAGTTTGATCCTTACTCTTTGTTTTGGATGAAAAAAGCCAGCCTCTTGAGAAATGATTCAAGATATTCTCTGAAATATTGGGATAAAGTTGACAGGCAGAGTGCTGTAAAAAACACTCTCTTGAACCAAAACTGGTGACTCCTATGGCCAAGCATTAATCAACGAGAAACAGTACCAGTGGTAGAAAGTTGGCATTTCTATGGGAATAAGTATGGCTGGACTATTTCCCTGGGCTAAAGGGCCTTTCTTTCCCCTCTGAATAGTAGAGTTCAAATTTTATGTACTTTCAAAGTGTCCCATCAGTTTCCAGGTCAAATAAATCTCAATGTTTATAAATAAGATCTTCCCCTGTCAACTGCAAGCTTTATAACATTCAACAATATTGGAGCCAGGAAAAACTGAAAGCTGGAATGGTTGATAAAATGAAATATGCAGCAATATCTACGCATTTAGTACTCTTTGAAGGTATGCACTGAAAATGAGAAGCCACTCTCTGACACAAGCCAGTAAACAGCAGTTTATCAGACCAGGGATGAGAAATGAAAACAATGGGGTCGTAAGGACCATCCATTTTGCAGTTCTGAACAGGAATATATCTCATCTATTTCCTCCCTCTCAAGTGTCCTACTTCTTCCATTTGTACTCTTACAGCAAACAGTCCAAACCCTCTGAAAGACTGGAATCAGCTGCATAAAGAGGGTATTTACCCTCAGTACTGAAATCTGACCTACTCTAGAAGCAAAGGACTTTGGGCCTTCAAAAAGAAGATCCGAGCATGATCACATTGTAACTGGCAAAGCTACCACCAGCACAGCAAGTAAACAAAGAACACATACTAAGTTCTGATAGTCTCTCATGGTATGTTCAACAATCAGACACACATATACAAAGATATCCATGAAAATAATCTCCCAGCCTGTGCAGATTCACGTAGGAAATTGTCCTGGGAGACTCCTTAATCACCAGGCAGGAAAAGGAAGGTTACTGAAGTTCTTTAAATCCTCAGATTAGGACAAGTTTGAAGGAGAGTAAGAGGATCTTCAATCATATGGGACCTACGCTTCTATATACATGGAAGACACAGAGAAACAAAGAACAGAGGGAGCTGTAGTCTAAGAAAGTTTACTTTCTGCTGCCAAAGTCATCATCTAAATTGAAAGGCACAAACTCAAAATAACTAAGTGAGCTCAGAGGATAACTTGTCAAAAGAGTCCATTTAGGGGCACTAATACCTCTCTTGACAAACCTCTGGCTTGACATCTTCATAACCAGATCATTTATGACTGTATGATCCTTCTTGAAATAGTAATGGCAGTTTGCACAACAGGACGATATACTTGACTTTGGAAAAGCCATTCAGAGGAAAAGAAAATTAGTGGTTTAGGAAAACAGACAAGAATCATAAAATAATTGAGGTTGGAAGGGACCTTGGGAGATCATCCAATTCCACCTTCCTGCTCCAAGCAGGATCAGCTAGAGAAGATTGCCCAGTCAGGTTTTGAGCATGTCCAAGAATAAAGACTCCACAACCTCTCTGGGCAACCTGTCCTGGTGTAAGATCACCTTCACAGTAAAAAGGTTTTTTTCTTATGTTTAAATAGAATTTTCTGTATTTCAAGTTGTACCCATTGACTCCTGTCCTTCTGCTGGATACAGCTGAGAATAGTTTGTCTCTGCATTCTTTACTGCCTCCCATCAGGTATTTATAAACATGGATGAAATGTAAGCCTTCTCTTCTCCAGCCAGAACAATCCCAGCTCTCTCACCCTCTCCTCATATGAGAGATGCTCCAGTCCCTTTAGCATCTTAATGGCCCCTTGCCAGAGCCACTCTACTATGTCCGTATCTTCCTCGTACAGGGGAACTCAGCACTGGACACAGAACTCCAGCTATAGTCTCGCTGGTGCTGAGGGCAAGGATCACTCCTCCCTTGAGCTGTTGGCAATGCTGTCCCTAATGCAGCACAGGATGGTGGGCTTGCACACTCGAAAAACCTCTCCATTTAACTCAGATCGAAGATACTAAGGGACTGGGGGCATGACAACTGCTACAAGTGCACGAAAAAGCAAGATACAGGCATGTAGCTAGGTAAAGGAAAGCACTGTTTCCCTTTGCTCCTACATTCCCTAAAATGATTATGACTGGAGGGGGACACAGACACTCACCTCTGACAAAAACCCCAGCTTATTTATAGAGCCTTGTGGACTCTCTCATGAAGTTCAAAGACAAATGCAAAGTTCTGTACCAGTACTGGGGACTGAGTGGTGGGGTATGAGCTGTGCAGAAAAGGTCCTGGTGCAGGCATGAGGGTTTAACAACACATTGGGTTCTATTAGGGTCAGCACAGCCTCTATTCAAGATATGTGGGGCCCCACCTGGAAAACTGGGTACAGTTTGGGGCTCTAAATACAACTGAATCAACAGACTGGAAGCAGTTGAGTTAAATTGACCCTAAAAAAACCCAAAAAAACAATCAGCAGGCTGGAGCACACAACTTGAAAAGCTGATGGAGCTCGGTTTGTTCAATTTGGAGAAGGGAAGGTTTAGGGAAGATTTATTTCCACTACCATCCTCCACTACCTAAATAGCATTATAGAAGACAGAGCCAGACAGTTGATAGGGAGCACAACAAAAGGACAAGATGCAACAGTCAAAAGCTGCAACAAAATTATGAAGGGATATAAGGAAACATTCTTCCAGAACGAGTGATTAAGCACTGGAATGGGTCACCCAGAGAGTTGTGCAGTCTCTGCCGTTACAGAATTTCAAACTCTAGTTGGGAAAGGCCCTGAGCAACCTGGCCTAACTTTGAAGATGGCTCTGCATGGATCAGGACTATGAACAAGGCACAGCACATGAGCAGGAAGCTGCATAACACAAAGGTTCTTTTCACCTAATTTATTCCATGATTATGTCATATTTCATAGCTTGGGTTTTCAAGTTTTATAGTTCCATTAGAAATAGAATTATGTATGAGTTCAAAGGAAAAGTTACTTCAGAAGGAAAAAAACCCAGTTAAAATGGCAGCTAAATGTCAGTTTCAATTTTTTAAAACAGTAAAATACCATAAATTTATCAGTACTTTTTGTCCCTTCAAATCTGTATTTTTTTCAGTAAACAATATTTCACTTTACACTATAACCATGTTACACTTGGGAAATCTTCTGGACTTGATTTTAAAAGCATGACAGAAGTGTATCAGTAGAAGAAAATTAATATGCAATATGCTGATAATTAAATCACAGAGACCAGAGAAGGCCTAACAGAATACCTGTTACACTGTTACCTGTATCTCTTGTCAGTTATACGGTAATCATTACAAAACTCAAGAGATTTAATTTAGTGGCACTGCTAACTTTTCTCTAAATTATTTTAAGTTACTTTTTTTTAATAGAGGCTTCGGGGTTTTGGTCTGTTTCTTTCTTTCCCAGGGCTACACAAATGATTCCTTCACATTAAAATAATATAACTAATTACTTAACTGACAAATTACTATTAAAATTTATCTTACAGATGACATTAAAATGCTGGCCTCTAAAAATCACCAGGCTACACTTTTCAGCTAAATGAAGCATTATCTTTTTAAATCTGTTTTCTCAATTACCTATAGCTTTTTTTAAGCAGAACAGGTTATTTCTATAATCCAGTCACTTACGAATAATAACATAGCTGCTAATTAATTAGTTCTGCACATGGCCTAGTTTCCCCACTAACAGTTGCGTAGAGGTAAAATCTTAACATGGCCAACAAGCAAATACCTTTAGAAATGTCATTCAGGAGAGTAACAGAATCCATTTAACTATTTAAAGGAAAATAAGTGTTCAACAAAGAAAGCCAAGAATAGAGTCCCTTTTCCGGATTTCCTGAGATGGAGAGTCTTTGTCACCTCATAACGCAAGCTCTCCTGGTACAAGGGGATTTTTAAAATTTATTTAGTTATTTGAATTTTTATAGCATCTCAATCTAGTGATCCCGCCTAAGGGGCTATGAGGTTAATGGAAAAATCATAACCTTCATTTTATCATCAGAGTTATAAAAGACTAGCAAGTTGGGTAAGACCAGTATCAAAGATACAAAGCAACTATTGTAATTATGATGGTCTCTGCTAACCACCTTCTATATGAATTCTATTATTTAATTCTTGCTTCAACTTTATGGTCATGAGTGAACTTGAGACTAATATCTAGTAAGACCTCTTTTCTTGTTGTTTTTTTGTTTGTTTGTTTGTTTTTTTAAATTTGCAGTGTTTTATCACAATTGCAATGAAGTTGTTCCAATAATTAATCACCCCCATTCTGAAAAATAAGTTATTGTTTCTTGCTTGATTTTTATTTCACTTCCTTTTCCATCTTTTGGATCTTTCTATACACCTTTGTTAGACAGAAATGTTTTCCATTATGAAATTTAAGTTCTTAGTTTTGATATTCATAGCTGATTACAATTATCCTTAATTCACTCCTTCATTAGGAAAATCATTTGAGCTTAAGTTTTTTCAGTGCAGCATATGTAATTTAATCTTTTAATAATTCATTAATTTTATCTCTAGCCTTTTGTCTTTTAAACATCTTTCTTGAAATGTGAACAGTCAGAATCTAGTATTCTGTTACAATTCTAGGAAACTAAAGAACTAAAAAATGGTTTAAACTAGGTTCTTGACTCTGATCTAAACAGCTTTTGAAAATTCTTTAGGAAGCTCCAGGTAACACTCTCCATTGGAAGCTCATTGCACAAAATGGTATATAAACACACAACAAAAGATAATCCTTTTCTCAGAGTCTGTAATTTAGCTTCACTACATGTGAACAGAACAACTAAGAAACTTAAGTTGTGGAGAAAGAAATGCAATACCAATAAATAGAGCCTGTTATAATGACTAATAGTCTCAAATAATCAGAATTGCAGAGACTACAAGGAAACAAACAAAAAATTCACAACTGCCAACCCTACTCTAGAAAAAACATAGTCATAAAATGTTCTTCCTTTGGGACAAACACACTGCAGAATAATGTTTTTAATATATAATTTTCACCAATTATCAGAAAAACCACAACATTCCTCTAACGTGCATGCAGGCACTCACTTGAAACCGGTGTACTACATGTACACATGATGGTGATTTCTAACAAAACCCTTTTTAACTGATGGTCGTACAATCATAAGTATATAAAAATCAGAAAGGATTCCTCATCTTTCTGTGCTTTGGGTTTTTTCCATTAACTGTTTCCTTTGAAAGGAAACATTACTTCCTTGAAAAGATGATGTTCTTTTATTCCAACTGTCTTAATTCCCTCAAACGGTTGTTTCTTTCAAGAAATCTGCCAGAGAAAGCTTTCCAGTGAACTGAGTATCATGGAACAACAAGATTTATTCTTTCTTCACAACTGGGACAGTATAAGCTTCTTCCATACTCTCCAATCTTTCTTTCCTTGTACTGAAAATTTTTCTACTAATCCGCTACAAACTACATTCCTATTTATGCCATATCCCTCTGCTAAAGAAGATACAAGCTATTGTTCCAAAGAAACTTCACCAGAAGTCTAAAAAAACCCCAAAATCTAAATCACAATAAATGTCAACTATAAAATGTCTAGCCTTTGTCATTTTCACAAAGACACACTTCAAAATCTAGAAAGGAAACTCAAAAGCATGTCTTATTATGCTTCAAATAGTAATCAAATTGGTAGATGATGCAGTGGAATGCTTAACTACTAGACACATAAGTAAGTGTCCACTTTGAACAACATCAGTCAGATTATCATAGAATCACAGAATCATTTAGGTTGGGAAAGACTCTTAAGATCATCAAGTCAAACCATAAACCTAACACTGCCAAAACTACCACTAAACCATGTCCCTAAGTGCCTCATCTGCATGGCTTTTAAATACCTCCAAGGATGGTGACTCAACCACCTCCCTGGGCAGCCTTTTCCAATAGTTGATAACCCTTTTGGTGAAGAAAGTTTTCCTAATATCCAATCTAAACCTCCCCTGACACAACTTGAGGTTGTTTCCTCTCATCCTATCACTTCTGACTTGTGAAAAGAGACCAACACCCACCTCACTACAACCTCCTTTCAGGTAGTTGTAGAGAGCAATAAGGTCTCCCCTCAGCCTCCTCTTCTCCAGGCTAAACAATCCCAGTTCCCTCAGCCACTCCTCATAAGACTTGTGCTTTAGACCCCTCACCAGCTTTGTTGCTTTTCTCTGGACATGCTCCAGCACCTCAATGTCTTTCTTGAAGTGAGGGGCCCAAAACTGAACACAGTATTCAAGGTGCAGCCTCACCAGTGCCCAGTACAGCAGGACAATCACTCCCTACTCCTGCTTGCTACACTATTCCTGATACAAGCCAGGATGCTGCTGGCCTTCTTGGCCACCCGGCCACACCGCTGGCTCGTATTCAGCCGACTGTCAACCAACACCCCCCAGATCCTTTTCCGCCAGGCAGTTTTCCAGCCACTCTTCCCCAAGCCAGTAGCGTTGCCTGGGGTTGTTGTGACCCAAGTGCAGGACCTGGCACTTGGCTTTGTTGAACTTCATACCATTGGCCTCATCCCATAGATCCAGCCTGTCCAGCTCCCTCTGTAGAGCCCTCCTACCCTCAAGCAGATCGACACTCCTGCCCATCGTGGCGTTGTCTGTAAACTTACTGAGAGTGCACCCAATCCCCTCGTCCAGATCATTGATAAAGATATTAAACAGAACAGGCCCCAGTACTGAGTCCTGGGGAACACCATTATCTAGTATCTTATGATACAAGGGGAGGATATTTGCCTCCTGAACATCAATTACTGTCACAAGTCAATTATCATTAATTATAATTTACTAATGAATTATTTTTATTATTACAATAATTTATTGATTTATTGGTAGATGGGAAAGAAAACATAAGAATAAGCAGTCAATTTGCTGGATGAAAACTCCCCATAAGGTCTCAACAAGTTCCTAAGGACTTGGACATTCATGGATGGACCCATGCAGTACAATACATGCCTAAATGATCTGGAGCAGGGACTGAAAAAATAAAGTTACAAAACAAATACATTTTTACAGAATTAAACAGGATAAATATAAAAAAGCAACTATGAAGAACTGACAGAACAACATTATTCATACTGAGTGACTGGACAATAAAATAGCAGACGAAATTCCATATGGATGAATGAAACATTATACACACATGAGGAAAAAAAAGTAACAGCTAAATTAATACCAAAGTTAGTATGGCTGAATAAGCAATGTGAACACATAAAGCGAAAAGTCGTTCTGTTCATAAACTGTGCAGTATAGGAACTAGGTAGAGCTCATGACAGTATTTTTTTATTTCCTTACAAACTTAAAAAAAACACATGAACAGAATTAATGAACAGGAAGTCCTGAAGCAGGGGAAGCCATGATCAATTTTAGAAGACAATGGAAATTTACTGAGGATATAAAATAGCATTTGGCAGCTAATGAAGCTGGAAATCAGCATGATGAGGACCAGTGAGAGAACAGACTTCCAGACAGGTGTACAAAATTAATTTGCATCCAATGCATTGTTACAGTAGATGGACCAGAGGCTCAAGAGCCTCGCTGCATAGAAAGTTCCTTAACACTTACCATTGGTGGACATAGCCAGTAAAAACTGCAGTTGGCTGAGTATTTTACAATGTCTATTGTTTATTTAACATTCACCTTTGAAGTGCTCCCTCTTGTTTTCAGAACTAACACCCTCTTCAAAATGAAGAAATTCAGATTCTTTCAATATATTATTTAAGGCTTCTGTAGATAAACAGTAAGTTATACGTAGCCATATTTCAAATGTGTCCTCACAAACTAAGGGGAGGTAAATACTTTAAAACCAAAGCTCAGATTCTGATGATGCATTTATTGCCAATTATATTAATTGAAATACCTGATGATCACACTGTAAGTGAAAACAGGGAAAATGTTTTGAAAAACAATAGCCCTATTAAATTGAGGATGAAACATTTTAATTCTTTGCTGAAGATCTGGTGTGCAAGAATAACACTGGGTAAAAACACTGGAATCTAAACAACAGGCAAACAGGAGTCAGTGCCCAGAAAATATCTACCCTTCATTAAATGAAGGGTTTGATTTAACTATTGTATTGAATCCATCTGAATAATTTAGCTGAAGGGGAAAAAAGCACACTGCTAGAACAGAGTGCTAGGGAAATTATGGAGATTATGAAATGGTTTACTGCATTTTTGATCCCCGAGGATTTTCTGCAGTGTTCAAAAGAAAGTAATTAGGCAAAAGAAGGAAGAGAACTATGCATAAAAGGATATGGAACGGAAACAAGGTAAACTATGTTGCCATGACTGAACACCATTCTTTAATGTCTACAAATATCATCAGGAGCTTATTTGTCTGAGTTTTGTCTTCTCCAAATAGTTCCAGATGACTTCCACCTCTACAAGCTAGTAAAATGTTAAGTAAGTGTTAAAATGCAACAGAATAGACATACATACAGAATTTTATTGAACAACACGGTATTAGTGCATTCACCACTGCAGACAGAATAAGCACAGAAATAAAGATATTACATTACCCATCTAATGTATATATACCAACTAATCTTCTACCTACCACCTTATTTTTTACCACTGGAATAAATATAATACACCTCAACATATAAAATGCAATCCTGACTCAGCCCCTCTATCATGCCAACCTCTAAATTTTGACTGTCATAACAGCTACTGGGAATGGGGTTCTACTCACCAAACTTGATATCTGACATAGTCAAAAGTGCAGGCTTTGCTCATCACTTGGAGGCATTTCTAAAGAATGATTCATCTGATCTAATGCAGACATCTAAATTAGGTCTGATGAACTGCCCTCAGGATACTATCTTTTTCCATTAACTATAAATAGTTTAAACAGTCAACTGACTTGTAAATACCTATACCTAGACCTTCTCCTGATAGACAAGATAGGGATAATTATGTCTTAAAAGGAAAAAAAAAACCCAAACCTAAGATTTTCCAGCAACTGCCATGTCAAAAGTCTGTTTTAACCCCTGTAGTTCCTAAACTGGCATACGATACCATAACCACATACCAAAGTGCATCACCTAGACAAAATACTCTCTAATCAGTGCAAAGATGCAATATAAGCAATAACATTGCACACTGCCCTGTTCAGGAGTTTTTGCTTTGGTCAAGGAGATAAAATGGCAGAAGACAATACAAAGCTATAAGGTGATGACACACTTCAAACACTACAAACTTGGATCTGTTAAAAATCAAGCGCAGATGGAACCTTTCTATCAACAATCTCCTAAATCACCTCAGAATGAGCCCATGGAACATTTTCTAAGTAAGGTGATAATGTTATAATTTTACCATCAGGAAAATTATGATATTAAAAATGGTTAATACTTAACAGTTACACCAGAGAAGTAGGAAAATTCTGCAAAATTACATATGAACCTTAGACAACAATAAACACCAGAATTTCTGACAAAGTCCTCTTAACCCTAGACCAGAAAAGGTCACGAATGCTTCAGTGACAATCTAGGCTTGACTACCAAACCACACCTAGTCACCTGAATGCCTGAAGACTCCTCTGTTTTCAGAGTTAGCTGTCCAGATATTTAGAGCTCTGTGCATGTCCACTACTTCTGCCAGTTTAATTAAGATTAGCGAATACCCATTTAGAGTCCTCAAACTGACATTTCTTCACACAAATCATCAGAGGAATGTGATCCACTAGGTATGCTGAGAGGATGCCTAGTACACAGTTCAGAACAACAGACAGCAGCAATTTTAACTAAAAACTACAAATTAAATAGATACGTTTCATGTATTGCCCAGTTATATGAGCATTTCTCCAAGCAGGAGACAAATGCAATTCTTTGATCTCGACAAGACTGAAACCCACATCCATGATGTTTCAGCTAAGCAGAAAGTATGTTTTTCCAGCCAACTGGCAAAGACGACAAATATAAGGGAAGAGGTCTGGTTTCTGTGACCCTGGCCCCTCCACTGGAATTTTTACACAGTAAGTAATCACATAAAATATCAATGCTGAAAACCTCATCTCTTTTACAGGGAAAAATAGTAAGATAGTTCCTTCCTCTCTTGGCGCTATTCTTAGAACACATGGCCACACAGCAGACCACCTACAGCGAAGAACAGTTCTATCAATCCTCTCTATAAAGCAGCTAAATAGCACATTTTATCAGTAGAAAGATGACCACCCTTCCACCAATACTGTCAACTCTTTCAAAGAATAACATTAAAGGAGAAAAATTAGACAACTAAGTACAGGGAGATAGCTCCAGGCTATAAATATTGATCTGCTGTAGATATCCAATTTAGAGGTACTTGATTTAGTTTCTTAAGACATACCTCTCCAGTGTTTACACTGATAGGTTAAGAAGACATAGTCCAACCCATGCATAACACCCTCCCTCCCTTATTGCCTGGTGTATACTCCATTCAGCAGCATGTAACTTCTCCCAAACATTACATGGGACAAGTAGATCTCTACCACAACTACAAGCTAGTTCTGCTGATGCTGATTATCACCACAGTTGAATCTTACCATATATCTTGTACTGTTTTGAGTGTCTTCCTCTCTTGATATCCACAAACCTTGTACAGCTGATAGCTAAGTTTGATTTCATTTATCTCAGGAAAATTGTAAAACAGGAAACTCATGTATTTTCTCTAATTTTGTTTTCCCTTTTGATGGAAATATGCGATACAGATATGGAAACTGAGATTAATGTGACTAGGTTTTAAGTGTTTGCTGGTACACAGGACTCCCTATGTTTATCATGGTATTCAAGAGGCTGTGATGTGCCCTCTTCTGCTAGGGCAAACGACAAGCCTCAAGTATACTCAAAAAGTTTATACATCTATGAATATGTATCTTACCTCTCTCCACTCTTTGTTTCCAATGGCTTGTGTGTACAAAACACAGACTGCGAAAAGAAAAGAAAAAAAAAGTTTGGTCATCTTCAGAATTTAACATATTCTTAAATTAAGTGAACCAATTTTGTAGTCTGTTGTGCGGTTGAAATTAGTAATCAGGACAATCAAATAGTAATATGTTTTCCCTCAGTTCTCAGTATGCCTAACCAGAACAGCGACAATATGGTCTAGTTTCTGCAGCAACGAGCTAGTAAATAGGGTGGCTCTAAAATGAGAGGTAACACTTACTGCTTGACCTCCAGCACATCACTTGACAATGCTTAGCAGTAAAATTGTATAAAAGCGGTCTTCATTAAATGTGGATGGTCTGGCTATCCTAGATAATCTAATGCATAATTACCCTAAATTATGCTTCCTTCAAGAGATGAGAGAATTAAAATAAAAACAAATGAGAACCCTACTGGAAAAAGAGACAGGGGAAATAAAAGTGGAAAAAGGAAAAAAAAAAACTTCTCAGGTTTTCTTCCTTAAATTCTGCTTCAAATTATTTATATATAAGTATCTTGCATATGCATCCTTCTTTTTAAAAAAACTAAAACCTAATAAAAATCGGAATCAATGAAGTTTGTTGAGCTGAACTGGTTTTGAAAGACCAAGCAGCATAATCCCACAGGCGTCACTCTTGTTACAGATATGTTTTTCCAGTACAGAACCCACTACACATTAATCTGCAGCTTCCATCACAGGGACCAGTGACAGAGGTACAGTGATTATGATCAGGTCTTTTCAACACTATTGTAAGTACAAATCATGTGCACTGAAGGAGTACTATAAACTTTATTTTCTACAGTCTTGGACTAGTTGCAGCTAACAACGTTAAAGCAATTTTTACCTGAAACTGCACTACAACCCTTTTCTAAACAATGGAAATAGAAGTATTTAAACACTTCTTTCCTGACAAAATCTTCTCCTGTGCTGATCATTATTTTTCAGCAGAAGGTCAAAAATACCACTGTTTGGGCTTGCAGCCTTAAACAATAAAGGTAGAAGCCTGGTTTTGCTCTCAATGAAGTCAGAATCATTCTACCAAAGTAGAAATGAAGTCAAGCTTCAAACTCCATTTTCTTCTTACTTGAAAGGTATTTGCTCCACACCAAAAAAAAAATAAAATTCCCATTAGGGAGTAGCACATAAGAGGAAGAACAGAAAAAAGCAAGCTCAATATTTTAGCTCACATAAAAGTTAAAAGTTAACACAATTCAACTTTTTTTTTTTTCTTTTCCCCAAATAAGATGGCTTGTAGAAGAAAAAAAAGCTTTTACAAAAAATTTGAAAATCATTCTCTGGAAATGTCTGCCTTTCTCCATTTACTCTAAATGAAACCTCGGGCAGTCATGCTCCTAGCTTTAGTTCCTGCTTACAGTAGTGTGAATCCAAATCAACACGGCTATTTTTACAGCACACTCTGGAGTACATTGCTGAAATGTATTAGATGAAGAACAAAGTTAAATGGGAAAATGTGAGAAAACTGAGTGAAATGGAAGCTATGGAATCAGCTATAGAAGTGTGTGAAGGTTACTGAACTACTGACAAACCTGTGTATCTAGTAAGACCTGTGCAAAGGTAACCCTGGGAGAAGAAGCAAATGCTGTCAAAGAAGTTTCCATAAATAAAAACAAGCAAAAAAATATTCTCTGGAAATACCCCTACTGCTAACATAGAATCAGGTAGGCTCTCACAAACATTCCTTCCACTTTCTCCACTGGAAACTCTTCTTTAATATTACCAGTTCTGCAATAATGAATATTTTCCAATTTTCAGTAGTGGTTTCCAAGAATGCAAACGTCTTACTAATTTCAAAAGCAGACATAATGTGGATTTTGTCCATTTTGCCAAGAGCTTACATTTAAGTTTTCAATTAGAAATTTCTCATACCTATAACCCCAGTTGAGAATAGAACTGAAATTCATTTAGAGGAAAAACCGCTCTTTACAGATAATGTGCATTTCTGCTATTCAGATATCTGTATTGTCCAGATTTTTCTTAAACATAATCATTTTTCACTATCGATTTGCTGCTTTATTTTTTGTACTACATTCTGCCCTGTGTATTACTGTTAATACAGTAAATCAAGTAACAATTGTGCACTGCAGCTGTGGAACAAAAAAGAATATTAAAAAATGAGAGATTTAATATTGAGGAGAAGAAAGCAACAATACAACTGTAAAATATCCACTGCCATCAAATTTTCAGAAAAGAAACATTCTTGCACTACCTTATCTCCCTAGTTTATGAAGCCAAATAAAACAACAGTTATGAACAAAAAGACTAAAAAAGATTACTGTAGGATAATTCTAGTCTCCTACCATGGTTCCTGAGATGGGAGTCACACAACATAAAAGTGTTAAAAAACAGGTGTAAAGCTCCACCTTAAAACTAATTTAGTCTTTTACTCTATTCCTACTTTTTGGAAGACTGCTCACACCTGTCTGTCTGTTAGAATCCTAGTTTCCAAATTCAGTTTCTTCATAGTCAGTTTACTATCATTTGGTTTTTTTATCTTTGGAGGGCCTATAGCAAGCAATGCTATCATTATCACCATTTCATTGCTGAGGCAATAGTAGACTTCTATTCCCCTCCACTACCAGTGGCTTTCCAGTGCTTCTAGAGGAGGAGTGGGACCACCTCTCTAGTTTAAGAGTCATTATATAAAACCTTAAATGAGGAGAAAAGAGCTAAGAATTTGTAGTATGAGTAGCAATTTTCTGATATTTATCTAGGCTGCAGATGTGGCAGGTACTTTAAATATAATGAAGATACAGACTAATAATCATCTCATGTAATATTTATTTTATTGTAAGTACAAGGCGCAAGTTTGACAGCGATACATACATGTGCACGTCAAATTGGCATTTCAAAACAAAGCCAGTCATAATGAAAGCTATAGAAAAGACATATATTCCAGTTCCAGACTTTGTGATAAATACTTTGCAAATTTAGAATAATTTAAAAACTTCTTCTATCTTTCCTCTAAAACTCACCCCAAAAATTTTCAGGAATAATACTGGTCTCCATCGATGGTAAGATTCACTATCCTTAAAGGCTCTCAGAGAGACGGTTTTATAAAGACCCTGATATCATACTAATTACAATAATCCCTCAAAAACTTCTTCAAAGTCATATCCAGCTGGGGAAATGCAGACAAATACGTTGAAGTTTATTTTAAGTACTTGAACTGCTCAAACCAGAGATCTAAGGCTTCATGAAGCAAACAATTTTTACTTTTTTTTGATCGGAAAATAGTTAATAGCATTGTCATGTGGGAGGGGAAGGAGTAAAGTGAGATAAACAGGAAATTCTTAATTTTCAAAAGCCAATATATCATGCAAGCACATCCTAAAATGGAGCTGAACAACCAGTTCTTCTCTTGTACACTTGAAAACTGAGGGACCAATGAGGAAGTTCAGGGCAGTGCATTGATGAAGAGTAACATACACTCAACATGGAAGTTGGCTGAGAAACCCTTTTGGAAGGCTTTGCCATATGAGCTTTTCCAAGGGAAGATACATCCATACCTATAGTCAGAAATATTAACATTCAGTAATTTTTGACTCTGGAAACTGATACCACAGCATCAAATTCAAGGTAAGTTTAATGAAATCTTGCAATGAAGAGTGTGGAAGTGTCAACAGTTATCACTCAGTTGTAGATTCAGTTCCCAAACTATTATAGTCTGCACCTTCTTATTTTCCCAGATACTCTGGGCCTCCCTTACCCTACTCTGGTCCTTTCCCATTTAACATATATATGCTTATCCTTTAGCCTGGCAACTTCTGTTACATCAAAACTGCCCACCTCAATTTTCCCCAACATAACAACACATCTATTCCCTCTCAAGAAACTCTCAGCAACAATAACGTTGGCCTTTTCCCCATGCTACCTAATTCTTTCCAAGATCCTGCAGCCAGTTCTAGCAGGGACCCCCCACTACTTTCACTGACTAGCTTCTATACCTTCTCATAGGGACCCTTCTCAAACACACCTTCGGAGCTTCCTGAAGCTCTCTTTGTCATGAGATTCTTCTCTGTTACTACCTTCCACAGGGAGATCCTCCAGGGGAAGAGTTTTTACCTCTCCAGCCTTCCATATCAGACTCTTTCTGTTATCATACTCAGGAGTTACAGGGTTCCACATAAGGCCATTCCATCCTGATCATGGTGGTGCCACCACAGCTGCACCATGGCTCAGTTTGGTTAGCCAGTGCATGGGAAGAAAATGATTCTGCCTAACTGCCATTAGACAAAGAAATATGCCAAATTCATTAATCTGCATCTCCTTTGCAGGTCTTATCCCTGCCTCATCAGGGAAGCACTGCTTTAGCTCATTCTCTTCAAGAAAATTAAAAATAAAAAAAAAACAAAACCAACAACTTTGTCTCAAAAACATTGCTAGAAAAAATGGTCTCCAAACTGGAAGAACAGAGCGGTCCAAATGCTACGGTAAATCAATATATATGGCTTGCTTTGACTCCATCGAGGAGAAAGCGCTGTCAGTAAGAGTTGTTCATGAAGTGTTTTAAACAAGAGCTATCCAAGTCTGTCCCATCTATATCTAATATGTCTACGTTATTTCTGTAACTTGCCTCTAGGGAGCTGGCAAAGTGCCAGCTCCCTCCTGGCATGAATATTCTAGATTGCAGGGAAGTGGTTGGAATTGGAGTAAATACCGAGTAGCAATTACAGTATCAGAAACGGGCTAAGCAAACCTCCTAAGAGAACTGAAGAAATCACAAGTTCCTTTTTAATTTCAGGAGAAGGCTGTTTATGTTGACACGGGAGTCAACTATATTCACGTCTCCCTCTCCAAGAAAAAGACCAAGAGGATAAAAATCGGATTTTCACTGTCAGTATTATCCCTAGATAACTGCATTAGGGTTTGAAAAGCATATTAGAACTGGCCTAGTCAAATCCAATGAGACCTCAACATACAGAGTGACTCCACATAGCTCTATCCTGCATGAGATCTAATGGTTGCAAATTCAGTGGGTCTAAAAGCAGATCTTGCAGAAGTAATACGATGCTGGTTTTGACATCTTTTTTACCTAATAGTATAAAGTTACTGTATACAGACCAGCCTAAGAATGGCCTTTTTCCAAGCAAACAGACACCGAGTATCCTGCCATAATTCCAACTACAGAAAAGATTAGCACTTTTTATACTACACCCCTTTCACTTTTACAGTAGGGCCGTATCTCTGTGCTCAACTAAAGGACACAAGGAGCAAACAAACTACATTGGCTAATAAAAAAACCTGCAGAATACTGAAACTAAATGTACACTGTTTGGAGAGTACCCACAATCGAAGTTGCTTTGTGAAGTAATTCCTTGAGTGCAAATACAGTATGACCGCTTCCAGAGCTAACAGTTTTCCCTTTGTCTCTTTACCAAGGACAGTATGACTGTATTCCATGTTTTTTTACTGCTAACCTGTGACAGACAGGCCCGATTGGCAGCGTAACTGGGTACTCACAACTTGAGACCGGATCTCTAAAGCACACCACCAGTTTGAGCGCTCTAAATAAGCTATTTACCAGAAACAAGAAAGTAGTATGTTTTGAATTGATAGGCAAGGTTATGACAATTCAAAAAAACATTTTCATATACTTTGAATCCATAAAAAATACCACCAGTTTACTTCTCAGAAATATTGTAAAGACAGATACTAAGATTTCTTTAGGTTTTTCTTGCTACTCTGTTTCCTTGTGTCCCTGTCCCAGCATGGGTCACCCACCAGCCACAATCGCTTGGGTTTGCCCACAGGCCACAGATCCTTCAGAGGTGTCCCACCTTCTGCATGGAGTGCCTCCTTTCAAGGACGCATCTCCAGCAGCAGATCTTCTGAAGTGTGGCTCTGGCAGTATCTTTGGCAGCTGTGCCTCTAGCTCCTAGCTGCTGCCGCCGCTTTTTTTCTAAAATACGTTTGGGCAGGGGCATTGTGTGCTCCCCTGGCTGGCAGAAGATCTGGCAGGCAATGGTTACCCACATGGCTTTCAGAGCTGACTGGAACCAGCTGTGACGGCCACAGGGTGGTTCATGTCCTCCTCCCACACAGGTCACATTGCAGTCCGCTGCTACTCACACCCTGCAATTTATGCCTAAATATCAGATAGTTCCCTATCTGATAAAAACTTGAAGCACTTTGTCCCTAATAATATTTGAGCTTAAAAACTAGACACCTCATCACTTTCGCTGAAAGGTGCCTTAATTCAATAAAGAGATCTCTGAATTCAATCTATGAGGGGTAATAGGTCACTGACCATTCTTCAAAATTCCTTAGCCTAGACAACTGAGGTTTTTATTGGCCAACTAAAAAACAGTTAGTAATATGCAAGACACTCAATTCTGCTTCTGCATGATGTTCCTACATAAGAGGCATGGTATTGCCTATGTCTCCTTTTTTTAAAAAAAAAATGTTTTATAGGTTAGGAATGTCAAAGGTACTCCTAACTTCATGCAGCTTTTCCCCAGGAAGTAGGAGCTTTTCCCATCAAAACCCTATTGTGGAATCTCTCTCAAGAAACTTTTGGTTAAGAACAGACAAACATACTCTCACAAAAGTACTCAAATGTTTCACACTGCCATGTGACTCAATATTCAAGTATTCATCAGGATATGGTTACGTGTCCAAACACTTGATAGAATTATACATGTCTCAGTTTATTTCCAATGTCAGTAAGCACAATACATGGTATTCTAAGGAACAAAAGCCCAGGCTTAAAAAAAAGAAAATTAACTTACAGCTAAAAAGATATAGAGAGTTGTAGGGGAGACAACATGACCCAACACACCATAATCTAAGGACTAGTGAATTAACACTACAAAAGTACTTTGATTAAACACTATCAGGAAAAAAAGGAAATATTTTGTGATCTCAGTTCCTCGATAGAAGTTTTATAAAGTGTCCAATACATGAAGATAGTAATGGATTTTAAATCAAAAGTCCCATCATATATAAATTCATAGGCATGACAGTTTTTTGGGATCCAGTCATACATTAATAAAACTTAATGCGGAAAGTGGGTGTCACTATCTTGCATACCTGAAAACATTAATTCATAAACCATCATACTGTTTTTGATCAGGAAAGGTCATGTTTCCCAGAGACAAATTAATTTAATTTTATTTCTCAGCATTTGACTCTAAGATTAGTGGACACTATGTACTAGCAGCAATAAGTGCTTCTAGTTTATTTAGAAGTTTGCTTACTAGCTTTTAAAGAGATATAGAGCAACAGATACTAAAAGAAAAAAAAAAGAAATACTTTTCTGCATTTGTTAATTTTAGGAAAATGTAGGTTGACTGCTAAATAAGGGACCACATAGCTCAGGAACGCGATGTTGAATTCAGAGTCTTTAAAATTCTGATTCATATAACAGAAACTGTAAGTGTAACTTACTCAAGTGTAACTTAATTAGTTTAAACAATTATCACAAGACAATGTAAATCTAACTGACACTTAAGAAAATCACCTATTTAATTTTTAATCCAGTGTTTACACATTTGGAATATACGATGTGAAGAAACAATAAAATGCTATATACTTACTTGGATCAGATTTAGAAAATGTATCTCTGTCCAAAAGATTTCTGTTAAAAAAAAAAAAGAAGATAAAAATAATCTGAGTTATAAAAAATAGTGAAAGATACAAATTAGATACCAATGCACATACTTTTTTAACAATTTTGATCAAGAGTCAGCTTAGTTTTCTGCCCTCCTAACATGTAAGATTTACTTGACATCAGTCAGCACTAACACTTGAGTTGTCTTACATTTCATTTTATTATACATTTTGGATTTGAGCAAACTGTGGCTCATGTACTCCAATACCATGAAGGGAAAGGCAACGCATGACCAGCACATTAAATATATACATTGGACATCAAGAACAGAAATGCCTTTAAATCACAAATGTCTACCAGAGATTAACTTGCTAGTTGAACTGAAAAACTTTAGACTTAAAAGAATGGCTCCGAGATGTCAGAGCCATCAGGAAATATCTGTAAGAATCCATCATGGATAAGTAAGGTAAAGAATACTAAAGCATACACAGGACAGACACCAAAATTAGGAATTTTCTAAGTATCTACAAAATACTTCGTAAGAACTGATTTCTTTGTTATGCAATGCAGTCCCAATATCATAGCCACAGTTCAGCCAATTGATAATCATACACGGATGAGGCGCATCAAATTAAAAATAAGTCTAGAGAAACAGGACTGACCAGAAAACCATTCTCAGAATAGCTACCAACATTTCGTCATTCAAAAATAAAAAATTAAAATAAAATTTTTTAAAAAATTAAATTATCTTGACAAACTAGAAAAATGGTCTGAAAAGAGGATGCCATCGAACAGGGACAAGAAAGAGCTATTAGGCAGGTAGTTTAAGGTAGGTATTAAACTTAACTAACAGCAAAAATGCAGCATAGCTGCATATACAGCAGTTACATCAAAAATGGTTCTAGACATCACAGTAGGCCACAAACTGAATGGAAGTCAGGAATCTTGTGCCTTTGGGAAAAAGGCATACTGGAATGCATAAACAAAAAAGCTACTTTAGAGTAATTGCCTGGTCTTCATAATACTGGTAAAGACTCGATTCAAGCAATAATGTTTTCAGCACTCCAGTTTCTTGCAATCTAAGACAGACGTGGAGCCACCAGAGTCCAGCAGAAGCAGAAATAATTAGAAGTCTATAGAATATATCTACGAGGAAAACACTGCTGCAAATTGAAGCTGATGTCCATGTAGACAGAGCAAGTAGGAACAGGTTCAACCCTAAGTGGAATCTCCTGCACTGCAGGTGCAGAAGTTGAACTTACTCCATTGTTTTACCATCTTTCATTGTTAAAGGTGTCCAGACATGATGTGAAATCTCCACCACTGAAGGTCCTCAAGAACATGTTAGGTAGCTACAAGTCCTAATAAGTTCTTTGATCCTACCCTGGAGCAAGAGGAAGGATTAAATAACCAATTTACATCCCTTACAGCTTATTTTTAATAATTAGTATAGGCTCTTCAAAGGTCACCATTTATTACTCTCATTCAGATCTAAATCACATTATTTTTCTGCTACTAAACAGTGCTGAAAAGTGTATTAATACACTGTTCAATACAGGTGTTGTAAGCAGTCCATTCAGACATCAACAAGGAAAAGATACTGTATTCCAAATTTAGGTATTGCCAAGTCCACATTTCAGAACAAGCAATATGAACAAAAGATAGCTTCAAAAGAACATTGGGCATATCTGCTTTATTTACTTTTGCCAAAGTAGGCACTAGGACTAAAATTAGTATTTGTGAATGAATCTGAAGTCTGTACATGCTACTTCTTCAGAACTTCTCTGATCTGCTCAGAAGTGGGATTTTTATATACACATTTAATTATACTCCAAAAGACTGTATTCCATCTTAACCAAAAATGTACAAATATAAATTGAAATATTAACAAACCCAGGAAAATCAGCAATTCCAAGTCTGTATTTGACAATTACCGCTACAAACAGCTTTAAAAGACAGTACAGTAAATTCTGCAATATCAGAATTGCCAATCCAAAATGAAAATTGCCTCCTAGTCCTCTTTAATTATACATACCTAAATATGCCATTAATTCATGGTAACTAGAATTGGTTTTATTATCCCAAAATGAATTGCTATAAAAACCTAGAATTAGGGTTATATGAAATAGTACATTAGGTTTTAGGGTAGGGCTCCCATGCTCACCATTAGGATTCCACGCAATTTTAATTCCTCTGCATAAACAGTATACAGTGACCTTGTAACTGGTATGTTACTGTTTGTGACTGCAGACTAAGATTAAACCATTTTAATGACTCTTATACTGAGCTATGGTGCTTTGAGTTTTTTAAAAATTTCCTACTCTTGTTTTGTTCCTTTCTTCCTCTATTTTCCCATATACATAAGAACAAAAAGACTGGCCATACCAGGCACTGTAAAGCTCAGTCTATCCTGATACTCTTATTCCAGCAGCTGCAAAAAGTAGCCACCATGGGAACAGCATGAAGAACAAGGTAAGAATCTGCAATACTTCCCGAGAATGCTCAGGGACTTCTTGAATTAAAAACATTTCTATATAGACAGTATCCCTGAAAGGACTGTAAAGGTTGAGATACCAAAGTTTAACATTGTAATTCAGGTCAGTAAGTGTCATTAATTCACAATTTTGAACTAATACAGCTTGTAATATCCTCAATTTGACCCTTCACACATTTTACCATAAGTCAACAATGTCTTCAGCAAAGTTTGCAGACATGCCTGATCTTCCAAATCATTAATAACCAACCAAAATAATAACATAAGAACATAACAAGATGTCCAAGCAATGTCGCCAGTTTCGAAGGAACTTAAAGACTAGTGCCACCAGAAAAAAAAAAAAAAAAAAAAAAAAAAAAAGAAGACGACATATGCTTTTACCTGGAGAAACTGGCACATCAAATACCCACAGCAAAGAAGCCTAGGAACAACTGTGCAGAAAGTATTATTCTACCATCAATCACAGATCCTCAAGGAATTCATTCGGCACCTGCCTATTCTGGAATGGACCTTCCAAAACGGTTGCAATAGCATAGATGACTAAGGGAAAAAAAAACAAATAGGAGCCATAGCAATAACGCCTACTTAGAGTAAACTGGAAAGTACAAGATAGATTAGAAATGTTGGGATAAAGATTTATTTTCGTATATAATGAGAGCAATTTCCCCAGGGGAAAAAAAAATAAAAATCAGTAAATAAGTTTAAAACATATTTAGCTATGCCTTGCAGAATCACTTTGTTCGCACAGTTTCATGAACTCCATAAAGATTTGCCAAAGTAACAGTTTCTGCCCAGTGCTTTGCTTCAAAAATTGGAATAGAATAGAATAGGAATAGAATAGAATAGGAACAGAATAGAATAGTTCAGTTGGAAAGGACCTGCAACGATCATCTAGTCCCACTGCCTGACCACTTCAGGCTGACCAAAAGTTGAAGCATGTTATTAAGGGCACTGTCCAAATGCCTCTTAAACACTGACAGGCTCGGGGCATCGACCACCTCTCTAGGAAACCTGTTTCAGGTTTGACCACCCTCTCGGTACAGAAATGTTTCCTAATGTCCAGTCTTTTGTACTATGTTTAATGTAAAAACATCTTGTATGTATAAATCAGATACTTCAAGATTCACTGATCTAGTTAGCAGTAGTAGCTAAGCAGACACCATTATAGCCTGGGGTGCTTTGTACAATCTCACATACTCTATACATTATACGTATGTTAACAAAGACTGACCTACAATAAAAAGTAACATTTACTCACCTTGTCCACATATACTTTGCTTCAAATTGGACTTTATTTTAATGATCAATATCTGAACTTCCTGTTCTGTAACTTTTTAAATTTAACCCTTTGTTAAACCCAACTGCTAAGTAGAAGCAAATCCAATTCCCCCTTCAGAAATGACAGAATTCTGTCACTGAAGAACAGACCACAGTAACTATAAAACTGAACAGTTTAAAATCTGTATCTCTAGTTTGGGGGGGGAAAAAAAAAAACCCAACCAACAACAACAACAAAAAAAACCCCAACAAACAACCCTGTGTTCATATGACTGGAAAAACACTTATTTATACATTACTTTCAACAGCTTTGAAATTCTTAATGAAAAAAATGTGGTTTACTTCAGATGAATTTGTCAGAATCTCGCCAGGTGCTAAGGTTTTATGTTTCTCTTCAACTTTAGACTACATTTAAGGGCATGCAAAGATTCCTTGGTTGTGAGATAAAGCACTCAGCAGTTTGCAAACACAAGTTACTTACCCACGCAAAATTATTTTTAATTTTTAGAAAATAAACATTTTCAATAGGTTATATTCTCATATAAGCATACCCTATTTCTCTCACAGTACACTTGTATCACTCCACGGGAAGAAGAATTGTCCCCAGTTCATTAAACAGTTCATGAAACAAATGCATTTCTGTCTCCCTCACTTAATGCTGGGCCCACATGCCTTTTTCAAGGAAGATCCTGAAAAAAACCAAGTACCTCCTCACTTCTTACTGTGCAGAATAGTATCCATTCTGCTACTAATTGTACCATAACTGTATTATATCCTAGTAGTCACTGTCCCTCAGCCTTAACTGGTATTACTGGCCTTGCAACGGTCAGTCCTAGGTAAGACGACGTATGATCCAAAGAGCCTACTCGAGTGAAGAGTCCACTTGACTTCTTGCAGAGTAATTTCACAAACAACTTTTCAGTTGTAGTGCCAGCTTAAGTAGTCACCCTTCCCTAGCTATTTACTCTTTCCTTCTGTATTCTGTCAGAACACAATAAAAAGCAAGCTATTAGCCTCCAGATCTCTAGATTTAAAATGCCCTGGATCTAAAAGCAGATTAGACAATTTCTCAGAATTTTATCTTCTCGTCAAAATAACTTTCTCTTAGGAAGGGCTCACAGGTGAGAACACGCTGGCTCTCCTGACTAAGAGGCAATTAGGATGACATCTTCCTTTCTGTTCAGATCGTTTCCACTCTTCGGGGCACTAGAAGGACTGGGAAGAAAGCAAACGTATCTCTGATATGCAAGCTTAAGAAAACATCCACAACACCTCTTCATAACCTTTGGAGGAGTAATTGACTCTTCCTGTTCACAAGAAGACAAAGAAATAATTTTCAGCATCCCAGTAACTTTCATTGTCAATTTAAACATACACTGGCTCAGAAGCCATTCTCTTAAAGGAAAAAGAAAGGAAGAAGCAATGAGAAGGAAAAAGAAAGGAAGAAGCAATGAGAAGGGTCAGACCAGCAGTGCTTCCGTGAGTTTTATGACAACCCACAGGAAAGTCTTCTCTGGCTAAATGTACGCAAACAGTTTTAGGATGAAACCTCTATTAAAACTGCTGACTACTCCTGTGGGTTAAAAAAACCCCAAAGGAATTGCCAAGGTTATTTACTTAAACACAGCAGCAGTTTTGCAGGAATTCTGCGGAAACAGACACAAAGTACCACATTATGAAAAGACACTCTTGCAGATGAAGCAGACCTGAACACAGTCTTGGACTGCTCCAGTTTAAATAAAAAAAGTCCACTTCGGAATATCACAAACTGGTTGAACTCTGTTTCAACACCAACCCAATTATTTTTTGAAACCAACAGAATGAACAATCTATATTTATGTTGCCAGGGCTGAGCAGGTAAACAGTCTCTGGCTCTGAGCTACTAGTGATGTATCCTGGAGGATGGCACTAAGGATTGCTGGTGATGGAACTATTCAGTCTAGTGTGAACTCACTGGTCCTTTCCAGCTACTTTCACCGAGCCCATCCAAACCTGTGGACATGCTGTCCTATTTTCTTTAGGAATGTATAGTTAATACAGTGTTTCATTAATGTATAACAATATATAAAACATACAGATTGCTTTTGCACAGTTTTTCTGAAACAGCTCTTTAAAAGGTATACATCAAAGAAGTCATTCAGAAAGCAAACGTATACCATCAACGTAGTACTCCTCATCCTTTCTCAGCCACTGCTGGGGTGTTGGTGGGTGAGGCACTGCTTAGGTGGGCAGAGAAAGACAGAAAATGAGGAAAACAATACTACTACAGAAAGCCTTCGTAATAACGCATTTAAAGACACTTCCTAGTACCTAGGCCTTTTCCCGCTGTCAGGCTTTCCTTTATACCCCCCTTCTGAGGCCCAAGATTGTTGGTGTCACAGTGAGCCACCCATCAGTCCCACATCCTGTCTGAGGAGAAGCATGAAGTTTACAGTGATGGCAGGGGTGGAGCAGGTGGTCTCAGAAGGAGTATGATGTTGATGGCTTATTCCTCCCTACTCTGAGGACCCCCACCTGGGGCTATTTTTCCAACATGATCTTACATCTTGATCTTCCTTCATTGGTCTCCAACTCCATTTTACATCCACCATTACTGTATATAGTCTGTATTACACTTGCTTGAGACTTGCTCTTTCAGCTCTTTTGGTTTTGTCCAGCTCTCAGTCTGCAGTTCTTTACCAGTGCTGGTGACGACAGCACTGGGTCCTCAGTGGCATCCCGAGCCCCCTCTTTTCAGCCTCTGCTCCTGCTCCTCCACCCTGCATCCTGTGTCCCCACTTGCAAGGCCTCTGCTGTCACATCACACCTATGCTCCTCTGCACTACACAATTCTGTGAGGGTCACAAATAGATCATTCTACACCGAATAACCACTTGCTACTACTATCTGTAGAAAGAAATATGGTTATACCATACAATTACACAAAGACAAGCCAAAGTGAGACTAACTAAGCAGTAGCCACCTGGTCAGTAGAAAAAACGCTCCATTATAGGCAAAGATAAGTTTAGACAAAACCTGACAAGTCCTGAGACTTGCATAGTTAGTGTGAAACCTGGGGCCTGTTCCTGGCAATCACAAGACTGAATTTACGGGTCAACAGATCCGCCTTAAATTCTCGAACACACATGGCTGCATGCTTAAAGTTCAAACAATATAGACACACAGGTGAAAACCAAACCATGCAGGCTACCACGAATGTATCTCCATGACTATTTTGATGGACGCTGTCACCTATTTATATTTTTTCTCCCAATACGCTCGTTTTTCTCAGCTGAAGCCAGCTGGTTGCCTAGGCAGTTTCCTTTCAAAGAAAAAACACTTAAGATCAACTTTCTGTTGTCGGTCACACATAACCACTCCACAGACTTTTAATCCAACCTGGACATACATACACAAAGAAAGTAGGAAAAGAAAACCAGACTTACAATCAGTATGAATTTTATATTCTGTATTTTGTACAATACAGAGTTACAAGCTTAAATAATTTGTTATGGATATCTCTTCTATCATTGCACCTTTTGCGACACGGATTTCTAACAAATTATTAATATTTCAAAAAAAACAGGAAGTAAGTACACTGGCTTGAGAGAAGCGATCTTGCCAGAAATCAATGCCTGGGACAATCAAAGGTATAATTAAACATACTTTTGGGTACCATGACCACTAGAAAGTGGCTGGTTAAGACTTTCAGACTGCCAAACAAAAGGAAAGGCAAAAATTCTGAAGTAGTACCTTTTGTTCCTTTGCACAAGAAACTTGAAATCAAATTATCTTCATTACTGAGACTATGATTTGCTTAATTCCGTTCAGCCCATTCATTAATATTAGATTTCTGTACAAATTGTGAAGCGGCATAGAACTGATCCAAACCAGGCAGGGGCAACCAATTGTATTTCTGTTGAATTAACCATGATAAGGAGTTTATGCTGCCTTTACACACATTATGCTTGGTGTAGGAATACAGCCAGTGTAGAGTCTATCCAGCATAAACCCAGAACGATGAGGACAGACTGCCTGATCCAACATAAAGCCTAGCACAGTGATACTATCGTAACAAACTTTCTGAATTAGCAAAGTGACCCTGTACTGCATCAATATTTTACAACACTTTTACTACCTTTCAGATAACCATGTCATCTTTGATACGTTACTAGAAATCATAAAGTGATCAAGCTTCTCTTTCCTACAGATATTAAAAAATTAGTCTTGAGAAGATAATTCTGATTGATAACTCATCACTTATTAAGTAAATAAACATTAACATGAGGTGTAATGAAACTCTTGGCCTTTTTTGTAAGATAAGGTTTCATCACCTCAAACTCACATGGGACCACAAGCTTACACACACAGCTGGTAAGTGAAGATTCAAGTCTAGGCACAGGCCTATAATCAGTACGCAGTGCAAATACCCCTTTAGAGGAAGATGAACCTTTGGGCTGGAAAACAGCAGTGGACTAAAACATAAAGAGCATCCTATATTCTCTTTTCCACACCGACTGGAGGGCCAAGGTCCTGATGCTTCACTACATGACAATCATGCAAAATTATGCCAGGCCACAACAAATAAAGCTTGCATAGCAGGTGACAGTGACATTTTCATCACACCGTGGGTGCCCTCCTGGGCATGTGATGAAGAGCTACAGGGCACAGAGGGAGATGGCTACTAGAACAATTGATCCAGACAATAGTGGACTATTACCAACACCAGAGGATCCTCTGGGATGACACATTTAAGTTGTCCTACCACATTAGATATGGCTCTTGAGCCAAAGAATACAGATTCCTGATAAAAAAAAAAAATCAGAGGTTTGGAAATATACATCTTACAAGAGTCAGAAAAGAATCATGAACTTTTTGTTTGATAGGCACTGAGGAGTAATAACTAGAAAGAATTAAATTCATCTCTTGCTTTTCTAGCATTTGTAAAACTACAGCCAATGCTGGCATTCAATAAGCCATGGGAATCATATGAAAAGTTTGTAGTCATAAAGAAACCCCAGAAAGAGCATCACCTGATATCCAAAACATTTCTGGATTTTATAATTTTCATAGACAATTTCTCATCCTATGAGATGCACTTCTTCTAAAGGCTAACTGATGTGCCCCTGAAGCTAAAACAGGCTGGCTTGCAAAATAAGTAGTAGAGCAATGCCATCTGCACAGTACTGGAACCTGGCTAATTTGATAACATTGACAGTATGAGCATGCAGGGCAAATTAATGTGGGAAATGCTGACAGACGAACCATACAGAATTAAAAGCTAAGTGAATAGAAGCTGTATCCTTACTGAATAAGAAGAAAGAAAGGGAAAAAAAATCACAAATCTATTTTGTGGCACAAACAGCTTGCACTGCTTCACCAACCACCAAGTTATACCACCTGTACAAACTGGAAGAAGTTCCCATATTTCCTATAATGAAAATAAGCAAAAAAAGGGGAGGGGGAAAAAAAAAAAAGAAAAGAAAAGGAAAAAAAAAATCTAGGAAGAAAGAATAGTTATCAGCCAATAATTGTTGACATAAACTAGTGACCAAATTGGTTCTACAACTCTTCAGGTATCAAGGGAAAACTAATGTCATGATCCAAACTATTTTAAAAGCATTTATCTCCAGGTGTTAAGGAATACACAACTGCTAATTATTAAAGAATTTTCAGAATTCTCTGAACTTTGCAGTTTGCTCTTGCTGTATTTCACAATTTCATTTAACGCTACTTTTCCAGAGCTTTAGCCAATGAATGTACTTACAGATGAATCACAAACGTGTGTTAATCGTTAATCTCTGCCCCAATGTCATTCATTTTACACTCAATTTTGAAGCATGATTTTGTAATCAAAAGCTGTCATTCCAGCACATAAAGAAGAAAGGAATCACCATGGAAATTCCCATCCTTCTGCACTTGACATCGAGACATATGAGGATGAAAGATCACTTTTTAAACAAGAAAAAAAAAAAGCAGTTTTAACAAAACAGCCATGGCTTTTGAAGATACCTACAGAGAAATTAAAATTATAAACTGTATACTGAAATTACTTACAAGTAAGGTAACTAAGGTCAGAATTGATTGACTAAGTTCTTCATTTCTTCATAACTATCTGATGGATTCTCAAATCACTGTAAAACTAAGGTTTGAAGAAAACATTGCAGGCATATACAAACAATACCTGGAATTAAAGAAATTCCCATTGTAAGTGAACTGGGTCACATCCAGCATAAATGTTCTGACATCTGTTATTGTGATAGGTTATTTGAAAAACCTAGAAGTAATACTAAAGGTCCTAGATTGCTTTTACACATGGCAGCACGCCCTTTATGGGACCAGGGTTTTCTGTGGTTGTTGCCAGTGAACTTTGCAGAGACAGGCAGTAAGTGTGTTCGTATGTCAGCCTAGTGACTCTTTCAGTATTCCAAATTCAATCTCACTATGTTTCTCATCGCCTCAGCCTTCTTTTGAAATGCACCCTTGATAAAAGATCAAATCGTACCTTATTTACTAAGGGAAGAGAGGGAGTGGTCTGACAATTTAAGTTTAGAGCCCTGCCGTTCTGTCCTCGGAGAAGTAGTGTTAACAGCAGCAACTCCTGGGCAGCTACGTTAGAAAATGGAGCAACGGGCTGCAGCACAAACTTTGTCTCATTTCCCGTCAGGGAACAACACGAACAGTTCAAATTATCCGCTAGAAGCTGCCAACTGTGCTGGTGAAAGGCGCTACGGCTCTGCAACTACTGGGGAATACTTAAGGAAGCTGCGAAACGTGAATGAAGACAGGGATATAAAAGCCCACAAATAAAATGGGACCTCTAACGGGAAATTCTATGTGCTTCAAGGGAGAAAGCAGGATTTTTGAAATACCGATAAACAAACCATGGCCAAATAAACGTCGAGGAACAAAACTGCGTACACTAGGTTCTGTGTTACGGGTTGGCATTTTTTTAATTTATCGGCAGCAGCCGATAAAACGTGACGAGGCAACACGCCCGGTTTCGTAACAGTTTTGCAAGAGAGTCTCAAAACAGCCTACGAAAAGCTCATTCCGGATGGGAGTTTTCCCCGTCCCCGCCCTCGGCGCTTGGGACAGCCCCAGAAGTTCAGTACCTGCTGGAGACAACGCTCTGCGCGCACCGCGGCGCGGCTCCCGCTCCCCGCGCTGCCGGCAGAGGCACGGGAGGCATTTGGGGGGCCGGCGGCGGCGGCAGCAGCAGCAGCAACTGCCCGTTTCGGCAAAGCCGACAGCGGCCCGCAGCCGCTGCTAGAGCCCCCCCCCGCCGGGGCTCTCCCTCGGGGCTCGCCGGCAGCACCCCTGCCGCCGCACGCCTGGTGCGCTGCAGCGGGCCGGCAGCCGCCGCTGCGGGCTCTGCCCGAGGCCGGGCAGTCACAACTTCCCCGCGCTGGGGACGCTCCCCGGGGACGGCAGGGAAAGCGCCTCGCACAGCGGAGGGCAACCCCGCGCCCGGCCGCTGCCCCTTCTCCTGCCCGCTCCGCTGACAAGCCCGGGGTGAGGCGCCCCCTGCCCCGGCGCACCGCGGGGACCAGCCCGCTCGCCCGTCTGCCCCCTCCGACGCCCCCGGGGCGAGCGGGCAGGGCGGCCCCGAGCCGCCGCCGTACCTGCAGGACACGGAGAGCTCCACCTTGGTGGCCGGGATGCTGGAGCTGAGCACGTTAAAATCCCCCACGGACGCCATCTTCGGAAACCCACCACTTCTGCCCGGCTCCTGCTGCCCCGCCGGCTTCCCCAGCCCGAACATGGGGCAGCGCAGGGAGGGAGGGAGGGAGGTCGGCCGGCGGAGAGGGAGGGGAGGAGGCGGCGCCAAGCGGGTCCTCCACAGCGCGACGCCGCCGCCCGTGGCGCGGAGCACCGGCCGCACCGCCGCCCGCGGGGCTGCCACCGCCGGCTGAGGTGGGAGCGGGGCGGGTGACGTCACCGCGAGCGGGAGCCGCGCGTGACCGCCCCAGCCCGGGCTGCTCGCGGCCCCTCGGCCGGGCTCGTCGCCGCCCCGAAGGGACGCACCGCGGCCGCGCCTCCCCCGGTCTCGTCCCCTTCGGCCCCGTCACGGAAAGTCCCGTCCCGTCCCGCAGGCGAGCTGGGGAATCCCCTCCTTCCCCGTTTGTGAGTGAGCGTCCCCCGAGCAACCAGCTCCCGCCCTCATGCTCCGGAGTCGGCGGCTGGGGACAGTGCGGGCCAGCCGCGCCCCGGCCGGTAACGTCCCAAACTTCAGCGCAGGCCCGCGGGGAGGCGGACTTATTCTCCCGGGCCACCAAGGGAAGCGCAGCCCGGCAGCAAACGCCGGGGATGTTTCGGGGAGCGGCGGGTGCCGCCCGGTGCGGCAGGGCAGGGACGGGGCGCGGCGGCTCCGCTGCCGAGGCGGGCGGGCTCGGCGCCGCCAGGGGGCGCGGCAGCGGGGCGGCCGCCGGGAGAGCGCGGGGCGCCGCGCGGGGCGGGGCGGGGCGCGTGGTGGCGGGTGCGCGGGGTGCGCTGCCGGCGCCGAGCGGAGCGGGGTGGCGGGGTGGCTGGGTGCTCCTGCGAAGGGTAATCGCGAAGGGGAAGAAGGGAAAAACAAAGCTGCAAAACGAGGCGTGGATGTTAATTGCCCTTGTAAAGAGAACAGTACTTACTACTGCAAGAGACGTGAGGGAAAGACGTGGTTTTACCTTGGTTATTATATGCATGAAGTAACACATTGAAAAATGCGAATTTCACCCTCTTGTGTACTTGCGCTGGCCCTTTTGTTTTTTTAAAGACCAGTAAGGCAGTCGCCCTGAATCATAGAATATCTCAAGTTGGAAGGGACCCGTAAGGATCATCGAGTCCAACTCGCTGCTCCTCGCAGGACTCCCTGACACTAACCCGTATGACTGAGAGCGTTGTCCAGACGCTCCTTGAACTCTGCCAGGCCTCGCGCTGTGCCAGACCTGGGGAGCCTGTGCCGGTGACTGACCACCCTCTCGGTGAAGAACCTTCTCGTAATGTCCAATCTGAACTTGCCCTCCTAATGTCCAATCTGAACTTACCCTGATGCAGCTTCATTCCATTTCCTTGTGTCCTATTGCTGATCACCAGAGAGAGGAGATCAGCACCTCCCCCTCCGCTGCCTCCCCGTGAGGAACTTGTAGACTGGGATGAGGTCACCCCTCAGCCTTCTCTTCTCCAGGCTGAACAAACCAAGTGACCTCAGCTGCTCCTTGGAAGTCTTGCTCTCAAGACCTTTCACCACCTTGGTCGCCCTCTTCTGGACACACTCCAATAGTTTGATGTCCTTCGTACACTGAGGTGCCCAAAACTGCACACAGTGGCTCACTGGAGGTGGGGCCACATCAGTGCAGTGTCGAGTGGGTCAGTCACCTCCCTTGACCGGTTAGCTTTGCCATGCTTGATGCACCCCAGGACACGGTTGGCCCTTTTGGCTGCCAGGGCACACTGTTGACTCATATTCAACTTGCCATCAACCCAAAACCCAGATCTCTTTCCACAGGGCTGCTCTCCAGCCTCTTGTGCCCCAGTTTGTATATATAACCAGGATTACCCTGTCCCAGGTGGAGAATCCAGCACTTGCTCTTGTTAAATTTCATACGGATCTGTTCATAATAATTCACAACAATCATAACAGTTCCATCATCTTATTTCTCATATATTTAATCTGTATCCATTATGATGGCATCCAAGGAGCCCCCAGTATTCATTTCTCATCATAGCAGTTTGATGAAATATGGAAGTGCTACCATCCCCATGTCCCAGACGGGAAGATAAGGCACAGGCAAATTAAATGCCATGTCTGTAGTCGCACAATATGTAGGGCAGGTCAAAGATCACAGGATATCACCCCAAACCCAATACAAAAATCCTCTACTACTCTGTTTATGGTTCAACACATAGAAACAAGAGTTTAATGGTTTATTTATAAAAGACAAATGTAACTCTAAAGCCACAAACCTTGTCAGAATACATTCATTTTTAAATTTCTTTTCTAAATTCTTGTCCGTGTAATTCAAGTTCAATGCGTGATCTAAGGTAGTACATCAAAATAATGATGGACAGAGAACTTGAATGCGGGCACCTGGGTAGCTCCAACCAACATGAAGCAGTGGGAATACAGGAGAGAGTAACGCGGTCTTATCTACAGGACGTATACTCCCTGTGCGCAGCACACGTCTGAAACATACCTTCAGTGGCAGAAACTCAAGGAAGGTATCACTGAAATTTTTGTTCATAACCTTCTAACTTCACACCCTACTTCTAATCTCCTGCCTCTCTTTTCAGGAAGATATCACCCGAATTTTCTTTTCTTTCTTTTCCTTCTCTTGTCCAGTTGTTGAACACAAAGCAATTTCTCATCAGGTATCACCAAAGTATTTCCTCTTAAACCAGCCTGTTTGAAGTTTTTGGTACAGCCAAGAAACCACATACCTTCACAGGTATTCTAGGTGTGTCTGCAGGCAGTCAAACCAGTAAGCCTACAGCTGAAATTGCTAACAAAACCAAAGGCAAGTTTAGTTCACTACTGTCTTTGTCCATATGGTAGTGTGAAGGGATGGGTGAAGGACTGCTGATATCTTGAGAGGCTAATGCTGAGTACGAATAGGGTACTAGATGACTAAAAGCTAAAGAACAGTTTTTAAGAAAAAATTAAAACTCTTTTTCAGCATTATAATACTGTTCCTCCGTCTTTTATAATCTACTATAAAAATCTAAACGTAATCAGTGGATCCCACAGGGCATGGCATGAGTAACTTAAAAGGCATGAGTAGTTATTATAATAACTATAATATATTACTATATATTAAATAACATAATAACTATAAGCATGGGTAACTTAAACGTATATCATGTAAGTGTGATATTCTTCCTTACTAATCCACTTTAGATCACTGCTTCGGGTTAGGTGGGGGTTTGGTTTGGTAATTTTTGTATTATCTGATCTTAATGTTTTATTTTGCTTAGAAAAATGGAAACAGATGGTTATTGGTGATTCCATAAATAGAGTATCCTATGAAAATAATGGAGGAGTTAAGGAAATTCAAGTCTTCAGTGTTGCTGGGGAGATATCCATCTTCTCTCATCATGTTTATAAAGGCACAGCTATTTTGTCTTCTAATGTTTCAGCTTAGAGTATGCGCATAGTTGTCAAGCACTGAGAGTGATTTATATGGGAAAGAGATAAGCTAAAAACTGAAACGAGGGATAGTTAAAAGATATGCGCCAATGGGGCTAAATACACGTTATTATAATTCCAGAGAGGCACCTTGTATTTGCTCATTCTTAAATGGCACTGAGGTGTGGGGCTGGAACAATGCCTAAGTGTTAGGACAGTATCTGGAATTTACGTACAAAATAGCTATCAGAGTAGAGTGCAAAAGAAACATCAGGGCTGTGTGTTGTATCTGCTACGCTGACATTTGAATGCGATCGTTGACTCTGAAAATTTTGCAGTGCAAAGCAGGACATATTTTCCTCGCTTTCTTTTGTGATTGTTACTTTATTATTGTCAGCTGCTGCTAATTATCAGATATCTACATAACTTGTTTCAATACGTGCAACCTAATTTAAGGAATGAGGGATATACTTGCAGTAATTACAGCATAAACTATGAACAAACTACAGATTCCAGAATAGCTGTAATATGTAACACTGAATGATTGCTTTAAAACATCACTGCTTCCAGGTTTCAGCAGTATAATTGAACACGAATGCCACAGGATGCAAACATTGATTACTCCCCTCCACCCCCTCAGCTTTCTGCCTTGTAGATCATTAATTAGACATCTCAAGAAAAGAAGGTTTATGATTCAATCTTCGTGCTCTTAAAAAAAAAAAAACCACACACACACAAAACCAACACAAACTATTCTGTAGAAAGTTAAGGAACTGGAAATGGCATCTATTCTTCTGTAGATGTGAAAGGATACGTGGATGAGTATAGCAGTGAGCTTAAAAGTGAGCTTCAGCGTTACTGGAACAAACTAACTGTGACTATAACACCATACCATTTTCATGACAACCAAAATACTAAGTCTGGATTTGCGATGAACATACCATATTCCCTTGTTCTTCCTCCAGTATTTGTTCAGTAATTATCTTAAGTAACATCCAGTAAATAGAATCTTTTTATCCTGGCTGCTGTGAAACAGTTTCTTTCAAGAGCCTGAAGAATGAACTCAGCCATAACTTGGTCCGTCCTTTCTGATAGCGGAACACAGCCCCAAAACAATGCGAATATCCTAATACACACTGCAGTTTGAGAATTGTTGCATCTTTATTTCCTGCCTTTGATTACTATACTTAGCTTCCTCTTTCTTTGCTGCCTCTGATTGTTTTAATCTGTTGACCAAAGACAAGGCACTTTGCATTTGCTAGGGCAGGTGGAGCCATCAGCACCACCATCATTACTGGAACCATCAGTAAGGACCATGGTTGAATCCAGACCGCAGGCTTTAAAAACCATACATGATACAACACACTGATGGGTATGTTTAGTGCCTATATTCTTCTAGTATGAATTATCTCCTATAACTCCATGATTTTGTAATCTGCTTTCAAAACACACAAATACTGATGAAGCTGGTTTTGTGATAGTAAAGTCTAAAGGAGGTGTCTGACTCAGAGGTTAGACATAAAGAAGAAGTCTCCACTCCTTCAAGGTTTTCACTTTAAATACTAGTTTTTGAAGGACTTATGTCTGCAGTCTCACAGATGTCAAGGAGAATACTTTCTTCAGTAGAAAGTATCTTGGCCTATGTTTCAAAGCCTTTGAAACATATCCCTGCTGTCTGCAGGAGAAAAGAGCACCTTGTCACCATGGCAGAAGCATGGGGAAGTTAGTGAGTCATCAGTGCAGAGACAGCTAATGATTTCACCATTTCTCTACCGTGACAAACTTAGTAATGCATTTGTTTGTATAGCTCTATACTGATTCCATGCAGAATAAAATCACAAAGTCTAAATACCACTTCCCCTCTCCAAAGAGACAAAGGAGAGCTATCCAACAAATATACACCTCTCACTGTATTATCTACACTACAACTGGCTATGTTATCTATCAAAGCACCTGTAGCACTGAATAAAGTTTTCTGAATTTATTTCAAGCTTTCTTCCAGTTTGATCCAGGCCAGAAGAGACAGATCTGCAGGAGCTCAACCATAAGGGTCCTTCCTTCCACATCCAAAGAAAAGCATTCTTCCATAGGATCAGCACATCCACTCCAGGTTAAGTAGTGGTCGCATCAGTTCCTGTCCCAGTTTTCAGTTTGTTCAAGAGCTCTTCAAAATGTCAGACACCCCTGAAGCACTCTCAGAGTCATCCAGGAGGTGCCACAGAATCCATTTCACATCCTACAGTTAGTACTGCATAGTGAGGTCTCTACGTCTACAGACAGAGGAATTTTAGATCTACTGAGCATTTTTTCTGGCTCTCAACTCAGAGGGAAGCATGTAGCATGGATCTCAAGTTCTAAACATGTGATTTAGGAGTATTTTTAGTACTAGTCTTTAACAGTCAACAAAGTCAGATTACAGTTCAGGTTTCATTTTAAAGGACAAGGAATCAAACTGATTCGGTCTTTTTGAATGAAGAAATATTATTCATACACCTGCAATTGTGCCATAAGCCAGACTGATTTCATTTCTGGACAGGTTGCCAGAAAAATGTAAGGATGCATTTAAAGCCATTTTTCTAGAAAGGCAACTCATGACTAGCTCATGGCAGCAATTTCAGGTGCTGCTAAAGTAAGTGTGTTTAGTATGGCAGCAAGGATGGTGACAAAAAGATTGTCTGCATATAGTTTATCTTGAGAAGTTTAAATAACGATCAAGGATTTTCCTTTCAATGAACATAACATGAGACAGCCCCAAAGTGAAACCTCAATATGTTTATCACAAGATCAGTTCAGCACTTAAGTATCTTAATTTCAGAAGAGGAAACTCGCTTCTTCCTCTTCAGTCCCTTCTCATGTTTTTGGACTACCCTTGAAGATTGGAATTAATTTTTTCTATCCTTCCCTGTCATGCCCACTCACCTCTAGGCCTTTTGTTTTTCTGAGAAATAGCAGCTGATTTACAGAAAATATGTGTGTATTACAAAACTTTTACGACTAATATACTTCACAGTTTCTTTCTCTGCCTAATCTCTACCCACATTTTTTCCCTCAGCCCACTTCCAGGGTGTTCATAAAATCACTGCCACTGTTAGCAACACATCTTTGCAGGCAAAGTCTTCATATGTAAAACTTGCTTTGGGAATTACCTAATTCAGAAGAAATTAGCACACAGCCTCTACAGCGAATAGGTATGTTTTCCAGTTATTTTCTTCATTGCAACTAAAGTAAAACTCAGTTATTTCAGGAAAAAACATTCATTACAGCAATTCTGAACCCAAGACCAGCAATACCCAAACTGCTACATTTGAACCACCCTTCTCCATCAGTCAGGTTGTGCCTTTCATTACTTATGCGCATGATTTCATTTCCTATGGTATTAGAGGAGACTTCAACTCACACTGTTTAGAGCATGGAATAAATCAGTATCTCTGCCAAAATAGTCACAGATTTAATCTTTGAGTGTAGACTCCACCACAGATTTCATCAGGGAGCACCAATTGCTGATCTATGACCTACCTGTAAATATTCAGACGAATGTGCACATGGTGAGGGTGATAAACTGGACTAATCTGGGTAAGTGTTGGGCCTACTGCCTGTCAATAGTCACACACTCGAACTCACATGAATATATAACCTGGATGATATATTGGGTTCACGTACCAATTCAGCTTCCCAGTGGAGTCAGGGTAATACTGTATTTTCTAAATAACCAGCAAGAAGCAAACCCAAACTTTTTTGTCAATTTCTTTTTAACATTCTTTCACATATTTCTCAGTGTAAGCCAAGACAGTGGAATTTTAAAAAACCTGTCACCATATGTGCCCGTACTATGTCTATTGCTTCATCATTTTGAAAAAAAGTGGTGGGTGTTTTTGCATTCCTTCAAAGATAAGTGAAATCCCAGCATATTGCCAGGTCCCCCCCCATGCACTATTTTTCATGCAGTCAGACTTACAGTGAATCTCTGGCCCAGATTCATTTTGAAAGCTGTGTTTGATTTTTATGTTAATTACTTCATTCACTTTTTGATTCTTTATCCTCCAAGACTACACTTGTTTTGTGGAAGAAACCAACAAATGCCCTTTGGGCATAAACAGAACATGACTATACTTTCATAGAGGAAAAACTTCACGGCTCCTGAAGACTCTCAGTCGTATCTGATAACCTAGGGTTAGATGTGGAACCAGAAAGTGTAAGCCTCTCCCACACAATGGGGTCCTATCGTCTGGATTCTGGGAAGAGAAGGAATTGTGTCTGGAAAGATTTGTGAAATTGTGAGATGATATAAAACATCCTCTATTTTCCAGCTGAAAGACTTTCTGAGTGGATCACAGACTCTATCAGTACCATCTATGATGTTGATTTGGCTTCTGCAATTGATTTTATGTCTCAATCTACAAAGTCTCAAGGAACAGTAACTGACATACTAGGAATACTATTAAAAACCTCCACTCCCACAATTATCAATCATTATTGCTTGCTAGGAGCTTTAAGGTCAGATGCTCGGTCTGCCAAAGCAGACTTTAATCTGTTAAATCACTTTGGCTTTTACCTCCAGAAAAGGCCTCCAGCAGTAAGGTCTTTTTGTTCAGCTACTCAAAGAAAGTTTATCATTTTAGAGTAAAGGCAATTTTCTGAGCTACTCGGTATGGTTGGGTTCTACAGAGCCCGTAGTTTTCTCCCAGTGTGCAGACACCAGGTTTCTGGGCAGGGCAGGAGCTGGGCAGTGGTGGGGGTTGCTCTGCCCCTCGGTGTGGGGTGGAAGCCTGGCTATGGCGTACACAGCTGGGAGGCCTCTGCAGCAAAAGTGAGCTCCTCGGACACAAGATGTTCTGAAGAATTAGGGTTTCTGCAGGGCAAAGTCTTCTTTTTCTGCCTGTATACCAGAAGCGAGCTCCAAAATGAATACACTAACTCTCTGAGAAGCTGATTTTAATCACTCGTGACTCATTTATATGTATGAACTAAATTTTCATACTTTACGGCATTTATTTTGATTGCATTTTATAATGGCAGTTATAGTCCCAGTTACCAAACATTAATTTATGATATAGGTTGATTTTGCGTTATTAATGAACTATCAAAAAGGCAGTGTGACTTACAGTAATGACATTTAGCAACTCAATAGAATATCTAGAGAAGAAATAAGTGAGAATTTCAGAGAGTTGTTTCTCTTCCTTTCATTGAAACAGAAAAGGGCCGCACATAGGCAAAGAGAATTTTTAAAAATATTTCTTCATTTGCCATCATCATTTATTCCATCATTCATGAATTTTGATTTTATGTTATTTTCCATGACATTAAAACACCTTAAACAAACAGTTGACAGCATGTGGATTGTCTTTTGGGAACACTGTCCATCAGATTTTCCTCATTTCATGGCAACATTCAGACAATTAGGGTTTTAATGAGGCTGAAAATTCATAGCCCAAATAATGTAATGAGTTTGACTGTCTTCCAGAGCGACTGTGGCACTAATGCAGGAATGCATTTAACCATGTGCTTGAATTTGTAACTGTGTTGTTGGGCAGCAGCAGTCTGCTTGACTTAAGTGAGGTGTAAGCCCACACTTAACATTTGCTGAATTTGGAAGATTTCTTGTACTTTTTTTTTTGCCTGTGTGAAAGGTACAAATATGGTATTTCTGTTTTCTCACATGTCACATTCTACTGTCTCAATGTACTTATTCATATCCACAAATTATTCAAATGAGACCTGATCCATTACTTATTTTCAGTTTTAAAATACCACTTAGAATTGCACGATATTTCTCAAATGGGAGGTAAATTAGATTCTGTTGCTTAATAGAATATGAAAGATTAAACTGTATCAGTACCGTAGACTGAAGTGTGCTGATGGCTGTCAGGACTTCTAATTCTGTACCTGTGATAAATGAGAACCTTTTGTTTCCTTTTCTTTACAGAAAGGTCTTGCATCCTGATTTTTTTTTTCCCCTAAAGTGGCTTCATATGCATTATTTATCCAACTGTGGAATAAACATTCATCCTCAAAAATAAAGAACTAATTAGTTTGGGGCAATTGCCAGATACCAGCAGCATACATTCCAGAGTCACAGTAGCAAGAATTCTGTGAAAATTATTCTACTATTTAGGTAACCATAGCACAGTGGTGTTAAAGTTATTCTGCAAAAAAAGGTGCTGGCTAGCTGCCAGCGCAACCAGCATTTGTCAAAGCTGAGAAAGTCACTTCGTGAACACTTCATTTTTTTGTGAAAAAAATAAAACAAAACAAAACAAAAACCAAACCACCAAAAAAAATGTAAAGCAAAAGTAAATGGCAGATTTTAAAATAGCCACATGGATTGCATTCTGAATTTTCCTCAGCGGTGAACACAAAACTCCCTGTAATAAAAAAAGGTAATTTATTTGAATAGTGGTTCCTCATTTCGTATTTACGTATTTGATTTAGAATTTAACTACAGACAGAAAAAAATTAAATTTGCTAGTTTAAAAATGGTAAATTAATTTTACTTTGCATGACTAAGAGAAAAATTAGGAAAAGAATGATTCTTAAACATACTGGATATCTAAATCATTGCAGAAAATTAAACAACCTAGGCCAAATTCATCCTTATAAGAACTCAACAGAACAGAAATGAACAATGAACTAATTAACCCTCTTGAGTTTAACAGATAATTCAGTACAAATTAATATTACACTTTAAATATTAACTTCAGGTCCTTAGTCATTTACAGCTTTGGTGTATATTTTCATAGTGATATAATTAGCATAGCTATGTGGAGTTATATAGTAAATTTAAGAAGTTTGATTACGAAATATATTTTTGGTCCAGTTTGTGTGTTTCCCAAGAAACATAAATAACCCTTTAAGTGGGCAAGGCACTTAGAAGTTTCTACTTTTTAAAAGCCTTTGGAAAAAAAATGTTGTACATCTTTATAAAGAACAAGCTTGGGCTCCTAACATGAGCATAAATTGCTGAAGATGTACTAATCCTAACCCTCGGTCCAGTTGTAGTCTTGCAGCATACCTAATTCCAAGAACCAGCCCACAAATTCAATACAGAATTAAATTCCTCTGCTACCTGGCATCTTATAGAAGCAGACTGTCAACACAAGCGTTCTCCTCGGTGCCACCTGGATCCCAAGAACTGGATCATGAACTGTGTATCAGAAAGGGTCACTCTCAGCTATAGTTGAACTGTAACTCAGCATTCTTTTCTCAGCTCTGTCAGTAATCTCGAATTTACCTTCTGCAAGATCAAGCCTTGCCTCTGCTTAGCGTTGGCTGAGAAGCCACTCACGTCGGAGGACCTCAGCATGGCAAGGAAATTTTAGGAGTCATGCTTGAAAACCTATTTTATCATCCCTTTTCAAGTTAAAAATATATTTTACCTAGTTATTCTATGATTCTAACATTCTAACATCTATATTGAGTGTTTTCTTAATAATCCTTCCAGAATCTTAATGATGCAAGTTAGTTATTCTTCATTATTATCTGAATCTTAGTTTAATCCAACTTTTTAAACTCGGTAACTTTAATTTTACTTACTGCTGTAGATGTCTGTCCAGCTATAAACCTAACATGAACCTTAAATACTGCTTAGCATCATGAGGCCATCTCAGCACGGTAGCTAAGTTGGCAGGGAAAGCACTATTTCACATTGTCTAAAACATGGAAACCTGCTGTTTTTATCAAAGGATGGTAGGATCATTGAGGTTGGAAGTAACCTACATTTCCTCTAGTCCTCCAGCTCTGAGCATGGCCAACTTCAAAGCTAGGTCAAGTTGCTCAGGGCCTTGTTCAGCTGGGGTTCCATACTCTCCAAGGCAGGGATTGTGCAGCCTCACCAGGTGACCCTTTCCAGTGTTTAACCACTTGTAAAATTTTGTCCTGTAACCAATTAGGATTTCACTTGGTGCAGCTTGTGACTGTTGTCTCTTGTCCTTTTTGTTGTGGACCTCAGAGGCAACTCTCATGCTATCAGATAGCTCCACCCAGGTAATGGAAGAGAGCAGTTAGACGACTCCTTGGCCTTCTTATCTCCAGGCTACACAAGGAGAGTTCCCTCTGCTGTTCTTGCTTATTATGTTCGAATCATCAGCTCCCTAATCGTCTTAATTATCTTGTACTGGCATCTCTGCAGCTTAACTGTCTTATAGCAGGGGTCCCCATGCTGGACCCAGGTGTGACCTGGGGGAAAAAATCACTGCCATTGCCTGCTGGCTATGCTATCGCTCATACACCCGGGGTGTTGTTAACCTTCATGGCTGCCAGGGTGCCCTGCTCACTCATGTTCAGTTTGTTATCATCTGCCAAGACCTTTGCTGCGGAGCTGCTATGCAGCCACTCAGACACCATCCTGTACCCATGCCTGGCTCGTCCATCCCAAGTGCAGGACTTTGCATTTGTCTGTGTTGAAACCCATGGGGCTCCTGTTGGCCTGGTCCTCCAGGCTGCAGAGCAGATCAGCGCCGTAGGTGCTGGAGCCCTAACCCTAACTCTAGCTGTGGCATAGGAGCCTCTCTCAACACAGCAAATCAATGGGATAAAAATCTTTATTGGTTATTCTCTCAAACCTGATCATATTTTTTTGTTTCCAATAGTAGATTTCCACAGCACAACATAGTATAGTAAAGAAATAAACATTAGTCACGGTCCAAAAATTAGCTCAATTTGTTCTCTTTAACTAGACCTTTAATTTTTATTTCATTCAGAAGTCCAAACCTTAAGCAGAATGTAGCGTTGGTCTTAATGTCGGCCTCGGTGCAACTTCCCAACCTGTCTGTGAACTTAATGTACTAAAAGAGTCTCTCAGGTTGTAGAAGCCAAGCCATAACCACCTTCTGCACCATTGCTTTATGTCTGCCCCATGGCCCTTGGTTTTCCTATAAAGTAAATACAGCACAGAAGTCTATTTGAATTACTCTCCAAAACTTATATATATATTTCACTGTGCAGTGAATCTTTGCACTTTACACTTACCCTATTCTTTATATTGTCTGAAACTGAATTTCTAATATTACCCTTTTAGTTTCTCTTTGAAAAGCTTTCTTAAAATATTCTGTTCTCTTTATAGTTGCTTTCCAAAATAAGCTTCTTACAGACATTTGCTATCTAAATCTAATTAATTAAATTGATTCTTCTTTTGTGGTAAAGGAAGATAGATAGGGTGAGAAATGCGAATACTAACACATATCACATATCCATCAAAAGCTTTTTTCCTCAGTATGCTTTCTGGGAAATTGCATCTGCAATACAAATGAAGAATAGTAAAAGTAGTTCTAATAAACAAATGAAGATATACAGTTTCTTTAACTCTCATTTTTTGGTGTTTAAAACATTTCTAAATACCCCTTTGGCTTTGAGGAGAGAGACCTTTGAAACATAAATATCTCATTTTAGAGCTGCAGAATTGTTCAGATTTTAACTAATTGTGCCCTATTCCTTTAATCCTTTCTCTTTCTTGATGTCAATGGAATGCATATACTTTATTTACAATCACACTGAAAGTAATACTTTCATGATCTGTTTGTCATATTGAGGAATAGATGAGATATGTAAAAAAGGCATTGCAAAAAAACCGGACAGCTTCTATTTTAGAAAAATCATTTTTACTGCGGAGTTTAGGATTGCAGAAGTTATTTAGCTAAATATGTGGAACCAAGACTGCAGGAAAAAGATCTGTCTTTTAAAACTTATTTGCTTAGATAAAAATAAAGTTAAAAAAATTAATAGAATTAAACTGTGTTGTGGTGATTGTTTATGTTGCCACTGCTCCTTACCATGATTATTGCATGAAAGTGAATTCTAAGACCAGGGTTGCACTCAAAAACTTGTTATGGGCAGGAAAGAAAATGCACCTTATATGGGAAGCCAAGGATTCATTGTTAGTCTAATGAAAATCTTAAAACTAATTACAATACAACAGACAGTTCTTAAGATTAGTCTAGTCACAATAATACTACCTGCCACAGTACAAATGATCTGATTAATATAGAACGACATTAATAATAGAGTTACAACTGTTGTACAAAACCTACCTTTTATCTATCTCTGCTCTTGAGCTGTCCCTTAGACTTCCAGTTTTGGTCCTGTGTTTGATGGCATCAGTATTGCTAGAGAAGAAGATGGGTGTTGCAGCATGGCATTAACGTCCCATGCCCTTTGTTCATGATGGAGTTGCTTCCAGTTCTTTGCAGGGAGGAGGAGTATGATCTTGACGGCTTCTTCCTCCCCACTCTGAGGATCCCCACCTGGGGCTATTTTTCCAACACACTGTTACACCTTGCTCTTGGTTCACTGGACTCAAACTCCATTTTACGTCCAAATTTACTGTATGTAGTGTGTTTTACATCTGCTTGAGACTTTTTCTTTCAGCTCTGTTATTCCAAACACCAGTTTTGCCCAGCTCCCAGTCTGCAGTTCTTTACTAACCACTGGTGACCTCTTCACAGCACTGGGTCCCCAGTGGCATCCCGAGCCCCCTGTTTTCAGCTTCTGCTCCTGCTTCCACCCTGCACCCTGTGTCCCCACTTGCAAGGCCTCTGCTGTTACACCACACCAATGCTCCTCTGCACTACACCATTCCCCAATGTAGGGTACTGCACTTGGGGAGGAATAACCCCATGCACCAGTAAAGGTTAGGGGTTGATCTGCTGGAAAGCAGCTCTGTAGAAAGGGACCTGGGAGTCCTGGTGGACGACAGGATGACCGTGAGCCACCAATGTGCCCTTGTGGCCAAGAAGGCCAAGGGCATCCTGGGGTGCATCAAGAGGTGTGTGGCAAGCAGGTCGCAGGAGGTTATCCTGCCCCTCTACTCTGCCCTGGTGAGGCCGCACCTGGAGTACTGTGTCCAGTTCTGGGCTCCCTGGTTCAGGAAGGACAGGGAAGTGCTGGAGAGGGTACAGCAGAGGACTACAAAGATGATTAGGGGGCTGGAATATCTCTCTTATGAGGAAAGGCTGAGGGACTTGGGTCTTTTTAGTCTGGAGAAGAGAAGGCTGAGGGGGGATCTCATCAATGCCTATAAATACTTAAAGGGAGGGTGCCAGGAGGATGGGACCTGTCTTTTTGCAGTGGTGCCCAGTGACAGGACAAGAGGTAATGGGCACAAACTTGACTGTAGGAAGTTGCATCTAGACATGAGGAGGAACTTCTTTGCTTTGAGGGTGGCAGAGCACTGGAAGAGGCTGCCCAGAGAGGTGGTGGAGTCTCCAACTCTGGAGACATTCTAGGAGTCCCTGCTCTGGCAGATGGGTTGGACTAGATGATGTCCAGAGGTCCCTTCCAACCCCAGTGATACTGTGAGGGTCACAAATAGGTCATTCTACACAGAATAACTACTTGCTACTATCTGTAGAAAAATTATGGTTTGATACTAGGTGGTAGACACCTGATCATTAGAAAAACTGCTGTTGCAGCTAAGCAAACACAAACAAAGCTCCATGTAGGCAAAGACAAATTTAGATGAAACCTGACAAGTCCTGAGCCCTTGCACAGTTAGTGTGAAACTGTAGCCCAGTAGCAGTACTGGGCTGTGGGGCTCCATGAGATCCTTCTTTCATATCCATATCTTACCCATTATTTTGGGGGGTAACACTTCCTCCCGGGGAGTCAACCTGACTGTCTGCAAGACCCCTTCTTCTCTGAGAATCTTACATTCCTTTTTCAAACAGAAGAGCCTCAGCATGCAGCCACCACTTGGCTCTTTCGAGGCAGCTTGATGTTAGAACACAGTCCTGCCACACAAGACGTGGATTTGAACTTCCAGACTCAGGAAGAAAAGGGATCTGTCTCTCTGCTCAGATCACCGCCCCTGCGTTCAGAAGGCAGGAGAGAGGGGTGCTCTTCATGGTTTATAGGAAAAGAGTGAATCTTACTCTGTTTCTAAAAGAATAAATATTCTGGGATAGTGAGCTGACATGCAACAAAATTTGTCTGTCATGAAGAGTGGTGGGATCTCAAACACAGCCTTGTTTTCAGTGTTTCTTAGAGGCTGATTCTAAATAACTGTCTTTTCCAGGTGGCTATATTGTGGACTTCTAACATAGTCTTTAGAATTCTTCTTAGAGGAAGAATCCTATAATATGGACACTTCAAGTTATAACTTGTAGGTACCAAAGTCCCTTTCTGGACTTGGTACTTCAAATTCTGTCCTGATTAAAGTAATGCAATGAATGTGAAACAACTAGATCACAGCAGAGAGCTGAAGAATGGTTGGCATATGGCTATTATTAGTACTTCTCTGAAATCCCTTTGTGCTCTGTACTGTCTTAACACTGGAATTGTTCCTGCCTCAAAGAGATTAAATTAGGTTAAGGTTCAACATGTGGATTTTAAAGATAACTGCAGAGGATGGGCAGCAGAGAGCACATAGAAAACAAATAATGCCAGATAATTACTTCTATTGATAAAATCAGTGAATGGAGACAATGCAATGTAATACATCTAGATTTTACTAAAAGATTTGATATAATTTCTCACCAAATGATGTGTTGATTAAAAATTAGCACTATACAAAATGAATGCAGCACATGCTAAAAAGATTATGACTCAGAAAGTAATTCTAGAGAGCATTTATAATGGCGTGTTGCAGGATCAGTTCTATTCAATGTATTTATCATTTACTGGGAAACTTCACAGATAAAACATAATGGAGACCATTAATAAGGAAAAAAAGTAATTCTATCAAGTGATTGGAATTTCACGGTAAACTGGGTTCCCTGGAATAATGGTGCAATGTAGTTCAATGCAAACACATGCCCATAAGACGCAAAGATATAGATCATACACGTAATATACAGAGTTCTGTTTCAGAGAGCAGCACGTCCAACACAGAATTGGAGACAAGATGGATAACAGCTGTAAAGAGTTTATAGTGCTGTAGAATAGGAGAAGGCGACTTGTAGCCCTTTCCCCAAGCACAGACTGACCACACGCAGAGGATGGTGTTTCCAAGGGGCCTTAGGAAATACAGAACAGGAGTCTGAGTGTCAGCCTGAAACTCAGGGGAATTAAATTAATGCACCTAAGACAGGAAAATTTTCCCCATTGACAAACAGTATTTTGCACACATGAGTTTAAATAAGAAAAACTGTGGGATTGGGTGAGGAACAACTTACAGCAAGCAAAACTGCCCTCGCACAGAACATACCGGCTGCAGCCCTGACCTGGTGTGCCCCAGAGAGCAAAGAAAATATCAGCCACAACCCTCCTCCTTTAATCATCCGCCACTTTTCATCATACAATCCACCTGATTGGAGGTCGAGCTGTTGTCCCAAAAGACAAAGCTTGGCAGGTGCTGCATCAGCTTAGGGTGTCACCACTCTGCTTCGGTACGGAGAAGCCAGAAAAGACCCTGTGGTCTAAGCTCAACTTAGCAACTCCACCTGACTGATCGCCACCCCCTTGCCACTGGACTGGCTCGTAGCTGTGTCTGCCAGCTGTGCTCTCTGCCAGTTGTCCCCATCAGCTGTGTTTGCTGTCTGCAAGCTGCTGCGCGTCGTCACTAGCAGGCAGAGTGACTGCTCAGCTCTCTCAGCTACAGGCTGCTTGGGTGTTTTGCTGGATTATTTCACAGAGCAGTGCCCGGGGTGCTTCAGCTCTTCAGGAAGGTTCGGTGATGCACAGGGACGCGGTAAAGTCGTCGCCACAGAAAGGCAAGTCCCCAAACACTGTCTCTTAAAGATCGCTTCAGTCACTCTCTGCTTGGGGTTTCTTCGCCAACTCTTCCTGCTTCAGCAATTATTTACCCTAAATTTGTAGGATTGCCTAGGCTTTTCCCATCCTTATACCTTTGCTGATTTTAAAAGAAATGCTGTCAGTATTACAAAATACTTATGCAATTTAAATCTGTTAAGGCTGGACATGTCTGTTGTAGTCAGCAGCTCGCACTGTCCTACAGGTGCCCAGAGTGGGTGCGTCCTACACAAGGGCCTGCTGCTCCCAAGGAAGGTCCACCGGTCTCTCCAAGCTTACCCGAGCAGAAAAAAAGCCCGGAAGATAATGGGTCCCTGTACTTGTATTTAACACAACAAACAGCAAAAATATCCTTGTAAAATAATGCTTCAGATTGTAGTGGTTTTTTTCATGTGGAGTGTATCTCTGCCAGAAATAGTCCTTGTTCCTTGGTTTTCCTACAGCTTCAATTAAAGTTATAACATCCAAGTTTTCCTGTTTGTAGGATTCACTGCAGTACTGAAGCAACAAGGAAAGAGCAAACTTATTAGGCAACATCAGTAAGACCGATCACTTGCCTATTTTTGGCTGGTTGTCAGAGCAAGATTAAGGAACCTATTATCCTACAAAACATTAGGGCTAACCTTTAATCAGTACCCTGCAGTGGTCTTATAGATGACTTAGCTGAACCAAACCAGGTAGACGGTCACTGCTGTCATACATACAGGATGCAAATATCTCCCAAATTTAATGCTTAAATTATTAGCCTTGCTCATCACTTCTTCAGGTCAATTTTATTCAAAAATTCCTTTCCAAAGAACTTCAAAAAACAGAGATGAGTCTAAAACTAGCGTAATGGATTACGTGCTAGGTTCTCCAAACCAGGCAAGGCTGGAAGCAGAACCACAGGTTGAATGGGAAGAGAGGAAAAGTTATAAAACTACTGCTATGCAACCAGCTGTGTTATTCTCAACAGTGCTAACAGGAAAACCGTAGCCCCTTTTCCTGTCTCATAGCCCACCCTCACCTCCTCACAATCATTGTCTCCCTTCCTATCTGTTGACAGAACCTTTATAGTATGAGTACCATAAACTACTTTATCCTTGTGATTGCTTTTTCAGTGTTTTAATTAACATAATTTTTCTGCAGCACCATGCATTTCATGATAAAGTACAGTATATGGCAGATTATGGGCCACTTACCTGCTGTGCAAAGCTGGCTCATCTGGGAACTTCCAGGGATCAGCGCCCAGGAAGCAAAGGACCATCTCAAGAAAGATTCCTCTGTTGGGAATTCATCTAGGGGAAAAAACATCACAGTGGGATTGGCGATACAGTTCCAGTCGTAGTGCCTGATGATCTGAATAGCTGCAATTATGAAGCAGTTGAAACTCCTTGGATGGAAATCATCTCACCTACTATTAAAGGTCTACAAAGTAGGTGTGTATGTGGGGCTAGGTGTCTAGGCTCCTGTTGTGATCAGTGAGACCTACTAAATGCTAGCAATGGGATTCAGGGTGGGATTCACAGAGCCAGAAGTAGGACCCTGCTTCAGAATGGGGTGACACACTGTGGAGGTGCCATTGACTGCACTGACGGTGAGGAGCACCCCACTCATCTTCAAGTCTGGGCTGCAGGTACCTACATTTAAGCAGGAGGAATTTCACTCCATGGTTTTTTATTCTCTGTGTTCAGTAATACCAAAGGAAGCATAGTGCATACCAATAAGCCCATAGCAATTTCTAGTCCTAAGTGGTACAAAACAAATAGCATTAAGAAAAGGAACTGTAATAGGTTTGACTTGTAAAACATATGCAAGCATTGGTTGCATAGGAACTAACACATAAAACTCATTGTAATTATGTCAGTGATAGTAACAACTACAGGGAAGATTAATTTCATACTGTCTCCAAATTAGCATCTTCTATTTTCTAGAGGTGGAAAAAGAAGAAAGCATGAAGAAAGCATTTGTGCTTGAAGGGGTGGATTTTGAGATCTACTTATAATAAGATAATTATTGGTTTTTAAGGTTCAGCAGGAGATACACTGATTATGCTTAATAATGGCTCTATTAAGAACACAGAGCCAAATAATCAACAGTTGTCCTGCCACACAAGATTTACAATTAAAGGGTGTGATCTGGAGCAGTGAAAGGAAGAACAGCAAAGTAGACAAAAGTGAGAGGTAAACTGCTGTGCTTGGAAACTGAACAGAGCAAAACAAAAGACTATTAAAGAATATCTGAAGTAGGTTAATAAAACTACTGGTACCAGTACCTGTAATGCCTATAGTAGAGTATATTTGCCAAACCTGTGAGCATCATTAAAAGAAAAACTGAAGTCATGTTTAAAAGAATGTCCTTCATAAAGCAGTACTTCAGTAATTGCTGTTTTGAGCTCTGGACTTCAAAACAAAATATAACAATATTATAGACGTAACATTAGGAATCATGGAAGTTGATTCACTGTCCCAGAAAAATTAGCAGTAGCAGGCTAAACTAATAAGACAGAAAGAGGAGCACTAGAAGTATTTTAACACTGTTGGGAGTGCTGGGTTCACACCATCACTCCAGCAATTAGTCTGAAAGTTTTTCAAATTTCTGTTACGAATGAGGTTTCAGATGGGAAAAAGGAACAGCATGTTCATCTTACCCTTCCTCTCTGATGTGTAAGGATGAGCTCAAACAAAAACAAAAAGTCCAAACTTCTCTGTAAATATTTTTTCTTATTTCTTTCCATCCCCCCACCAGTTCTATCAATCTTCAGGGGAAACTTCACACAATTTTCAGGCTATTTAGCCCAACTACTGGGATAAATTTGGCCCGGAAGCAAATGTCTACCTTAGAAAGTAATATAGTGCAATAGGACTAAAACTGCAGAGTGAAAGGCTAGATGCTGAAGAGCCAACACCTACCTCATACACTTTATGGACAATTTACTTCCATATAGCCTGAATGCTCCTTGATGGTTGGAGTGCATTGCATGCTGTCCTGGAGAACCTATTCTAGTTCAGCTCATGTGAAAGAAATTCACTTCACGTGCTCCCAGACCCAAGTGCAGTAAATGGAGACAGTCAGGAGGTTCACTTCAAAAGTTTGCTCCTTATCTGAACTAAAATGCTAATACAGGGGCACCTTTGTCATATACATCACTTGCAAAAAAGTCAGTAGGAATTCTGTGCATCATCCAAAATATTAAATTTAGCCCTCAGACAATTTGAAATTAAGAATGTATCCAAATATTTTATATAACAGTGGTTTCGTAATCTCCATTTAAATCCTAAATAAAACATCCTGTTACTCTATTTTTATTGCCAGCTTGACATGAACATTTAATGTGCAAGTATATTTTATGAACATATAAATAGCTACATTTTCAAAACACGGCTCAAATGTGTAGCTGCAGGTGGTTCGGTAAGAAAAAAAGAAGCATATAATATACAGAGAAGTATAATACACAAAGAAGTATATAATAAAGTTATAATACAAAAATACTGTTGTCTGGTAAGTGTACACAAAAGGAAGTTCATATAAAAGAGCTCTTGAAGACGTAACAGTCATCTTCAAATAGTTGCTTCATGGTTTGAATCTTCCCTTAGATGCTGAAAACCAGGAAACATCTTTTTCGGATAGGCACACAGACTCCTGGCATCTCCCAAGATATTTTTACTTCCATTGCTTTTCAGCTACATGTTAATTCCAGCCATTGTAAATTGGAGTTTCTCAAACGCCTTCTCCTTTTCTAGCCCCTAAACCTCTATGATCACATGAAACAGATTAAGAAATAATGAAATGCTGCGTAGTTTGTGCACTATATTATTTTCTTTTATGTATTACCAAAAAATTTGTTTCTTCTCTGCCATAAAGTACAGTACCTCCAGCTGCTTGATCTAAAAACACATCAGTATTAAGGAAGTGTTCATTTGTCTTTACCAGCTTGGCAATGGCTCATAACAGTTTTCCCTTCAGACTTTGCCCACGGAAGGAAAAAGACAGGAACATTGCTTGTATCTTCAAAATTATTGTGTAAAGTCTTATATATATGTACATATGCATATATATAGATCCAGTAATTGCCATGCTTTTTATCTCAGCTTTCTCAGATTCATTCTCCAGAAAGCATAATCAGGTGGTGAAAAAAACTGATCAACAGCCTTTCAAAGAGCAGAGAACAGTGTTGCCTTCCTTTTTGCTTCCTCTGAATTTCTATTGAAATTTCTATATTTTATCTGGGTTTAAAAATTGGTTTTTAATCTAGAAGTTTAGAGACCTTTTATGGATGATTGGAAAACTACCGTGACATCATGGTCTACCAAACAAGTATTACAAACCTGTGATCTGGACTCTTGATATAGAGGGAAAATACCCCAAAATGGTGTTATTACTACTTGGAGAAGGCATCAGGACCAACATTTAAAGGAAAAGGCTCAGACAGACATAGAACGGGAAACCATGGCAGGACTGAGAGAAACTTCATCATCCACCATCACCTGTGGATGAGGACAGCATCTGGACAAGGCAGCTAGCAACTGAGAGGACATTTCTAATGACAGCTTTGGTATTGGTTATTCAGAGATCGCAGATGTCCTGTTAAGTAAATGTCTCACTTGACAGACACAACGTAGTCTAATCACTCTTGAAGCTGAAAGGTCAACTCGGAGCTCTATGTGGGGGGACACCAGGAGTAAAAGTAGGGCCAAAGAAGAGAAGGGGTAAAATATTGAGCAGCCTTCCTGATGTGAGCAACCTTCCAGGTGTGAGTTTCAGCAGTATCCCAGACCACCCAGCTCTGGAGTGCTTTGCAATCATTGTTTGATCATCAGGTATAATATAATTGAGAAGTAGGTTGTATTTCACTTTTCCATCTAAGAGGGAGGTCCTTCATGCATCAAATAATTGCTGGGTCTGCAGGAGTTTGTACAAGGTCAGCAGCGCGTTTAATTTCTGCACATCCCCATTATCCCCCCTACATATGTGTGTTTATATGGGGAATAGGGAGGGAAAAGGTGGGAGGAAGCAGAGTAGTCCTTCTGAGCTAACAGCAAGGTCATGAGAAGATTTTATTGTATCCCACAAGTGCTAGACTCTGGTCACATACCAGAATTGGAGGTAGGGCTGCTAGTGAGCGCTCAGGAAGCACAGGTGAAGCAGTATGAACCAAGAAGGAGTGGATAGAGCAGTTTCCTCAGCAGGAAACTGAGTTTCTCTGGGCCAAAGGATCTACCATACCTTTTCTTTACAAACAGCACCTCAAAATGGTTTTGGTAAATCCCTGAAGCTCCATTATATTTGAGCACAAGCTACAACTGCAACGATCTCCTGAGTAATGTCCAATGAACAGAGAAGACTTACCTGCAACTCTCATTACTTTAGGATCATTTCCACTTGGGTCTTTTTCTGTGATGCAACTCTGCAACAACCTTTAGAGACCATCTAGTTGCTACAAGATCTACACAATCCCTTCTGGGTAACTAGGAAAAGCCTCCCCATCTGTCTCAGGCCTGGAACTGCCTAGAATAACTCCCAGGCTCTGCTCCTGCTAGCCATGCCCCTCTCCCTGCCTCTGCACTCTCAGGGCTTCTCCAGCTGACCATGTCTCCCAGGGAAGGGCACTTTCCTCCTCTCCTTTGTGCCTTTCACCGTGCCCCAACCACAGCGGCCAGGACAGTGCACAGGAGTATTTGGGGACCTCCAGCCCTGCTATTTGGAATGGTGATGTCACCCCAAAATTCACAGGGCTTGCTCAGTTTATTGAGTGACTGCAGACAGGAGACGACACCAGAATACTCTGCTACGCATTTCTTTTCCTTCAAATGCTTATAGGATGGCTCATCAGTGGTCATGGGCCAGTGCCTGCCACAGCTGGGGCAGGACCTGGGAGCATTGCTAGGGCTTATATAGGCAGCATTCTGCATCTGTGCTAGTTTTAATCCCTATAGTTTGTTAGTCCCTAGAGAGAGATCCCAATTTTGTCAGCACATCCTCTGGCAGCTCTGTTTCCCCCTTGTGATGGAAATGCTCCCCGCAAGAGAAAGCCCTGGTAGTCTCCTTCTCTCTGAGCCCAATGTGTCCGGCTTGCCTTCATTTCATAATCCTCCACAGCAGCATTTTGCATTTTATACATTTGCAGTGAGCACAGTGACAGGTCTCTCAGGCCAGGTCTTTGCACATCGCTGCTGGGGCTCCAGTCACCTGCACCCGTGGATCTGGGAGCAGAGAAGCCAAGGATCCACTTCACATCCCAGGGCGGGCATCCTGGTGGGACCCTGCACTCGAGGGCATCCCAGGGAGGTTGCATTCTCACTTGTATCGTGGTGCTGAGCATCGATGTCTGACTGTTCCTATATCCACCCCTGGCCACGTTATCCCAAACCTCAGGGGTAACTGGCATGCCTGGGTATCACACTCACCTTTCTGGGTCATATCAGCAGCTAAGTGGTTTTTGCAAGCCTGCCCCTGGGCAAGGCCTGAGGGCCAGGAAAGGGGTCACTGCTCCACACAGCAAGGCAGCAGCTCTGCTGTAGGGCTGTCTCGTTCTCTACTTCATGCTCATCATGGACCCAGTGATATTTTTCTTCTTTGTTCTAGACACGTCGGCAACCTGAGTGGCAAATAGTCCCTGCATGAGAATGGCAACGAATTGCTTTAACTTTCAAGGAGATTCCGGTTACACCTGGTGACAGGAAAAAATAATTACCAGAACCTTCACAAGAAGTTAAACATTCAAAATATATTACATATCAAAACTTTCCAAAAAGCTGATTATGTCAATGACATTTTATGATCTTTGTAACTATGTGGAGACCTCCAAAAGCACTGACTTGTCACAGAAATCTGACTATGTTTTGCAAAAAACCTACAAAACACCCCTTTCGTTATTCATAATTGCAAACCCAAGAGGGACTGCTGTGATCAGTTGGTATGGCACAGGCTAGGGATACAGTTCCAAAAAATTCCTGAATTATTGAGCAAGAGCATTTCTTTCAGAAAAGCATTGACTTCCCATTTAAAAATTTCTACTAGAGAAGAATTCACCACAGCTCTTGACAAGCTGTTCCGACAGTTAAAATAGCAGCCTTTGAATTTGTCCAGTTTCATTAACAGACACTGAATCTTACCTTTGCAAGTTTAAAGAGCTTCTGCCACTGTATTTCTGCCTCTATAGTTACACTGAGACTCTCATTGGATTGAGCCTTCTCTTGGCCATTAGAGACAGGTTGAGCTCCTTGGTGGTCTCACTGGAAGATGCATTTTTCTAGCCCTTCAGATATTTTTGTGGCTTTTCTTTGTAGCAAACATTTTCCCAGTACATTTCTCAAATTTCTGACACCAGAATGAGAGAGTGTTCCAGATGGTACCAGTATAGTAAACAGCTGAATTATAACATCTCTGCCTTTACTTGTCTGTATATCTGAGGTTGCTCGACCTCCTTTTTGACTAAACCTTTCATTGGGAACTCATGCTCAGGTGGTCGTCCAACAGGACCCCAAATTTCCTCCACTGTCTCTTTGTTCTAGCAGGGTCCCATCTTCTTTTGTCCATTCTTTGTTCCAAGACATGCAGTACTACATTTGGACATAGCAAAGTATGGTCTTTGTGTGAGGCTTACTGAGCACAGCAGAGCCCTCTGTGCACGTCCCCTTCATTTAATTTATGCTACTTCTCTCAGTATAACTGATTTGGGCTACCACCATCTTTTCATGTGATGCAACATCAGCACAAACCTTTCACAAGAATGGGCAGCAGGATCCTTTGAGACTAAACCTAAAATCACCCATTTTACGTGAAAAAAGAATTGAAGTGTTTATGAAGTAGCATGGAGAATGTTTATTGTTTCTTTCTCTGCAGAAGTGAAGCCTAATGGCATATTCTTACTGGTCGGTGGACATTGGCTGGTGATTTTCAATGTTCCCTTTATGGCTTTGTAAGGCAGAAGCCTAGAATCAACACAGCTTTGAAATGCGAAGTAAGATTTTTCCCTTTACATTTCAACTCCATCAGGTTCTGTAGGACTCAGCTGGTAGGTTTTATGGCTAACACAGGCAGGCTGAAGAAAGCAGCTGAGTACAGACGCTTTTAAATCCCAGCCTAAGATGTTCTCTCTCCACTGAAGATCTTTATCTGTAATAAATTTAATCCACGCCAACACTTGGGAAAGTTTATGTTTAGTCTAATCTAGTTTTAAAAGACTAAAATATTTGGCTGTAGATTCTTGGATCCAGCTCATACCACTTGTAACACATCCTGTATTTTTTGTTGAAGTCTTTATCCTTTTCTCAAAAACAAAAAAGAAATTGTTGGGATGGGAACAAACAAGCAGTGTAACCAGAACTTTAAAAAGTGTAAAAGATCTAAAATTACACCTGCAGCTCCGTGCTCAGAGAGGATAAATAGCCAGGAAACACACACAGACACCCACGAACTCCATTTTTCTTTGATGTCCCTAATACAAATGCTGACCAAGAGCTGTCTTGCTTACTTTTACGAAATAAACATGTGAAATTCAGAGCCCAAGGCGGATGTATTACCAACTAGCGATTTCCTGTTGTGTTCACTGAAGCTACAAGGAGCAAGATAACAAGAAAGGAATAAAATCCAGGTTGTAATACAAGCCTGAACAGCATATTGATGCCGGTAGGATTGTATTTTTCTGCTCTTATTTTATTAAAATATATATGAAATTGCTAGGTTAGTCACTGATTTCACAGCAAACCAGCGAGCACTGGCTGGTTCCACACAGTTACCCAGGCCAAGGGCTCTTTATGAAGGTGACATCCCCTCTGCTCTCCAGCCACGTACGTGCCCCAACTTCCACACCAGTCTCCTCTTTCACCATTTGTCAGCAAATTTACCACCTCCCCTCTCATCTCCCACTCCCAGTTTTACCCACACTGTAAAGCAGATTAGAGACAAACCCCCTGCACCAAAAAAATCCAGCCCTCCCCTCAAACAAACCAAAACATCATGTCCCTCTGCCCCCAGCCAGGGTGTTGACAAATTTGCTTTCTCTAACCTGCTGCTCAGATTTGTCTCTCTCTTTGCTCTTTTGCCATGGTGAGGAGCTAACATTCTCACTTTGGGGGGAAAACTGAGAGCAGTTACCTCTTTGATGCCATCTTTGCAAAGACCACAAGGGAGAGGTTGGATTCTGCACAGGACTGGTCTGCTGTAGTTGTCCCCATCCGTCCCACGTCGTCAAGCCATCCAGCAGCTTTCTCTGGTTATGTCTGCAACACGCACAGGGTGAGCAGCCACGAGGCTCACAGGCAGCATGAGAGGATGACTGGCAGGGTGGCTAAGTCCCGAGACAATGTGAGCGGCCAGTGGCAGCTGGGCCAGCATCTCCTGTTCCAGCTGGAACCTCTGGCAGGTTTGGCCCCACTCTGAGCTCTCTGGTGCAGTACAGACACGTCCTCTGGGTCTCTGCTGTTCCTCAGATTTATGCAGTAAGTACTGCTCTGGCTGCCTGCCTCTGGTGTCTGCTCTGACAGACGTTCTCCTGCTTTCCTCTCTCTCCCAAATACACGCAGCTCTCACAAACCATGCTGACATCCTTCCTTTGCACAAGGTCCTTAGTCTGCCGAGTCCACAGACTCAGAGGGGCATACTTTCAAGTGTTTATTTCATCAAGGAGTGTTGTTATGTGCTGTATTCTTAGGCAAGGAATACGGTTGTCTCATCCATCACCTTAGATCAGCTTTTGCCCTGCTGCCCATATTCTGCTCTTCCTCAGCCCCTTCTCACCATTTTCAGCTACATCTTTTTGTAGTATCTTCTCCAGCTTCTTCCCACAAAAGAGCTGATGAGCAAGTTGCTTTCTCTGCACTGTGCAGAGCAGGCATACTTCACAGCAGACCTTGCTGCAGCCAGCAAAGGTTCTGGAGAGACCCAGGTCTTAAGGGTTCTCCACAAGACTCAGCTCGCTTTGAGAAAGCAGCCTTTAGCAACCAGCCAGAACTGCATTCATCTTCCTGCAGCTGACATAAACTGGAGAAGTTTATACTGCTGTGTTGTGTGTCCTGGCTAATTCAGAAGAAATGTGATCATGTAAAAACACCTGGATGAAATCCTTATCATTGAGTGGTCTAGAATGTATCATTGTGAAAATCAGATGTTCTTGTTAAAATGTGCTGCACTTGCACTTGTGTCTGTACATCAGGAGCAGTTTTCCACGGAGAAGTAGCATTGAGGAGCTTTTTGCAAGATTAGACTGTGGCTAAAACCTTTCCCTGCAGAGTTTTGGAAGCAGAATTAATCTGCTGGGAACGGACACGGCATTTCTGCCACAAGAAAGGTTTTCTGTACATTTTTGTTATGGTGGGAGGCAGGAACAGGAAGAGTCATGAGCACCTTAAGGAGCTTGAGATGAAGCTTAACACTGCCTGCAATGTTCTGGGGGGAACTTCACTGCTGGGGAAAGGAGAGCTGGTGCCAGCAGCCTAAACTGGACCACAGTCCCTTCCCAACCTCCTTCCTGGAGTGTCTGTTTACTATTGAAGTTCTTACGGTTGCAAACTGTGACTCAGGTTTCTCATGAATTAATATCAGCAAAAGTAAAAAGAGCTTTTTAGCTTAGAGTTAAAAGTTTGGGAACAGCTGAGCTTGTGAAGCTCTGACCTGCTGTGACGTGGACCCCTCCTGTCAGAAGTCACCGTGTACATTTAAGGGCACCAACTGCTCACTGCAGTAAGAGCTGCTCTAACATTGGGAACAGTCTCCAGAGAGAACCAAATTCTTGAAAGAAATCCCCCAAGTTTTCAACAAATTCTCTCTGCGATCGCTGGATTCCAAGAAGTATCCGGGCTGTGTTTATTACAGTTCAGGAACATGGAAAAAAGCAAGTGATCACTACAGTTGTAGATTTTGTAGTCTGGGACTATTGCCTGATTTGTACCAGCTGCTTATATAATATTTCATATAATACTATACTAACATTTATTATATTATATATGATACGCACTATATATTGTATTAATGACTGATTACATATTATATACTAAAATAACAGTGACTCCTTAGAGCCATTTCTACAAGCTGAAGCTTCTTATGGTCTTGGGAGATCATTCTTCATCCAGAAATAGCTGAAGTACAAAGATCTAGGTATCCCCAACCTTTCATTAGCTGTGTTTCCCATGCATTCTCTTCACAAATTACACTGCCTCTCCCCGAACAGGGCTATGTGAGTTAAACTGACTGTCCGGCTGCTCCTTTTTTTTTTTTTTTTTTGCCACCATAGGCTTGGAAAAAACCCAACCAGTGTATGCTGTCCAGGGTATGGTCCCAGCAAGAACAATTCCAAATATTATCTCCATCTGAGGTGAGAGAGAACTTACAGGATGATTTCTTCCATGCTATTTTGAACACACATCAGTTTATGGTAATACTCATTAACTACTATTGAAAATTTTATTTGAAGAGTACTGAATTACAAATACTACATAGGAAAACAACAGTCATCAGGTACAGAAGCAATGTTTTAATGGCCAAATGGTTTTTTGCATTAAAATCAAAGATCAATATCTGAGGGCCAAGGATGCTAAATTATGTCAGTGTTTTCTGACCATTCTAGTAAATCTTGATGTTGAGTTCCTGAGTAAGTGGGGCAGAAATCCATAAAGTGAGTTTCTGTGAAAAAAAAAGATACAAAATTAATAAACAACTTTATGTTAACTTAAAAAAGACCAGCTCAAAATGGAGGAAAACTTGAGCTTAGACCTTCATGATTCCCTTAGCCTCATCTGGTAGGCAAGACTGACTTGGTGGCAGGATGCATCTTTCTACTCCTGTATCCAATTCAACATCCCTTTTAGAAATTCAGGAACAGTTTAAAATTAATTAATAACATGAATTAAATATGAAATTATAAATACAATACTTGTCCTGCTCTCTCTCTGTTCAATGTTAAATTTGATGTATTTTATGCTACTCACATAATTTCCATTTTCAGTACTTCACCAGTTTTATCTTTAGGTTTCAGAATTAGTAATCTCTTAAAATGCATAATATCCATTCATACCTCTTAGCTATTTCTTTGCCCACCCACAAATTCATGTTAACATCACTCTAACAGCCTATGCTTAGATCAGTTCCTCAAAGTATGTAATGTTTTCATCTTTTCATCAGAAATAGTTCTCTGCCACTGCTACTTGGTAAGTAGGAATTCCACTTCTTGAATAATTTGCCTTTTATTCAAATACAGGGCCAGATCCAGACAAAAATACTGCAACCCCATCCTAACACTAAGCCAAAAGTGCCAGGCAGCCAGAAAGGCCTCTCCAGACTGCACTACTGCACGGACATTGGGAACTCCGGACATCGGGAACCTCCCTGCACTTCCTAGCAGAGGATGCAAGTGGAAGAAAAAGGAGAATCTTCCTATGCCCAGGTCTTTTTGTTGTCAGCACAAGCCTGGTCAAGAGAAGTGCTCTTCCAACATCCCTGCTGCAATTACAATACAGTTCCTGTGGCTCTTAGGGTATGATACTCTGGGGGGGGGAAGATAAGAGACTCCTATTAATAGGAAGATTCTGTGATATTACAAATGTCAGATCAGGGTAGCACTGTGTGAATCAGAGAGAAAGAACTGGCTTATTACTAAGCAAACTGCTTCTATTTATATACAAATAACTATGGCTCAATTATGCATTTAAGCACTGCTTTTAGGCAAATTTGCTTTCTGTAAAGCAAAAGCAATATGGTAGAAGTTACTTTCTATTACATCCCTTCAAACAGTACAGTCTTTGTGCTTGTTAAACTATTATACAGTATGTAATCTCATTAAGCCACTGAGAAAGTGGCAAATTTGCCCTTTGGATTTTGTTGGGTTTTTTTTAATTGCATGGATTGTAAGTTTTCAAGATCTAAACCCAAGCTGCTAGTTCTTCTTCTTTTCATAGTCAAACATGAGAGGATTCCCGGTAATGGCATTACAACACCTGTATGGGGATGGTGGGAGATGTTTGACTGAATCTCTTAGAATTGTGAAAGGAATATATTTAGCTGTGCAAGTTTGGACCTTCCCTACTACAGTAGCTTGGTGGTTTTTTTCTCCATTATTCAAAGTAGTTCTTAAGTCACTGAGCTCATCTTTTGCACTTAGATCAAATTTTAAATGATACTTTTGTGACAAGCTTTTTAGTCTTTCTTAATCATCTTTTTATGGGATGCTGTTAGTGTGCAGTTATCTCTTGGATTTCTCTGATTGGTGCCTTCAAGCACATCTCAATGGAGTGTTCTCTTTACCCTGCCACATTTATGTTCCTTTCAGCTTGCTTAGAGGCAGTTTGGCTGTTAAACAATTTCTTCCCTTGAGGCAATACTGATTACACTTATTTATGACATCGTCTCCGAAAGTGAGTTTTTTACAATTCTCCAAGGCAAAAATTTATTCTCAGCAATTTTCTTCCTTTACAGATTCCTTCAATAAAATAAATGTTAGAACCAGGTGTGTATAACAGGGATCACACTTTGGTTACAAATAAACTTAAATCATTAAGCCAAGTGGGTAAAGTAACATAAGACGTGACATCCATTGCTTGTTGCCTCAGCTATCTTTGATTGAACGATGAGTTAGTGGCATCTTATAGTTTTAGTACTGGGAGTTCCCTAGATGCAGACCAGCGCTGAGATGTGAGTACCACATCTCCTACACAGTGTGCACGACCCACTTCAGCCTGGTGGCTGGCAACAAATATGGGACAAGTGACCAGAGCAAAGGAAGTTTACTCAGTGTTGCTCCTTTTGTCTGTTCTCCTGTGGAAAAGGAAATTGGGACCACAGAGGCTGTTGCAGCTGTTTATTAGGGGTGTCCGTCCCCTCTGGGGTGTCTCCTTGTTGATGCTAGAGGAGCACTGCACAAGCAAGTCATGCATTTTGATCTGGGACACTGAGGTTGGACACTTTAAGATGCTGAAACTGTAACTGTTGTCTCACTGTAGTGATAGTTTCCTTAGGAACACAAAAGTACAGCAGAGGTTTGCCCTTCCCTCCTCTGAAGACAGGGAGACACTCGTTAGAGCCAGCTATGCTGTAATCATTTTTGGCCACTAAGTATTGTAAGAAAAGATCTCCATCACTTCTTTTCAGCAGCTGATAAATAACTTTGACAAGTTTTCTCATTTTATCAGAATGATAATAGTGCCCATAAAACTGCTAACATTTCTCCCAGTTTGTGGAGCTGTATCTTCTTTTCATTAATTCATTAGTTTAAAAACTTGTATAAGTGGCAGACATTAAGTAAAAGAGAGCATATGTGTAATAGCAAAGATTAAAGTTTCTGAAAACAGCTCTCGCTTTTGCTTTTTTTTCCCCCTAAAACTCAAACTGTTGTACCAATAATTGGTGTCTGGTTATACTCAGAAATGTAAAGGGGTGTGGATGAGAAACGGTTCATTAACTATCCCCCTTTCCCTAAGGTTTTTCATAACTGCTCAGTGCAGCTCTTACCCCACTCAGCTCATAAGAGAAAGCATCTCCACGGATGGCTCTTCCATTCAGAGCAACGGCGTGAGGTCTCAGATTCAGGCCAAGAATCGTAATTTTGTTGTACTTCAGAGTATCAGCCCCTCGGTAGCCATTTTTAAGTATTTCTGTCTTCAGGTTTCCCTGGAAAAAGCCACAGAGAAAATTTCAGGACCACGACAGCTCTTTAGAGGTGACTTACTGCATACTGTTACTGTTGTGGTCTCATCTTTGTCAATGAACATATAGAATGTCTTCCAATGTAGACATTAAAGTCTGAGATCATAAAGGAAAAACAACAGTCACATTATTTTTCATGTAAGAAAGGTTTTGCATAAGATTATAAACTAACAAAGTAAGACACAACATTCATCTGGAATCTTCTTGGACATGTTTTTTTCTTGTAATCAATACAAATTTGGTTCTTGTACCCATTTACAGGTACAGTGGCATACGCAAAGCCAAAATCCAGATACAGAGATTCAATTAGTGACCTTAAGGCAGATTTAATTAACATCCAAAACTAACTGCTTTAAACCATTAGCATCTTCCACAAACATCAGCTGCTTGATATTTTGCCCCTATTTTATGTTCCACATCTCCACGGCTCCTGCTAGAAAACTCTATTATATATGTCCCAGCTTTAAGGACACTGAAGGAACACCGTATGTCCACCAAGCTCTGTTTGTTGTACTTCTTATTTACTATATATCCTGTATTTGGGAATGTACCAAGAGGACATACAAAGTCGTTAAACAAATTCATTTGGATCACCAGTGACAGTAATTTCCCATACAAGCAATGAAGAGGAATCATTGCATTTGTTATGCGATCAAAGTTGTTAAGGAAATAAAGATGAATTACACTGCTCAGGAAATGATGAATTGCTATGCAATCATGACTTTTTAAAAATATGCCAAGGAGAAACCCATGATGGAACCTTTTGCATAAATTAGCTTATGTTATTTCAGTGGTGCATGGTAGGAGGGGAGCAGAAGCTAAATCACAGTATTTGTAACTTAGGGCTGTGCTTAGACTTCTTATTTCAGGCATCAGCACTAAAAATAAATGCTAATCCACAGCACGCTGATTTAACTGCCTAAATGAGGAATGTTGGCTATTATGGAGCAAATGGGGAGAGGCCTCTAAAAGCCTCTGGAGAATTTGTTAGGGTATATATATGTGGTGTGTTCTCCCCATTGGCAGAGCTCCAGCTTAGAGGGAGGTTCAGTATAGAGAGACCACCACCCTATGGTCATTTATTGCTGTCTCAGGTGTGGCTAAGCAGGAGAGCTAGTTCAAGGTGGCCACATAGACCCAGTAAGCTCAGTGTGATGCAGAACTCAGTTATTACAACTGTATTAATAAATAAGGTTGCAATCAAGCTCTGAGGCCCTGAGCCAGGACTCCTGCAGTAGACACGACTATCCCTCTGACCAAGGTCTAGAACAGAAGGTCCTGGGGAGACAGGGAGATGATGGTCCAGGGGAATGAGTGACCCTTTCCTCCCCAGGCATGTAGTGGTTAATGCAATTGTCCAGGAAGGTCCTGACTTCTCATCAGAGGGAGGGAACTTATATATATCACTCAAAGTCCCATAAATGCAAAGCAAAAGAAGTCCTGGATCTGAGACCAGAAGCCAGGACTTCCTGCTGCACTTCTGAGCAGCAGAGTCATGACTTTTCTTTCTCACTGATTTGCTCTGGTCCTGTGAACTTCACCTTTTTTTTTTCCCCACATTTTCCCCCTGAAAATGGAACCAGTTTTAGGAGGAACTTGCTTTCAGGCTATTCAGTTACCTAGTGGCTAGCGTATCATAGAATTATAGAATGGTTTAGGTTGGAAGGGACCTTAAAGATCATCTAGTTCCAACCTTCCTGCCATGGGCAGGGACACCTTCCACTAGACCTGGTTGCTCAAAACCCCATCCAGCCTGGTCTTGAACACTTCCAGGGATGGGGCCTCAACAGCTTCTCTGGACAACCTGTTCTAGTGCCTCATCACCCCCACAGTGAAAAATTTCTTCCCGATAAGCTCCTGTTTCCTTGGGCAAGCCTTCCCATCACCATCCCTTTAGTGTAGTCTGGACTCATTTGATACAGTCTGAACGTATCTGCCTTGTCTGCCACCTCTGGGGATGGAGGCAGAGGTTATGCTCTCCCTGCTAATCCCTGAAGTACAGCAGATCTTATACATCTGGCTTATGTATTTTTCTAGACCAGTAGGCTTAATATATGGGGCACTTTGACATGGGGCACTTTGACTTAGGTCACTTAGCCATTATGCATGTCGAAATGAAGGTGTCAAGTGAATTAAAATACCAACCACAGCGAGAAAGTACCAGAGAGCAGGCAGCTTGAATCATTCTCCGGCACTTAAGTGCCTGCACTAGTCTTGAATTCTTCTTTGTACTTCTGGGTTCTTTAAATAAAAATATAAATGAGAGGGTCTAATCCTGTAGCTGTTACTTGCGCAACGCTGTGCTGGATTCAGAGTAAATACTCTGTTGTCAGACCTTATCAGTAAATCTCTTAGAGAACAAAACTTGTATGTTCTCCAAAAACTAGGTGTGATTAAGTTATTCACTCACAATATTTTAAGAATATAGAAATGTGCAACAAATACCAAGACTTCCATACATTACTCATACCTCTACAATTTGCTATTTGAGATGGATTGTTTTCTTTATAAATATATAATAAAAAATCAACATTAGAGATTATTGGAATGCAGATAGGGACTTCAGTCTTGGATTTACAGGCAGAAGTCAAATATGACCAATGAGAAATGGAAGCGCCAGCGCATCAACAATCTAATTTGCACAGATCAGAATTTAATATAAAACTGGATATTGTTTTTCTGTAGCCTTCCTGCAATAAATTACTATACACAGACTACAGAAAGCCAAAGTGATTTTTCCTCCTTTTTGCTGTTGAAATATCCTTGTTTTGAAGAAGAAAATTTCTTTTCTTGGTAAATCAAGAAGAAAAGAAATTAAAAATTAAATTTAAAGTCTAGACATGTGTTATTAGTTCCAGGAAAATATCTCACAAATATACAAATATCTCATGAAAATATAATAAACCCCATTGGCTTACCCTGACTTGCTCTTGCTCCTGGAAGACATACATTCTAAGAGCAGTATCACAGTATGGGTTACCACAATTTTATTCTTTTGAATATTTTCTGTAGACTACTTTGGGCCTTTTAGGAATACATGGCGTGAAAATCATAAAATCTTAGAACCATTTTGGTTGGAAAAGACCCTTAAGATCATCTAGTCCAACCATAAGCCTAACACTGCCAAGGCCACCACTAAACCGTATCCCTAAGCACCACATCTACACATCTTTTCAATACCTCCAGGGATGGTGGCTCAACCACTTCCCTGGGCAGCCTGTTCCAATGTTTGATAAGAAATTTTTCCTAATATACAATCTAAACCTCCCCTGGTGCAACCTGAGGCCATTTCCTCTCGTCCTATCACTTCTAACTTGGGAAAAGAGACCGACCCCCACCTTGCTACAATGTCCTTTCAGGTAGTTGTAGAGAGCAGTAAGGTCTCCCCTCAGCCTCCTCTTCTCCAGGCTAAACAACCCCAGTTCCCTCAGCTGCGCCTCATAAGACTTCTTCTCTAGACCCTTCACTGGCTTTGTTGCTTTTCTCTGGACACGCTCCAGCATCTCAATGTCTTTCTTGTAGTGAGGGGCCCAAAACTGAACACAGTATTCGAGGTGCGGCATCATCAGTGCCGAGTGCAGAGGGACGATCACTTCCCTAGTCTTGCTGGCCACACTATTTCTGATACAAGCCAGGATGCTGTTGGCCTTCTTGGCCACCTGGGCACACTGCCAGCTCACATTCAGCCAGCCGAAGACCAAAACCGTGCCACAGTCTACATACAATATCCTATTTTTTACCAAATGCTAGAATTGTAAACAAAATATGATCTGTACAGATTATTGAAGTAGGTTAAGGTTTTTTACCGTAACTCCCACAACTTACTATCATATACTTCATGAGCTTCTAGTAGATTTATTTTATAGTATTTGTCTCATTTGAAGCCTAGACTGTTGGGTTTTTCTATTGAGCTTTCTCAGGACGTGTCTGCACAGAAGTGAACGCTGTGTGAAAGGCATTAATGCACTGACCCTGAGCTAATCTATTCCTGCGCTGCATGGAGCATCTGATCAGCACGGTGGGTTGCTGGTAGCGTGCTGAATCGCTCCACGGGAGACCAACCATGGGAGCAATCTCTGTGCTGTCAGACAAGGAAATGCAAGCTAAAGAAATGAGACTACATAATTCTCTGGGCTACAAAATAAAAACCTCAAGTGATCAAATCTAAAAAGTTGCTGGGATATCCTGAAGAGAGGAATGTAGCCTTCTCCCACCTATCAGACTGAAAGTGTTCCCAGGAGGAAGATAAAGAAAAGGTCCCTCGTCCCCAGAAGCTGCAACTCAGAAAAAAATACTAAAATCTGAGCTGAAAAAGTGGATTTTCAGATTCACAATACAGCAGGGACATTAATGATGTGTCACTATGATACTCAATGAAGGAAGCACAAAACTGAAGCATCATAGTTGGATTATTTTGTAGCTGTCTGTAAATGGAAACATTAGGTGGCTTACCAGGTTTAAAGGCTGAGCTATTAGAAAAAAGCTTTCCAGAGAAAAGTCAGACATCAGCACCTTACAATGGCTACACTAAAATACAGATACCTGTATGTACCTTGTATGTTGCTACTTACTTTGCTGAATGTATATTTAGCCAAGAAGTAGTTCTCCTTTTCAATAGTATCTGTTGAAACACAGAGCAAGAAGGACTGGTATCAAAACAAGGAACAAAATCCATAAGCAGTTCACATTAACTGTAGTGAGTGCCTAACATCGGAGTAAGATGATTTATAGGCTATTTAATCTCTTCCTCTAGTCTTCTTAGGGTGAGCTCAGTGCAACACAACAGAAGTGATTGCCCTCTCTAGCAGACCAGCTGTTCCCAGTGTCACACCTTTCTCATATCAAAACGCTGACTTCAAGAGCAATCTGCTTTTCACATCTCTAACGTTCAACTTAGGGTCAGTTCTCCAGCTATTTCTAGCAGAAGTCAGTGCCATTATACCACTGAAAAGGCAGCCTGAGAAGAGCCCTGCGTACAGACACCGCTTTACAGCGGGGGACCAGGCTTACCAATTGAATCACCATCATCCCAGAAGAGAGACCCAGAAGCTTCTCCTTGTTCATCCAGGGCAATAATGAGCCCAAATGGGTTCAGACGGCTGTTGACAAACATGTGGAGAAGTGTCAGTACAAACTTGTGGGCACTGTCCCTTCCAAGTTATTTAACGAATACTTCTGAACACAATTAACTCCAATTTTAAGGATACAAAAAAGGCCACGACAGAAGAATGACAATCACCAAAATGGTGCCTGAAATGATGACGAAAACTTTGCCTTGCCTTGTCCCACTGGAGTGCAAAATTCCCACCTTTTGAGTGCTCATGTGGACAAGTTTCCCCTTCTTTAGTGGCCTTAATGTATGATAACTGAGCAAACTGGGAGGCAACTGGTCACCAGTGCTACCTTACTAGGGTTTGGATTGGTTGCTGCACAGTACTGTTCCCTTCCTTCCCTACTCACATCAGCTTCTGAGCATAGTTCAGACTTGAGACCAGTATATTACCCATTGGCATAGGGAAATCATTTTCCTCAAAGGAGATACGAGCTTTTCCACCTTGCCTATGGCATTCAAAAGAAGCGTCATCAGCAGGTCGAGGGAGGTAATTCTGCCCCTCTACTCCACGCTGGTGAGACCCCACCTGGAGTACAGTGTCCAGCTCTGGAGCCCCCAACATAAGAAGGACATGGACCTGTTGGAGCGGGTCCAGAGGAGGGCCACAAAGATGAGCAAAGTGCTGGAGCACCTCTCCTATGAAGACAGGCTGAGAGATTTGGGGTTGTTCAGCCTGGAGAAGAGAAGGCTCTGGGGAGACCTTATAGCAGCCTTCCAGTATCTGAAAGGGGCCTGCAGGAAAGATGGGGAGGGACTCTTTATCAGGGAGTGTCATGATAGGATGAGGGGTAATGGCTTCAAACTGGAAGAGGGCAGATTTAGATGAGATCTCAGGAAGAAATTTTTCACTCTGAGGGTGGTGAGACACTGCAACAGGTTGCCTAGAGCAGCTGTGGATGCCCCATCCCTGAAGGTGTTCAAGGCCAGGTTGGACGGGGCTTTGAGCAACCTGGTCTAGTAGAAGGTGATCCTGCCCATGGCAGGGGGTTTGAAACTAGATGATCTTTAAGGTCCCTTCCAACTTTAACCACTCTATGATTCTATGATTTGATAAATTCATCCAAGGACAAGAGTTTTGCATTTTCCCCTTGCATATGGGGAATGACTGACACTTTGAATCACTTTGAGTGACTGACAGCAGGTCGGCGCAGCAGTAAGAGGTGCAAAAGCTTTTCTGAGCATAACCACAGAGCCAGGAGTAGGTTTCAGCTGTGCAAACGATGACTTGGGTCATCTCTGGGGTGACTTCTCCTAATGCAATGGAGCAAATAGTGGGGTAAAAATACCATGCTTATCACCTGGGATGGCAGCTGGGAGCTGCAGATAGCCTCACTTCTGCACTTTCTTTTGATTGCTTTTTTTGGCTGTCTCTGGGTCTGACCCACACTGCGGTGGTTTGGTGATGAACATAGATGACGTTACCTCTTAGTTGTGGTTGTGGCTGGTGCCTGTTCTGGCAGGATGTAGCCTCCACGGATGAACAGAGGGATCTTGCTCAATGGGGCAGCCACAGTAGCATATTTCTTGCTCCAGGTACTTGGCACTTTATGACCCTACCACAAAAATTAATGCAGTTAAAAACCCACAAATCCGGGCGCTATACATTGTGCCAATATACCACTGAAAAAGAGACCAAGGGGTACATTTTCATCTCAATTACATCAGTGAAAATTGAAACAAAAAAGCAGATTCCAGTGGTATTATTCCAGTTCCTTTTTTAACATGAAAGAGGATCTAGCCCCTGCAGTTATGCATATGCATGAGATAAAACCATCATGAATGAAAGACAGCAAACCATCTTTAAAAATGGTATCATTATTCTACATGCTGGGAAAAAAAAAAATCCTCATCAAGACTCTAAGCAAAAAGCACAAGAAACTTTTGCTTCCTCTTTTTATGCATATGGAGCCTGTCACATTTCAGTTTAAGGTAAGTGATTCATAATCATTTGGGAATGTAAACTGTAGATTTTCTTCTCTTTTAAGGACAAGTCTTCCCCTTTCAAAAAGTAATTACAGCATTCAATGAGTGAAATTCGTATATGTGTAGACAACCAGCATTAAGTTCTCTACATCGTTCATTCCTGTTTCGTGTTTAATGCCTCAAAAGCAGGTGTAGGCAAGGCTTGCATACAGAGTAGATAACAGCAGAGCTTTGCTCTTGCCCTCTGCAAATGGAATTCTAACTTACGGTCAGTACCTGACCTTGTTTTTGCATAAGCACCATCTGTACGGCAAGTACGTGCCAAATGCTGGGAGCTGAGCTTTGCTAACGCCGGGGGCATGCCCCGGCAGCAGGGCAAGGGACACGCGGGCTGCCGTCCCTGCGCCCAGCCCAGCAAAGGGGGCTTGGAAGGAACCACAACAAGGAGAGCTGAACAAAATGCTCGATCCCACAGTGAAAGTCTTATGAAAACAGAAAAGGGAAAGGGTTGGATGAACATCCATCTGAGGACACCAGCCACATGCTGAAAATCACCAAACTTCTTTGAAAATAAATCTGAATTTTCTCTGAGAGCATTTCTGTCCTGCCCGCTCCTCAGCCAGCATCACTCAGGGTAGTTAACAACAGCCTGATGCTCCTGGGCTCACATTTGCGAAAGCTGGCAGCATCAGCCTAACTGCTCCTGCTGAAGCCAACACTGGTCTTATCCTGCAGATTGCAGCAGAGCGTAGTTGGTTGAAACGGAGCGCTTTTGGAAATGAAGTACTGGGGACGGTGTTTGAAAGGTCAAAACTTGTAGTCCCTGAAACTAGACGAGGCTGGCATTTTCCACCGAGCAGATTGTTCTGCATCACTTGGAAGCATCTTTTGGAGGGCAGCCTCACCCTGCTCTCTAAATACGCCTTCTCTCAAAAGTGATGCATGTCAAAAGTGATGCATGTGCAAAACTGCATGCACAAAACGGTTTGCAGCATGATCTCAGGAGTACGACTCAGGTTTCTGTCTCTGTTTCTGTGCAGGGAAGTGTATCAGTTGAAGAATTAAAACATGCAATAAAGGGGGAAAGGAAAGAAAGAAATCTTGGCAGATTCATGAATTTCTAGGCTGCTCTTGAAAATTCAGTTCTCTGTGTCTTAGAGCTCTACAAACCAAAAATAGAAAATAAAACGCTACTGAAAGCTGTGCAATTTACTCTCCCAGCTAGCCTGGTGTAGACTTTTTGTGCTTTAGTTTTCTTAAACACAGATGCTGAGGTAAAAATACTGCTGAACATGGCTAAAAGTTATTTTGCTGGAATTGTACCATTTCAAATTATGTAAAAAATGTAAGAAACGAAATCTTAAAAATACATACGGTATAGTAGTCAAACCATTGTGCTTCAGGGAAGTATACATCCACAGATCTTGCTCCCTGTAATTGTTATAAAGTGATTAAAGTCTTTTTTCTTTTTGCGTTTCTGATATTACATTAGCTTTATTATATTTGTGCATGGAAAGATTTATGCTGAATATTCTAATAACATCAAATCTTGGATATTATGGCTGAGCTATTATGATAGCAGCGGACTAGTGCTGGCTAATCTATAATGCTAAGGAGACAAGCCTACCCTATTTGGGGCATTTTACTGCCATTCCATGGGATGAGTCAATGTTACATGATTATTTCGGTCTAGTACATAGCTCTATGTCTTGCGAATATAACTGGCCTAGGCGCACTGCTGTAATGTCTGAGCAATCCCAGTGAGGTCTCCGGCAGCCTTTGCAGGACAGGACTTCACATCTGACGATGGAGTGGGGGGACACCACTGCTCAGTGCCTCTTGCACCGTTCCTGTTGTAGAAATAGGCAGAGAGTATGGTCTGGCGAGGAGGATACACAGATATTTGTCTTCTTGGCAACAATTTAAAGTTGCAGATAAATAATAATAAATAGTGTGCTGCTAATTGCACAATTGCTGTCCTTTGTTTTGCAGCATGCGTTGTATCATATTGCTCCAGGGGTGAAATCACGTGAAAGGCACTTTGAATGAATACCTCTAGGAAAAGTTGGAATCGAAACACACTTCCTTTTTTGTCGCGAGTTGCTTATTCTCACAAACAGATTAATTTTGATTTTCAACATAGATGTCTGTCCCTTTGCAGAATTATGGTTTACCCCCAAGGTGTAACCCAGGGAGCAGGTGGAGCATGAAAAGTAAAGGTGGAGGAGAAGACTTAAGGCAAAGTTACCGTTTGACATTTTAGGGATTTTACATATATATATATAATTATATAAACCAATAGAAAGAGTAAGAAATAACTGATTTATGAAAGTATGCAAAGCTCACATTAGAATACAAGAATTGCTAAACTGGAAATTTGTCTTGTCCAGCGGCCTGTCTCCCACAGTGGGCAGTACTAGGTGTTTCAGGCCAAGTGTCCTAGTGCTGCAGTAAGGAAGGCTGGGGTAGTTTGCTCTGTGTATTTAGATATTCCTAGCTGTTTAACAAATAAAGGTAGGCTTAATCTATAAGGCACCACTTGAAGGAAAACCCCTATAAAGTCAAGATGCTTCTCTCTCCATATTTTCTTTGCATTATTACGACAACCCTGGATATTCTGGTCTGCAGAGAAGCGTGTAACCACCATGTGTATCGTGATGAGCCTTGCCTTCATGACTCCCTAAATAACAAGCCAGGGCGTAAGGCAGTTCCTTGTTTTAATTTTGATGGCTGTCTCACTTGCTCACACCCTAGGACTCAAGGAGCAAAGGGAAAGCTGTCCCTGACCCAAAGGTAAAGCTGTCCATGACCCATCTTCTCTAGAGAAGCAGGTGCCATGCTGCAGTTTGACACAGTCGCTGCTGGCCTGCAATGCCATGGTGAGGGCCTTACAGCTCACCTCTGCCCCTGCCCTGCTAGCTGGCACAAGCCCTGGCTGCCACCTCTCTCCCACCGCAAGATCCAGCAACGTGTTGCTGCCAAAGCTCTGCTTCCCCCATCAGGCCACAGGCCTCCTCCCTTCCGTTTGCGCTGCAGTCCCCACAAAACCATTAGGAATCACTTTTCTAGACACCCTATAATTTTATATATCCGTATAACATTCCCTTCCATTTACTTCTTTGCAGGAAGCCACCACTGGCTTGTCACCCTCTCTTCCTGGGAAGGTTTCTCTCACATCTTTCATCATCGTGCTGGTCTGAGACCCTGTGAAATCTCCTCGTTAGTCACCAGCTGTTAGAAACCTGGGGGAATCTGAAGATGAAGGACTGATGAATGAAGTGCCTCAGTGGAGTCAGAATGGTTTTAGATGCAGGAATAAGAATTTCATTTTAAATTCACAGAGGCACAAGGGCTGGTTAAAGAAAGCTGACTAACAGTGGCCTGTTTATATGTTTGATCATCAGCAACCTCTAGAAAATGTATCAGATATTCTGGCAGCATGCCGATCGCAAACAGCTCTAGCATACATCACGTCCACATATTTAGCTCTGCTCAGCCGTACGTTGCTGGTGCTGTCAGCAGTCAGTGGTGGGGCAAGCAGAGAAACCCACCCTTGCTCCAGCCAAGCCGTGAGAGCCCTGACCCCAGCGCCATGCCCAGCACAGCCATAGGAAAATGTTGCTTTTTAAAACCTGTCATATTAGCAGCTAACACTGTCATTACCATTTCCGCAATGACTGTGTTTGCCTGTGGCGCTGGGAAACTCCTATCACAGCCCTTGAGACGCTGCAGTTCCAAAACACTGTGGGTGAGCGGTAATATGGAAACCAGTTTGCTTTAAGATCTGCATGTTTCTTCCTAGCTCAACAATTACTGCTCTGCGTGTGTCCTTGGAGGGAGCTGTCAGCACAATAACAGGAGCACGTGAGGGGCAGCATCCAGCCTGTTTACATCCACTCGGCGCTTGGAGTAGCAGGGAAATGCCATGCCCTCACTGTCATCCTCCCACCTCAAGCACTGGGCAGCTCTGCACTGTCTGTGCTGCTCAGAAATGTGTTCTGCAAGCTTTGACAGTGGAGGGAAGAAATGGGTGGATATGAGCAAACGTGCCCTAAATGTCACCCAATGCCCTAAGCGCAGTTCATTTCTTTTATTCCAGTATGATGGCATTTTTTAATTACAGTACTTGCCTCTTGAAGAACGGGAGCAATCATAAAAGCAGGTCCCCAAAGGAAGGCAGTATCTATTCCATGAGTCTGCTGATCGGAGGTAAATCTAGTATTGAAAGGGAGATACGCAATGTTAATTCACATTTTTGTAGAACTTGCAGAATATTTTGGTATTACTGTGACAAGAAATCTGCTTCCTCAAGACATCCTTCAACATCACCAAATATTTTTTCCTGGTTGAGGGAATGCCAAAAGCTGGACAGAGATTCAGAAATTATGGTAGCACCTACCATACTGGAGTAGACCAGAACCCTCACAAAATGCTGCAGCTGTTTTCTTTTCAGAATAATGGCAGTGGGAAAACCACTAAATTTCTGTCCAGTAGGTTGAGACTTCATCAAGGGAGCCAAAGAGCAGGATAGGGGCCAGGACCAGGAGAGGGAACACAGAGGAATAACACTGTGCTCTAGGATCCAAAGCATTTGTAAAAATCCTTGGATTTGGCTTCCTGCACCTTTCACAGATTTACATTAGAAATCTTTTGCAGGACAAACACAAAGCAACATTCATACATATTGCGCTTTTTAGCTGCCTTTCCTGAATGGATGAAAACTTATGGAATTCAGTCCATTTCATTCAATGCATTAAAATCATTTTGGATTCTGATCATGTCCTCCAGAGTGCTTACAGTCCCGTTTGCCTGGCATCATCTGCCAGCTTGGGAAGAGGTCTCTATTCCACCATGCATCAGCTAATGAAAATATTGAATAGCACCTGGCAAAGAGGAGAGATCCTCCCCATCTCAGGAACCTCAACTCATCTAGCATAAATCCTTGAGAATTTAAAAAGGCTTTCAATCGTTTGTAAGCCTATCTCTGAGGAAATTCATAACGGATCCTCATTCCCTAGTTAGCTTCTAAGAATGTCACGTGGAGTGTGTCTCGAGCCCTCCTAAAATCAAGGTACCTTGTTCCTCCTGCTTTCTCCTGCTCCTCTGTCCCCTCTCCCATCCAACAGCCCTGCTGCCTTGTCAAGGACGGCAGCTGGGCTGGTTTACCATCATTCATTTTTGACAAATTCACACTGGCTGTTGCATATTAATGTATTACTCTCTAAGGACGTACAAATTATTTGTTTACAAATGTATTTACTGTGCCTGTTTAACTGACTTCGCAGCTGCCCCTGTCTAAAGACGGGTTCCTGTTGTACGCTGGCCGGAGCAGAGGGGCTCAGTGTCGGTGTCCTGCTCTGGCCCCCTGCCTGCTCAGGGCATAGGCATACACTGCACCCAGCCCAGACTTAGAGAAATCACCCCAAACGAGCAAAACTACCTTGGCAATAAAAAGGCATCTATTTGGTGTTTGGATTTCTAAAATATTGCAAGTTTAGGGGAGTACATGGAACTCAGGAAACAATGTTCTTGAAGGCATGCCTCAGGCTCTGCCTGAAAGAAGCCTCAATTTATTCTGTTTCTTTTTCTGTCAAAACCAGCAGCTCTTTTGGATGCCTAATCTTGGTCATTACTGCATTTTGACATAATGCTTTGTAAATATTTAAAGCGGGGTGTGGTTTTTGATGAATTACCTTGTCTTAACATTTTTGAAATATAAAACATTAGTTTTTCTTGTCATCTCAATAGGTTCTCTGTATTTTTAATTTTGCTGTAATAAAATTACAATACCGATTCAATATAATTTGTTGTGGGAGATTTCAGGAGAAAAAGCTGATCAAGAAATTATGACATAAGAGAAGTCGATCTTATTTGCACGTGGAAACAAGCGTTTCACCATCGAACTCGGCACTATTTTCTCTTGCAATTATAGCAACCACGAGCACAAATTCAGCAAAGGAACTTTCCTGTTTTGGAAATATATGCCATTAAGCCATATCTGTGATCTATGAAAGTTCCTTAATATCATCTGCATGCTTCCTATGGTTAGATGCTGGCCTCTCTTCTGTCTTATTTTTCCCGTTTAGCCATTAAGCAGACCTTTCCCTTCCAGTAATGGATTACCACCTCCCGGGGTTTTTGGACAGCTGAGCTACTGGCTCCTCTGTTTCACTGCGTGAAAGCCTCAGAGGCACTAAAATGCTTATAGGAATCTACTGGGATGTTGTCCTTGTTTGTTATTTGAAATGAGCACCTAAATATTTGAAATGAAATGAAAAATCTGAAATGACCACACGAAGTAGCTATTGCTTGGAGACTCCCTGCCCAGGCAGAGTTGTTTTCACAGTGAGGATTGTGAACTCATAACAGCTCCACCTGAAAAATGTGTGCAGTTTTTATAGCTCTCCTTTGCCTTTGTTACAAGTAAGGGAAAGGTTTGATGTAAAATTCCATCATCCGTACATCGAAAATTCTGTTTCAGTTCTCTCTTTCTCTAAACCCCACATTTCTCCTCCTTTTAGCATCTGGGTCACTTTCTTTTCTTCAGCAGACCCACTAAACAAATGAATATTAATTAGAAAAAGTAAGAAATACTCATTAAGTTACAATAGTAACCAGAATTAACTGATAATAGTAAGAAATACTTGTAAGCCATTTTAGGATCTAGCTGTCGCAACATTAGCAACTGATGTGCCCACTAGGATGGGACCTGGGTAGTGAAACAGTTTGTGCTGATCTCCTGATGCCTACACTCCCTAGAGGCATTTTAGAGGTTTTATCTCCTAGTAATCCCAGTCTGGTCCCACTGACTAAACTCCCGTCAATGGCTGGAGCGCACCTTTCGGCTCGGTTTCACCCGACGCAAGTCTCCACTGGTACATCTGAGACTGCTCTACAATTCAAATCAAAGCAAATTTGGAAATTTGCTAATGTAGATGTGACCCAAATAGAGTACAAGTGTGCTGGGAACAGTCAGAAAGGCAGTTTTAACATCACTGAAGTAATTCTGTATCAGCAGAGATTAGCTAATATTAATGCCAAAATGAACTTGGTAATTTCCAATATTAACACAAATCTCATTAAGAGAAAATAGAGCTAAAATAAATATTTGAAATAGCATATAGCCCCTTGTAAGACGTGAGTACCTATAAAACTTCTCCTTAATGTAACCCAGTTAAATAAGGTAGCATAGTAGGAAGGGGAAGGATACTGCTTTTAAAATGTATCAGTTAGCTATTACACTGGGTAAGCAAAACAGGTTTTGTGCATATCCTTTCCGTACACGAATGCTCTGCACTTTAGTGTAATCTCGGTTTAATTTGCCAAAAATGCCTTACCCTTCAACCAAAATGTTTTTAACCTAAAGGGAAAAAGAACATTAAACAGTCCAGGACGTAGCCTGCACCAATGAGACTAAATTGTGCCAGAGCTTCGGGCAGTAGCCTTTCATATGTACTATTTGCCCTCCTTTGCATAAGTCTTTGCATAAAGCATTCTGAAGTAGAAAATTTACCAAAAGCGGGTAAAAAGCTAATTAAAAGATGCTGAGAGGGAATCTAAACATCACTTTGATTCCTGCTTCTTCCAAACAGAAAAAATTAGTTGTTCCAAAAATCTGAGGTCACATTTTCCGAGGGGTTTTTCAGTCTGTATTTATTAATCTCGGGTTTGCACCTGCTTCTACACTCAAACATCTCTGTCTCTGTTTTCTCTGTGCAATTTGTGGACACAGATGTAGGTTTCATACATAGCATGCAGATGCAAGTGCTAAATTGGAAAATGCAAATACTAGGGATGATTGGAAAACGGAGACTTCTCTGTATGAGACCTTCTCGCCATTCTGGACCAGAATACAGATTTCATAGATTTAATTCAAATGTAGCAAATACAGGTACATGATTCCTATTTTTAAAATAAAAAAGAACTGCATATTTGCCTAAGACAAGAAATTTTCTGAATTCTCCTTACTTAGTTTTTTTCCCACTGGAAACAAATATAGGTTGTGTTTTAATGAAAATTCATTGCATATATTGAGGTATTTTTGTGCATATAATTTGATTAGATTTCAGTGTAAAACTGACTATTTTCAAACAGATATCAAGTAGTCTATACATAGAAGCTCAACTACTTTTGTAAGTAAAATAAGATAAAAAAGAGAGTCCAAACTCACTCGTGCATCAGTGACCGCGCCACCGTGTTTCCGTGAACATGAGACTCGAAGAACAAGGTGTATAAGTATGGCAGCAGTGAGTATCTGATCCGAAGTGTAGCACGAGCTATCTTGGCAAACTCGTCTCCGAACACTGCTGGGTCTTGTTCCTGTTAAGGAAAAGCTTTGGTTTGTACTGAGCATTATAACTAGGGACAGCAAATTCAACAGAGAACCTGTGTGCAGCCTAAGGAGACCTGTGGCTGACATAATGCTATGAAAGTGAATGTTTATATAAGAAAAAGCACTGATTTGTGAACTGGAAGATGTATTAAGAACAGCACCCATTACCACCAAACTAAAATTTGTACAAAAGTTTTCAAAGTGAAAATTTCCAGTGTGTTCAGAGAGGTCAGGCCCCATGGTGGTGTATGTGAGCCATCTGCAACCACCCCTAACCTTGTGACGGGAGGGGAGCTGGGTTTCATGTCTGTACTCGGGAACAGACACCCTGTCTCTATACATTAATTTATCCTGGACATGCAAGCCCTCTGGGACAGAGAAGGTGAAACACAGGAAAAAGGGAAGACCGATAATCTGCAAAATAAAGGCAAAAGCATAATTATGATGGCCGGGAACATAAAGGCAAGTCTATTTAAAAGTAAGAGTAAATTCATGTCCCTGCTGAAGCCAACAGGAGTGACCTAAGTCACTCTGTGTGATGGGGAAAACATTTCATCCGTACAAAGAAATTTTATTTCTCCTCCTGTGCCCACCATTTTAGGATGCCCCGATGGAGGGGATGCCCTCACATCAGCAGTGCCTTTGCCTCCTCGCTGCCAGCGATGTTCTCCTGGGAGAGGGCATGCATGCTGGGTCCCACCATCAAGAGCGCAGGTTTAAGCAATCTGTCTGCACTTGTTGGCTGCTTCTGATCTACTTCAAGGCAATCTTGTCTCTCCCCTGCCATGGGATGCAGAGCACGCAGCTCGGGGCAGTGCTGATACAGAAAAGAGCTACATCTTTAATTCCTCCTGTCCGACCTTCTCCAGCGCTAAGCTGAGTCAGCTAACGAGTCACACAGCTCCCTTCTTCCTTCACAAAATTTTCCCATAATACTCAGTTTTCTCATTAAAATTGAAGAATGTATGATGAATTCCAAGGATAATGAAACATAAAAGGAACAGAAGTAACTAAGCTTTTTATATTATCTAGTGCTATTCAGACAAGAAAAGTATTAATTAAACCATTTGAAACCCTCAATGGATTAGGCAAAGTGGATATTTAAGATTTTATTTTAACACGAACTTAATATTAATTAAACTCAATATTTAAGTTAAATTTCTCCATTATTATGTTTACATCAAAATTACTCACTGATAATATTCCCTGCTGGCTCTGAGCTCTGGAGCATCCATCTATTATTTCAAAAACTGCACTGTATTTTTTACCAGTATCCTGACACTGTACAAATACTGCCAAAGTTCACAAGAAAACCAGTCCGACTCCTTAGGTGATGCTGAGTCACCCAAAATGCCTTGTTCCTTTCTTTCAGTGAACACAGTGTTTTAAATGGATTTAAGTAATCCAATAAAAACAAAATGTATCTTCTATTATTTCTGTCATTCACTCAACACGGAGTTGCAGCTCCTGTCACGGAGACCCATTGCTCTTTTCCTGCTTATTAAATTGTGCATATGTGAGTAATACCCACTCACCCAGGTCAGTCCCTGTTTGCATGCCCAAAGGGCCAAGCAAGTATATATAGGTAAGGTACCTCTAATTTTAGTGGAGACAAAAATAGAAAATATTTGTCAATAGCAGCAGCTAACGCCTTACAGACATTTGTTCTCCTAGAGAGAAATATCTCGGCATATCTCAGGGATCTACAGGGTATTTCCTGACCCTCTTAATGACAGCACTGTAGCTTGTTAGCCCTGCATTTGCCCGGTTGCCGAATGTCCATCATACTTCCCTGCAGACAGAGGCCTTTCTGGGGGTGTAAATGTTGCAACATTTTGACGATGCAACTTCAAAGAAAACTGCAGGTTCGCTAATAACCTGAGCTCCGGCATTGCATGGATCAGTTTACAGAAGGAAAAAAAAAAAAAAAAGACACTTACTGAACTAGCCGAACCACTTCATGGCAGTTGCAGATAAATGCAGTGTGCTTACAAAGGCTGCAAGGCCTTCAAACTGTTCATAGTTAGAAACAACCTGATACTTCGTCCTGTCTGTGGCAAGTCTTGAAAGGGCTTTATGATAAGTCGTAGCCTGGGCATGGGTCTGGACTGAGACTGTACTTTTTCATCCTTCTCATGGGCTCATTGGCCTTTTTTAGTCTTTGCTGCTTCTTGGTTGATAATGCTGTCGCTATCGCTGACTCTCTTGGACTTCTCACATGTTTGTCTGGAGTGTCTAACTGTGACGTTTGTCTGAAACATGCTTTTAAACAGCAAGGATGGTATACAACGCCCTCTCTCCCCTTCCTGCAATACCTATTACAGTTACAGAAGTACAGAAACAAAAATGAAGTAAACAAGGGAGTAGGAAGATGTGCTGACACGCACCTGGCTCTTAAATAAAACCTGGGCTTCAGTAGGTAAAAGATGGAGGGGATGAACCTTAGCAACAGCATGGGAAGACCGTTTTCTGTCATTCAAAGTACAGAGTACACATTTCTGCATGGCTTTCAGATGTTAGATACTATATATTTTTCAATGTTTCTGTGTCATCTTTATGTTATGGATGGGAAAAATTTACACTTCACTGTGTAATTCCTGCTGTCAGTGCAGCGCTCCTTTTCACCCGCTGCTCCACTTTACCCCAGAATGGCAGGTTAATTTCTGAGAAAGTAATACAAATCACCATCATCGTTACTGTAATCATGGACTACAGCTTTGTGTAACTTCATTTGCTTACCGTATTTCCTTCTGCATTGTGGTTTCTGGAAAATGGATAGAAAGAGCCAAGCTGCATCCAGCGCAAGCAGAGTTCGTAGGTGGTGTTATAGTTAAACCCACAGATATCAGCGCCAATCTAAAGAAAAAATAAAATCATTGCATAAGTGCTTGTGATTATGACTGAGGCCCAAAAATGAGAAACTACAGAAGTTTGTTAATAAAAATAATTTTTGGAGATACTTATTTCTGATGACTTTATGAGAATGCTCCATAATTATACGAATTTTTCTGGGACTGAGATTGTACTGGCTCCTGGAGCATTAACATCCCTGTGTAAGATCTGACCGTATTTCAATTATTCTACAAATTCTCGAGCCCAGCCTGCAAAACCAGAAATATATGGAGGGACCTCAATGATAGAATACGTAATATAAAGAGATCGGTTTTGGATGGCATGCAGTGATTTAATCTGAATCTAGCAGTGCTATTTTTGTTTCCCTTCAGCCAGCCAAGATTGATGACATTTAGCTTTTTTTTAATCTGCAGTTCCTTATGCTGTGGAAGCCGTTACTGCTGGCCGTCTCAAGCAGCTTATTTCAGAAAACATTTAAGTTAATTTAAAGTGATATTGTGTATGAGCCAGCAACTGCCTGAAGGACACCAGACTTACATAGGGGATGCCAAAGAGGTTGAATTCCAGGATTCCAATGATTGACAGGTGCATGTCCTTCCACTGAGAGAAGTTGTCACCCAGCCAGTGACCCCCATGCTTCCCATTGCCAACAAATGTAGACCGACTCAAGACAAATGCTCGCTTTCCGGTTGCCTGCTGGACAACACTGCAAAGAAATGCAACAAGATCATTAAAAATAAGAATGGTAACCAAAAGAGTCATATGATCAACCTGAGCTTTCAGGCACAATTTTATCTGAAGGGGTGTTATTCGTGAAACAATTATTATTGTGGTCCCGATTCGTGTGAAAATGTGGCTGCAAAACTGCAAATAATGGGAAGTTTTACTCGGTGGCCAAAATAAAAAACTAAAATCTATCTGATTCACAAAACAATTTGTTGCAAGTATTTTTAGGCTTCCTAAAAAATAATTTGTGTTTAATTTATTCTCAACAGTGTCTCAAATTCAAAAATTGAAATATAATTTCCTTTTTGTATTAGAACATTTAATTTACTGTCCTACAGGTTCCTAAAAAACAGTATAATATATATTTTTTTTCAATATAGGATTTATTTAGAGATTTGTATTGGCAAATAATGTTCTAATACCCTGGAATTAAAAGTAAAAAAAAAAGACCATCAAAACAATATCTGGACATCTTAAAAAAAGAAATAATCAATAGAGAAAGCAAAAATGTAATAATTCAAAATGTCACCCCATCCTTGTAGTATTTCCTCTGGTTTCCTGTCACTGCTTGATATATGAGGTTTCATTACAGAATTAGTGGTGTAATGAATTTTTCCTTGCCTTTTGAAAATAGCTTTGCTACATCACCAGGAAATCAAGGAAGAGCAATATGCCTTATTAACAAATTTGTTGCAAAATTCCTCAACATACGATAATCTCTGTATGTAATTACATATTGCAATATTATATATTGCAGGAACTCAAATTCAACTCTGCTTTAATACGATTTGGGCAACACAACATAGATTCTCAGGGAAATCCTAGTGTGAAATATTAATCATGTTGTTCACCATCCACCTCCTTCTCTCTTTCCTTAATGAGATTTGATCAAGAGCTCTTTCATCCATATTCATAATGGCCAATATTCAGTATTGGGTCTGTAACAGCACAGAGCCTTTAAAATGCTTCAACATTTGTTTCTGAAGCAAAAAACCCAACAGCTTTCATGCAAGCCTAAACATATTAACCTTATGGGCTATATACAGCAAGAGGTGCAATTCTTGGACCGTGAGAGACCTGCTGATTCTGGGTTGTAGGTGTGCTTCTGGGCCCAATAACTGCACAAGACTCCATGTGCTTCGTATAAACAGCATTTTGGAGCCATTTCATGGATGACCTGAGCGTGAGTCCCCTCCTCTGGCTGTGCAGCACAAGTCTTGGCTCCATTTGCAAATGCAGGTGCTAATGAGGGCAACATCGGATCAATTCAACTATGACCCAGAGCTGCGTAAACAATTTGCAACAAGTAATTCATTGAATAAATTTCAGCCTATTGTGAACCATTGCCGAATAGGTCCTTCCTAATGTTGTCAAATGCATTCGTTCATTGAAATTATTTACAGAATATCACGTGCAAATAACTCTTGGCATTAAGCTATGCACAAGCTGATTGCTGCTAGTTCGTGTATCCAAATTCGAGCCATTTGACATGGGTCAGATGACACATTTCCTATTCTTTGGCTGCATTAGAATAATTTTTAGAATTGTTTTTTATACGATTATGAACTTGTCATTTGTTTTCAGCCAATATCCTGCAATTGATGCTGGTTTGCTAAATATTCCTGTCAATAATTAAATTTAGTATATTATTTGTGAAGAGCGAATGCAGAAAGGGTATACAACCAGCCTGGAAAAGAAATGTGTTTGAGAAACTCAGATGAATATGTATGAAAAATTCTTCACCAAAGTTTCCCAGCTTTGCAGCAAATCCAGCCTCTGCTCATGCTTTTGGTGGTGCTCTCCAGCCTTGAAGGACTCTCTGCATTTGGCTGAGCAAAATATGTGGTTCTTTTGGAAGGAGCCCTGGAAGTAAGTGCTGCAGGAACGGCGAAGGTTCACAGCCTTGGGGGAGGCTGCAAGGAGCCGTGCAGCACCGTCCATCCCAAGGCTCTTGGTCTGGGTTAGCATGGCCGGGACAACGTGCACGCTGATGGGGCTGGGGGACATGTGCCGCACACGGAGCTTTTCCTGCTAAATTCACAGAGTTTGTTTCAGGCAATCAGCTTTGCTGGCACAGAGCCTGAATAAAAACAAAAAAAAACAGCTCAAGAAGATAGGCAAATCCAAAGTCTCTATTTGAACAGTGTCACCAAGACAGTGTTTGGTTACGTAGACCTGAGCGTGCAGAGGACAAATCCCAATGGAGAGCCCAGCGATGGGCGGATCTTGGCTGAGATTGGGGCGCAGGGGCCCAAAAACCATGTGAAGTCCCACGCGTCCTAGCTGGGCTGGGTGGCCAGCGAGGTCAAGGGTTTGAGGGCTTTCTGCTCCTTCTCTCAAAACCTGAACTGCTCTTCAGCCAGGCCCACAAGAGCTGGCAAACTGCTTCTGGCTTTTACCCAGTGCTTCCCTTCCCCAGGCTTGGCGTGCCTCAGCACCGTAAGTAGGCTCACTTAGCCATGTCCTCTGGATGCTATCACAATACAACTGCCGAAAATGAGTGCTAAATACTGAAATAAGCCAGCACAAGGACCCCTGCTTTGGCACTAACATTGCGGTATTAAACTTATCCATGTTTTAGCTCAATCTCTGCCGGAAAAGGCATGATTTGCCCATTTGATTTAATCCAAATGCTAGCTTTTCACTCACTCCGGCTTAACAGCAACACTCTGCCTGTGTAAGCTCGTTTTGAGTGCTTCCCAGCTGCAAAATTACTTTTACATTAGCCGACAGCAACTCTGCCCTCCTGGACCAACTCAGCCCTGAGCCAAAATGGAAAAATGCTTCCTCCCAGGAACGAGAGGCAGCTCCAGAAGCAGCCAGGGAAGCTGCACGGTTCAGATCCTTCACTGGCAGTGACAGAAATTCCTCTGCTTGGGCCACAGTAATGAAGGGATGGAAAAATTCCCCTGACGCCACACAAGGCTGCTTCTGCAGCAGCTGCACGTGAGCAGCTTCAGTGGAGGATAGGAACATCTCACTCCAGTTATACAAAAGCAGCAGCTGAAGAGTTAGGCCCTACAAGTAGATCCTGATTTTAGCTAAGAAAAGTAAAATTGGAAAAGATTCTGTTTCTTCTTCCAAGATTCTCTTTTCATGAAACTTCTCACTAAATGACTAACGGTAAAATGGAGCATGGGGCTGTTTCTTACTAGATTCTATTACAGATTTCCCAGGTAACATCAGTGGCTTTTTAAATGTATTTCAGTCACCTGAAATCTGCTTAGAAATACTTAGAAAACTTACTTGAAAGTTGGTGCTGTCTGTGACCAGCCGAAGAGAGAGTGTGTGTTGTAATGCTCTCCAAGGTAAGTCTTGGAGTCAGGACACAATGTCTTTTGCGCCAGGGAACGATCAGAAATGCCTGAGAATTATACAAAACATTATAAAATTATATACATCACAATTCAAATCTCTTCGTATTTCTACTCATTTAGAGGTAAAAACACCAAAGGATTTGGGAAGAGGAACAGCTGAAGAAGTGCCGGATCAGCACTGATTAGAGGTTAGCGTGTGGCCATGAATACCTGCTTGCAGCCAGGCACATGTGTCCTCAGGAGGGTGAGAGGACTGAGTAAACACTGCTAATTAATTTCAAGTTTTGTGTCCAATAATTCAGAACATCTGTACAGATATCATGTATTCAGTAAGTAGTAGCCAGAAAGAAAATTTCTGCATTGCTGAATTAAGAATACACCTACATATTCTTCTACATAGTGATAAATTTTACTTAAGAGCAAAAATGTTACAAGAAAAAAAAATATCAGAAATTCAGATGACCAGGGAACTTGTACGGTTGTGTGAAATCACAAGACCTCGGTTTGCGTGTCACTCAGCTGCAGATGTGGGTAGGCAGAACAATTCTGCCCTAGCACAGCAAAAGTCACACCTAAGCTCAAGTCTTGCCCCTGTCTTCCCCTGAGGCATCTAGGGCTAAACGACAGCAGGACTAATGGCACGGCCCCAGGCAGCACTGGGAGAGATGAGCGGGGATTGTCGGAGGTGTGCAGGGGAGGAAAAAGCATGAGGTGCAGCAGCCCATAGGGTGTCATCTGCTGTGGCCCGATACGCTGCACAGAAGAGAGCAAGGATAGATTATAATGGTTATATTCAAGGATAGATTATAATGGTTATATTCACAAGTGGACAGATTATCCAGTAACCTTCTATCAGCAGGTCACAGGCAGCGAAGGCTTTTTGCCTTCAGTAGCAGCTTTTTTCCTTCAGTAATAGTCAGGGGTAGCCCTGACATCGCTGGCGCAGCACCGGTTTAGCTGAGCCAAGGGGAAGCAATATGAGGCACAAACTGGCTGCGCAGACGCTGCCTGGTCTTTGATCCCATATTAAGGAGATGCTGGCAAAGGCCATTTGGTGCAGAATATGTGATTCTCATCCTCTGCACGCAACCTCCATGAAAATGCCATGTGAAGTTCAGCAGGAACTGGACGTGTCAGATGTTTCGTTTATACAACATATTTATTTTTAAAGATGGAGTTGAAAATGTTATAAAATCCTCTCAAAAAAAGAAAGAAGATAGATTCTCAATTATTCTTCTTTTCCGTGCTTAATTAGGCACACACACTATTGTAAATATTTCTCCGTGAGCAAGCAATCTCACTGCCTAATCGCACTTAACTGTACATTTGCAGTTCATGACTACAAAGTGCATTTCTCTATACCTGAAACCCCATTAGCCTCTCAGCTCTGCTGTGCCACCACAGCTGGAATCCTTGTGTTTGGATTTTTAGACACAAAGACTCCAATGTGGCTAATCTGCATCAGAAATAACTTAATTTATAGGCAATTTCCAAGTAACTTTGACTGATACAGCTTTAAAGAAGACACTAAGGTTCTGGGGAAAATCACACTCAATGTCCCAGTGGCACTTAATTATTAGCCCCATAAAATTAAGATGGGATATGAAAGAAAATGCTTCCACGAGTCATATTTTCATGTTTCATTCTTAGTCTGCGTATTTTGTATTCTGCCTCAGTAATACTGATTATTGTACAATTGCATATTAATCTTCAGTATAAAGTGTTTTATGGAAAATTGGTATGAAGGACATCTGGTTTTAGAAGTTCAAACCACGGTTACATGTAATCATGGTTATAATTTAGGTAAGGAGGCTGAAGGCTCCATGGACAAAAAGCCTGAGGCACTTGAGACTGGGACTTGCACAGATTCAGTCACCTAAGACAACAGTGAGCCCCCAAAACCCTGCCAACCCCAGCAAGGTCCCAATGTCTTGTTGGACTAAGCAGCTTGGGTCCCACCTCGCACCTACACCAGTCAAGGGCTTGGACAGCCAAGGGCACGCGCAGTCTTGGCATAAAGTGGAATATAAAAGAAAGCCCTTAAACACTGGTTCAAAACAGATCTCCTACACCTTAGAAAAAATGCCTTAGGCTCCTGTCTGCAGAAGGGAGACCAACACTGTGAGTCGCAAGCAGAAGTAGGTGCATACGTGCATGAGAAGGAGCAAGTCAGAGAGAGAAACTGGGTTCAAAACACCTGTCTTCAGCATCGCTCATTGTCCTTATGTGTCATGTACACATCTAGGTGTCCAAGTGACTCCTCTACAGTGGCTCAGACTTCAACGCTAGCTGTCACAAAGCTCAGCTTTGTGGCTCACCAACCTCTTTATGGGTCCATTTCTCAGTCCTTTATTTGCAAAGGTAAAGGGAGCTCTGCTGTTTTGGCCATCTTCCCCAAAGTTTCACACTTTTTTTTGCAGCTCTGAATGCTGACAAAAATGGAGGTAACTTAAGGCAAAGGTGGAAATGCCTCATCAGTTCCTGGGCTTTGTTCAATGACAAGACCCACAGGACCAGTATATAACAGTTACAATCAGTGGTTTCCCCACAAAAAGAGCAAACACCAAAATCATAATTAGAAACTCTGCTTCTGGTTTCAATAATTTACAATCTTTTTATAATATTTTGTCATGCTTTTGTTATGTTTATGTTTCTTTTGTATCTGAAGTGAAAAGAAATGAGATTTAATAAATAAAATGAAGAATTCACATGACAGTGCAACAGCCTGAAGGGAAAAAGGGGACATTTCCAATATTTCACTGTCAATAACTCATTCATGTATCAAGTTCCTGCTGCATATTAGCATTGCTCGGGCAGCCAGGCTTTCCTGGGGAAATGTTGGCTGGATTAATTGCCAGGACCACTGGCAGTAATTGTAAGTACTCATGGCTTCCTGTGGAAGAATGAGCATGTCATTAACTCGGCTACTGGAAGAGGTGTTCCCATTCCTATCAGTCTCCCATAGGCTTGGACATTTTTAAAATTATTTTTAGCCCATTTCTAGTTAGGCAATAAAAATTTCTTTCCTAAGAGAAAGAAAAGAAATTGAATTAAGGCATCAGGGAGATGCCATCTTCCTTGTTATGGTTTGTGGAAAAGGCAGAGACTGCCCATCCCTGGGACTAGCAGTGGTGATGGTAAGGCAGAGGGTTACTCCTTCCATAAATCTGTAGCTGAGTTACAGTACACAGGCATTTTGCCCTTTCTCTGATGCAGACCAGTTGTTCAGAGAATGGCAGGGAAGGCCGTTTTTCTAGTCCTGCTAGGAGGCAGCCCCAGTGACAGAGGAAAGTGGGTTTTGTTTGATACTCCACCAAAGCTGAGCCAATGGAGTCCTGAACAAATACGTAACTGAATGCATAGAACAGGCAGGGAAAGATGGAAAATGAGAGGATAGAGGTTTTTTCCTAAGAAATAACCTATCTGGGATTAAAAAAAAACCCAAAAGATTATCAAGGAAACTTTACTTACTAGGAATGAAAGGAGGGTTATTGATATCATTAACAGCACATCCAGGATACTGGCCTCTTAAGAAATTGGATGGTTCATTCATATCCTTTAATTAAGAGAGTAAGACACGTGTCAAAAGCCTCATTTTCTCTTTTTTAAATAAGGGAGGGCAAATATAATGAGACGTACAATCCAGATGCCATCGTAGTCAAGCACATCCTTAAACTCCAGACACAGCTGGGTCCACCACTCAACTGTCCTGGGGTTGGTGTAGTCAGGAAACACCGAGTCTCCAGGGGGCCAGGCCTAGAGTTCACAGATATAATGACTGGTTATCTTCTCATTTCTGTTACACAGCTACTTTATCACTTTGATGCAGCACTAGACCAAATGCATGAAAGAATTCAATAAACCAACCTTTCCAACAGCAGGAGTTATGCCATCGGAGTTGTTCACCCAGACTCCCATTTCCTCTCCGAGATCATAAGGCCTGTAAGTGCCTGGTTCTTCGTCCTTAGTTATGAAAGGGTCCTGAAAACAGTGATTACATTTCCATTATCAAAATCCCAAAGGTAACAATTACTTTTCTATTTGTATATTTTAGAAAAATTTGGATGATGTTCTTAATGCAGATTGCAATAATATTGGAAGAAAACAGCATTAAAATTTAATAAGAGTTGAGAGCACATAATAATTTAGGAAAAGTCATTAAAGATGTGTCGTATTTCTTGTATAAGGCAAAAGTGATATGAAATTATTAAATAACCTCATGTTTATTTTTTATGAGACATTCTATGTTCAAATTGTTTTATAGAGGCACTAGATTTTACTTTCCCCCACCAAGGTCTCTGCTTGGCATTCCCACACTTGGACACCGCTGGGTTTCCTCCAAGGCAATCCTCATTCCAGCTGCCTCAGCATCAGCGGCTCAGTGCTGGAATAACTAAAACTTCTCAAGGGGCTTGAAGTTGGGGCACATCCAACCTCAAAAGGACCTCGCTAGCCTTCCCTTCAGATCCAGTGTCAGACAAGGATGTTTCATGCCAGTTTGGTGCAGAGTAAACCCAACTCATGCATGCTTCTGGGGCCATACGGCTCTGTTCTGCCCAGGCGAGAAGACCCCAGCATTTTACACCCCATAGGTCATCCTTGCTGCCCCTTTCACTGCTTGAGGTGGTCTCCACCTCCCATTGCTGCCAGTGGCATTGACATCACCAGCTTCTCTGCCTCAGGATGGCCATCCATAACCACCAAGCTCACCGAAAGGGAGCCTAATCTGCTCCTGGGGAAGACAGTGCCCCCCCATGTCAGTAAGTAATAAAGTTAGGAATACTTTGAGATGCCAGTGAATGAAGAGATACTATTCAACTCTACTCAGCAGTCAACTGGGACTAAAAGGAGATAAGTGCACGTTGCAACATGTCCCTAATTGGGAGCAGCTATCTGCTTTGTGTTATTTAGAACAGAGGAAGATTGCAGCCATTTTGGAAGAAGGGAATTCTTTACTTTTCTCTTAGAAAATGTTATTCCTTCAGGTTCTGCTTAAGGCAAAACCTTTCAGTTATGAAACACAATGGAGAAAAACACCACTGAAACAACTCTCCCATTCACTTATAGCTTGTGCAATAATTTAAGTGAACTTTAATTAAAATGTTATAGAAGTCTAACTAATAAACTTCTTAAGAACAAAAAAAAATCTGATCCCAAATGGTAAAATTCTTTAAAGGCATGTTTTAAAGCTCATTTTAATACCTAAATTAACTGCCTGATTTACTTGTAAGCCCTCTGATAGCTATAGCCCTGGTGAGGAAAGTATATTCTTCCTTGCCTCAAAAACAAAAGTCCCTGCTAAATCCCTACCTTAAGTGCAAAATTCTGTTCAATTTTAACTATCTAGCTCCGGCATCACCTCCATAAAGAATATAAGTGTCCATTACATTTTTAACTTGTTTAATAGTTCAGCTTCGGAAAAGAGAAAACTGTCCATCTGCAATAATTACCTTATAATTGTGGAAAAGATGTCTCTCAAGGGACTTGAAGGCTGGAAGAAGTCATCTTAATTAGCTACTCCTAATCCAAACTTCGGGCTTGCTTCAGCTGAAAGGTTATTCCAGTGCACAAATCTAATATATTATGTAGGTTTAGTATCGTCCTAAAGTGAACAAAACCCCCTCGTGCATTCATGGGTCGTTTGTGTGGGAGGAAGTTCATATCTGTTAAATCTTCCCTAAGTCATCTTTTTAGCAGCTCTTGGAGAGGAGGTGCTGAGCATCCTTAACTCCAACCGACTGCCCTGAGACCTGGGGGCAGCCACCACTTATCCAGACTGATGCACTTCCACCTATGGCCCCAAATATAGATTCTGACACATCCATAAAAACCCATCTCTGGAAATTTTAGCCTCTACAGCTCATAGAGCTGGACTTTAAAATGTTAAAGCTATCAAGCATTATTTTGAATCATGAGCATGTTGCTATTGACTTTTAGATAATTTGTCACTCGTCATTTCTAGCTGTTTCTATTTTTAGTGTGATTTAATGGAAGGTATGCAAGGTCTTTCATTAAAGCTCCTCTTCAGTAATGATGTTTATCATTTTACATTGTTGTCATTACTTTTAGAACTTCTTTCTTTGTTTCTAGGGAATATTGTTCTGACTCAGCTGAAGCATGCACATTATTCAGCGCAATAATGATGACCAAGTACTGACACTCCTAGACAAAATTTACCTTAAATGGAGGTGGCCTCTGAAAGAGACCAGGAGAGAGAAGTGCTGAAGGACTGTGTTTAGAGACTCCGATAATGGGGCCATGCTACTATCAAGGTGACCATAGGCACAGAGGGCTCTCAGCATTGGATGCAAGAGTGGCGACTGGACTTACTGATGGTGAGGCACCAGCCACCCCAGTGGTGGTGGCACAACCAAGTTCAGGGTCCCATCCTCAGGCAGGTTACTGGTATTAATACTGCTGGCTGTTGGGATCTGCACTTTGCTTGTGACCATAGCAGTCTGAACAGAGGAGGACTGAACCCATCTCCCTCCAAGTCTATTTACTAGATGTTTTACATGACACTAAGTGACTGCAATCAGAGCCCATTTCCTGAAATCATCATGAGGGAGGCAACAATCTGCTACACTTGGGGAACTCACTCATTACTGTCACTACCCAAAGGGAATCTAAATAGAAAATTGTTCTTTCAGTATCAAACTGGATTACACTTGCCTTGACTGCAGTTAGCATGGCTTTGCTGTCACTTGGGAATGAAACCCTTCATACTTCTCATACATACCAGCTCCTGACTCAGCTTATGGGAATGCTTTACACCACTAAAGAATGCTAACAGTCAGAGTTTGACTGAAATACTGGCAACTGAAGTAAAGTGAAAACAGAAAATGTCAGTACCAGTGCAACCTATACTTCCCATGAGCTTTTAAAAAATGAAGGACAAACTGGATCAGCTTTTGTTCTTTTTCACAAGCTTATCTAAAGAACTAGAGCAGAAGACAGTCCTTAGTTGCAGGTTAGCTGAAGGAGGAAAGAAGGGCTTCCTACCTGGATTCCCATTAGCTCATTGCATGAATTAAGAATTGTTGTTATATTCCTTGCCTCTGCCTGACAGCTGAATTTAGATTTATATAGCAACAGCTCCTTGCACTGCTCTAGCATGCGCCATCTGAGAACCTGAAAGGGCTTTAAAAATGTGGTTGAAGTTAAACTCACAAGTGAGAAGGTAGTGTAGCTCACCCACTAAACTGTGACCGCTTGCCTGTAGCTTCTTACCCAGCAGCAAGTGCAAAGCAACTGGAGGCATCCTAACTTTGATGAAAAACAGGTGACTACCATGTATTTACTGAAGGGCAAGAGTGTGCATGGGAAGAGCTACCCCAAATTCATGGTATTTAGCTGATGTATTCATGTCTCGCAAACTTTCTTGAGATAAACCAATAAACAGGCATGTGGTATTTAATGTTACAGCTCTAACAGATTAGATAATTTTTAGAGCAGTATTGAGGATACAGGGAACCTAAAATGCCTAATAGCTGGAAAGAGCACTCAGTCTTGACAGCACGTGTGCTCATCTACCGCTTGGTTAGTTATTTACAATGATGTATCCAGTTAATTTTGGACTACTTTTGTCTTGAAGTTGCTCTCCATCAGAGTGACTTAGTAATCTGTTACTGGTTAAACTCTGTGCCTTGGACCTCCACTGATGGAAACTGCTTTCACTGCTGCACCCTGGAGCTTCTCATGATTTACAGCTGCAGAAGAACTGGGACCTTCATGGGAATGTACACAAATAGCGCTCACTATATAGGCTGCTATTTCCATTATCAATACGTAATTGATCACTTGGGCTGTGTGGTTTTGTTTGAGATTCCTAGCAGCAAATGAAATTATAGTACAACAAAGTGAAGATTAGGCCAGTAATAAATACAGAGCAGGTATTTTTACTGAAGCTACCAAAAAAACCCCAGCAGACTGAAGAACAGCAAACCTCATAACTGTATTTTAAAAAGAATACAGTGAGAGGGGTATCTGTGGTGCTGACTAGTCCATCCTCTGCCATATGCTAAGCTTTAACAAATTGTGGAGGAAAAAATAAGGGCAGGCAGGGAGGCACTTCTGACTTAATCTCTCTCTATTTGACAAGATAATGTGATTTTTAGATGAGGAAACTGCAGTAGCTCTCAGTTGTCTTGACTCCAGTAAACACCACCACAAGTGAAAGAGGAACTGTCCCACAATTTAGGACTCTGCTTTTCAGTCTCTCTTCCCATAAGCATTTGACAGCACCCCCATGACAAGATGAGGAACGTGGTCCTTATTTTAAAAAGACTGGATCAACTTGGAGCCTGCCGACATTAATGGCCTGTCCATAATGATGCAGCTGGATTAACTGGTATCTTTACGAGTATGAGCCACCAATATAATGTAGGTAAATGCGATGCAGGGTTTCGTCATACAAGACAATTTTTAGCAGAAAGAAGGAAATATTTCTGCCATTCCCCAAACACTGTGGAGGCATCATCTGGAGCACTATGAAATCCAGTTATCATCTGCTACACAGGCAAAGGCATTCAAACTGGGGTACATGTGGGGGGAGAGCTACTACAATGAGATCTGAAGAACTCCCCTGATAAAAAGAGAATAAAATGCTTCAGTGTGCTTAGTCTCGCAAAAAAGGCTAAGGGAGCATATGCTTGTTTGAATAACTATATTAAGAAATAAAGTAGAAGGACGAGAGAGTTGCAGTTTGAGGTAAATAAGAATAGTAGCACCCAAATGAAAGGTGTAAGCTGACCATTTAGGCTGGAAAACAGAAGACTGCAATTACAGCAAAAAATCCTGAGAGGAACTCTGTGGGACTGTCTCCTCCTTTTTCCCCTGTGGGTCAGCGCAGCCTGAGCCATTCCTGATGCACCTGCCAGGCCTGTTCGCACACCCGCTCCGGGAGGGACCACTGGACCTGGGCAGCCGGCTCCCTGCTCGGCTCGTCTTCCAGACGGGCAGCTGTATCCTAATGGCTACCTTAAACCTTTTCTGCCGCAATTTAAAGCACTTTTCTTCTTATCCTGTCCTTAGTGGTTATGGAGAACAAATTACACCTCTCTTCTCTGTGACGATGTTTCACACCCACTTGTGCTGCTCCAGGTCTCAGGACTCCTGAGCCTTCTCACCCCGATCCTTCCTGGGTGGATTGACTGCCCCAGCCTGTGCTGGGACAGGTCTTATGCATCTGTCAAGGACTTTTCTTTAATTTCTGGCATCAGATTTCCTTGCCACCTTTGGCAGTCACTTAGCTACCGTGAGAAAAAGTAATTCCAGTGCAAGGACATGTATGGGAAATCGCTGGAGAGAAGCAGCAATCTTTGTTGGAAAAATTGACAGGAGAAGATGGAAATCTCCGATTTTCACTTCTGCCCAAATTCATTCATTGGGTTATAAAGCAATTTTGGTTACAGGTTCAACATATGTTTTCCACTAATTTTCATGCAAACAAACTTCTCTTAGACTAATTTAGATTTAAAGTAAATATAAGGTAATGTGAACTGTAGCTACTAGCTCTCCAGAGTGATTATGAGTAGATTTTTTTGCACTATTCTGCTGTTTTTGTGTGTGTATTAAACTCATTTGGTTTTTTTCAGGAAAAGAATTACATTAAAGCAACTGTAGCTCAACTCAGCCCTGGAGGGAGGCAAAATTTCCCATAACTGAGCAGGAAAAAGTGAAAGAGAATTTATGTTATGGTATAGAGATGGTGCTGGTACACAGATATCCAATAAATGCAACAAATTTAAATATGAAATCTGTGAGAAATTTTTCTTCAGCTCTTCTCAACAAATAACAAAAATGGAAAATAGCATGTGTGCATTAGCACCTAGATACTGCTACGAACACTATGCTGCAAATAGTTCTTATAAATGGAGAAATAATTAGCAACATTGTTAATTTACCAGAATCAGGACATTGTGCATTCCTTCCTTCTTCAGCTGTTGGAGGTACTCTGGCAGACCTGCGTAATTCACTTTATCATAGGTAAAGTCCAGGCGACGTTCCATGTAGTCGATATCAAAATGTTGGACATCCTAAACATTTTTAAAGTAAACATTACATGAGTACTACATCCAGCTCTGGAGCCCTCAGCACAGGAAAGACATGGACCTGTTGGAGTGGGTCCAAAGGAGGGCCACAAAAATGATCAGAGGGATGGAACACTGAGGACACTGAGAGAGTTGGGGTTGTTCAGCCTGGAGAAAGGAAGGCTCCGGGGAGACCTTATTGTGGTCTTTCAATACTTAAAGGGGACTTACAAGAAAGATGTGGACAGACTTTTTAGCAGAGCCAGTTGTGATGGGACAAGGGGTAATGGCTTTAAACTAAAAGAAGGTAGATTCAGACTAGATATAAGGAAGATATTTTTTATGATGAGGGTGGTGAAACACTGGAACAGGTTGCCCAGAGAGGCGGTGATGCCCCATCCCTGGAAACATTCAAGGTGAGGTTGGATGGGGCTCTGAGCAACCTGGTCTAGTTGAAGATGTCCCTGCTCATTGCAGGGGGTTGGACTAGGTGACCTTTAAAGGTTCTTTCCAACCCAAATGATTCTATGATCGAAGTATGTGATATGGAAAATCAGAACGTATGCAACTGTATTTCTAAAAGGTAACTAATGTATAAAATGAAACCTAAGAGATTGGCTATACTAATTGTAAATAATTGTCAGGCCAAATTCAGCTCCTATAAACCTACATGGTAGTAATGGACAAAATGGAAATGTAGAAGTCCTAGTTTAGCAACTGTTTTGCAGTGATATGCATCAGAAGTACCATAATTTATTTTTAAAATGCTAGCACCTCATACTGCATAACAGTAAATCCACACCAGAACCGCCTGCTATGCAGCCAAGAGCAGCACTTAAACCTCATGTTCAAAGCCTGCTTTAAATGTTCTTTTAAGCATTATAAAGATATTACATGCAAAACCACTACACAGGATTATGAACACCCTTTTATTCTACAGTTCTCTTTGTAGGATAATCACTTTTCCTCTATTATAATTTTATTCATATCACTTTGGATTGTAAAATTAGCATACACAGTGAAAAATTCATACTTACGTATGGGATATCATAATAGTGCATGCGATCGACAGTTTTCTTTAAAACATCAATGTTGCCATAACCCCATCGGGAGAGGTGAAATCCAAGAGACCAGTAGGCAGGCATGTGTGGGCGTCCAATGGCCTGCAGCAGGAATGAGGAATACAGAAATGCAAAGCGTGAGATGAAGAGAAGTTATTCTGAAATATCAGGAGAGGGTCACAGCTCATTTAAGCCACGAAGATCAGGGTACAGGTGTCACCCACCCATGAAAAACCCTTTCCTTCCTCAGAACGGCTCACTGTACTTCAGTGAGCTTGTCCAGCTTGGCTTCAAAAAAGCACTTCTCCTGGTGGGCCCTTAGCAGAGGCTCTGAGTGACACCCACACTGAGCATCACTTCTGAGAACACCTCAGTGGAAGACACGGTGTATAAAATCCAGGCTAACGTTAAATGAGGGTCTCAGTGAGGCCTCAGCCATGGCACAGTAGCATGTGCCTTCACTTACACAGCACACACCGGCAGAAACCCAGCGTGGAGCCTCGCACCGCCTGACCTGTGCCAAGTCCACAAACCCTTTGGTCAACAGCAGGCAAATCTCCAACGCTACACAGCAACTTTAGCTTTGTTAATCTCTCTTGCTGCATCCAGCTGAACTAACTCAATGAGAGTCCGATGTTTATTTGAGTACTCTGAAGTTTTAATTATATTTACACACCATCCTGATGAAATTCTGTTACTTATGAGTGACTGCTCTTATTGCCGGCCCACAGCATTGTGTTGCCAGGCATTGACAAACCTCTTCAAAGTCAGAGTTACTGTTTGGTCCCGAAATTCTCAACTGAAACATGAGGTAATGAGTTAAATATGATTTTATAAATATTTGATTTCCACTGGCTCCACATAATCCAGCCATAAATTGCATGAGGAAACTCGATTGAGAGCACAGGGGAGCGAGGCATCCTGCTCTGCTTCCCCTGGTGAGAGCTGCTCTGGCAACCTGGGACAAGCAGCGAGCCACCATGATGTGTCTGCTCTAGAAATAAGCTGAAATCTGGTGTTGCCTCATTAGTACACACTAGTGTTTTCTGGGGGACATCTCTTGAAATCCTGACTCCAGTTTTAAACAGTTAGATCCCATGAAATTAACCTTTGTTCAGTATTTCTAACATCCTTGCAGGCAATACATGGAAATCTAGCTCATAAGCACCGTGACTTATTTAATCAGTTGCAGGTATTGACTCCCTTTGGCTAAATAACTGTTCGTCCCTTATTTCCTTATGGACCTCCGTAGTTAGGTAATTAGGCTCAGAAGTGCAAAAGAACAAAACTTGCATATTGGCAGCTGAACCCCATGTACTTTAATTAAATAAAACAAGGCGCTCCTGGCACTCTGTATCTATTCCATTGCTAAGCTCTCTAGAGATCGCAATGCATAAAGGCACACCTTCCTACGGGATTTCCTCCAGTAAGAGTCTGACCTGGGAAAGCAATGCTGAACTTGAGATTGCTCTAAAATATGCCATGGATGCTAGAGCTGGTGAGATGTGCAAACTGCACCGGACAGAAAAACAGATGCAGGAGAGAAGCAGGGAAAAGCAGAGGATGATTTAATGCACCTGAGCTGGGGGAGCACACAGGGTAAATTGCTTCCAAAAGAGAATGGCTTCTGGACAGACAGGCAAACTTTAAGCACTAAACATTACAAATTTGGCTACACAGTGTGCTTTCACATGTTGGGATGCTGCTGTCTCACCTAAGAAAAAGCAGGAGGAGGCCAGAACAACTGGTGAGGTTCGAGTCCCTCCAGGAGGGATGCTCTGGCTGAGCAGCACAGCTGCCCCGGACGCCTGCTACTCGTCCCATTCCACCAGACTTAATTCTCTTTATCCTCCTCAACACCTACTTGACCTCCAACTTAGCTGGAGGCTAAGCCCTTCAGAGGAAGTGAGAGCAGCTATCAGCAGCACGCTCCTGACACGGCTGCACTTAGCCTTCGCCGCATGCCGCTTTGCCCTTGCTGGGAGAGGCCCTGGGCAGATGAAGGTGGCCCCCTTCCATGCAGGGGGTAGCCAGTGGGCAGAGATATGCCGTTGCCACCATGGTGCAGTCTCATCTGGTTACGCGTGTCATTAGTTATTTCCAGCTTGTGTGGGCACACCTGATCCCCCAGACCATCTTTCAAGCTCTGCTGGGGTTTCCTGTGGAGAGCTGAATGGGGTACGATGGCTCAGGACGATCTCGTAGATGTCCTGTGAGCCAGCACCAAGGTGTCTAGCAGAGCACAGCAAGCCTCAGGGCAAGAAGTCTGCTTCTCTGTTGCAACTGCACTCACCATATTAAGGATAAATTCATCTGAAGAGGCAGCAGAGCTTGTTTTAGACCAGCTAACGCTGCAAGATGAGCTCTGTGAACCCCACCACTTTGTGCCCCTAAAGCAGATGCACATTTTGCCCTTGCTTTCTCTACTGTAAACAGGGAATGACCTCTACAAACAAGGTTAAAAAGACAGACCAAAACAAAAGAACTGCCTCAATGAAATATAATGTTTTGTGCACAGGCTTCTCCCCTTGGACAAGAGGAAGAGGGAAAACCAGCTGATAAATATTCATTCTGTGGCTGAACACAGAGCCCAGTGCCCTGGCAGGATGTCTGCGTGGCATCCACTGCCTCTCCCCAAGTGGGCTGGGAAATGGGAACCACCGTGGAGGTGACCAGCCTTGGGAACCACTGGGCAGCCCTGCTCCGGGTCCTGCGATACCCGGTTTGCTCCTGGCTGGGGAGGATAGTCAGCCTGGGACATCGCCAATACAACATGGTTCAAGAGCTGGATGGGGATTTGCTTCTGCCCCCATGTCCCACCAAGCACCTAGGTGGACACCAGCAGGGCTGGAGGTGGAGTTGTGGCCACCGGCGTGCCAGCCAGGGTCCTTCCCAAAGGGCACGTCCCCAGCACTGAGGTTTGCTGAGGTTCAGCTGCTCGCCCTTATGTGATGGTGCTGTCTCGCCTGTGGACCTCAGAGCTGCCCCACAGCAAGGTAGTATCTCTGCACAGCATCCCTTGAAAAGTTTGGGATTACAGCTGAACCAACTGAAGAAAATCCACCTTGCGAGCAAGATATTAAGTTTTAAAGCAATTAGTTCCCCAGGTTCACCAGGCTGGCGCATCTATGGTGAGCTTAATTGAAATCAGCAGAACATTTGAAGAGGAAGGATGAAAACAGGGCAGCTGGGAAAACAAATGTTCTTTTTTCTAATTATGCTGCGGACTCCTCTAATGGATCCCCCTGAAGCTTCCTGATAAAGTAACTGACATATGGTACCTACTCGCAGATGGATCAGCAGAGGCAGGGATGTAATTCTGCAAACCTGAAAACTCATGTTGGATTTGATATATATTTAGGATCTAGTTAATTCATATAGATTGCATTCTGCATACAAATGATCATAAAATGCAGTAGGCAGAGAAAGCCTGCTTGGCAAAATTGATTCCCATAGAATCAGAAAAGGTAAATGAGGTATGGCAGGGAACTGAGGGAGGAAAACACGAGAAATGCAGAAACAGCAAACATATGGGGTATCCAAACTGAGAAAAAAATTAGGAAGATACGGTAGTGAAGAAGCAAAAAAAAAAAAAGATCCTATTTTCTGTTCCACAATTCCTCCTGCACTTGGTTCTTAAATAACTCCTGGTGTTGTTTAATAAATTCACTGTTAGTTTTTCCAGGTTTACATAACTTGGCTTTATGTAATTTTTTTCCACTTTTTTCAGATGCACCTGAGAGCTGATGAATCTAGGAGGTACCCTGGAAGAGTTTTGCAGTAAGAACAAAGTTCAGTGAAAACACGTTCTACCTAACAGCTAAAATCTATGCCCAGGGAGCAGGCGATCTGTATTCACTTTCCCTGTGTTGGGTTATTGGGCAAATACCATTATTACTATGAGCATCAAGGATATCAACTAAGTTATAAATCCTATATAGTAAATCAGGATCCTATTCTATTAACACTATGACCAAAGATTTTGATATGAGAGACAGCTGAAGAGTTATGCCCTATGTATTACAGAGTTTGGAGAGAGAGATACTCTTTCCCATGCTTACAAAGGAGCTGAGATCTCCAGCAATGCAGGTACAGGGGCTCAGCACGAAAGATTGCTAATCTTGCACCCTGATTAGCCATACAAAATGACTCTTGAAACTTGATATTTGCTTCAACTTCCTTTCTTTAAGGATGAGCTGTAGGAGGAAACTATAAAAATCCAAGTGGGCTAACGTTCTGGATTTAGACGCAGAAATAGTGTATTTGGATAATCACACAATGGCTAAATTACACAGGTGCTCCTATGGCCCAGATATCTGTATCCAGCTCATCCCCTATGGCTGAGGCAGGCAGGTGAGCGCTGTGGGCACCTAGTAAGGCAGGGGGTAACCTTCACTCAAAGTCTATGCACAGAAGTTGAACCTTGTTTTAGGAGAGCAAAAAGAAAGGTACTGCAATGGCTGAACCATTAAGAAGATGCTCATAACGTCAGGAGTCTAAAAATTTTAAGGACTTTCAATGCGAAGGTTTTCAAGCCTTGCTCTTTGCTGCACATTTACCAGCTGCTTAGTCTTTCTTGGGGGACTCATGAATTCAATTGCGAGGCTCTCACTGAATCATCTGTGATAAACTGTAGGTACAAGCAGGTTGCCCATGTTACCTCCCAAATAGGAGGCTGGACGAGAGACCTCCTGAGGTCCCTTCCATGCAGAACTATCCTACAGTTCTGTAAGGAGGAAGTAAACCAGCAATTTGCTCTCAAAACAGAATTAGAAGACAAGCCGTATGCTCTCTTAAAGCTTGTCATTGGATAATTTGTCATAAAATAACAAATTCATGGCCTTCACTCCCCCCAACAGCTGTTAAATGTCCATTTGTTGAACTACAACTTTCCTGAGTTTTATAACTTTCCTGAGTTTCCTTTTGCTATGGAGCTCACATCTTACCGCTGCGCACTGTTACTCTGTCCTGAAAGGCCACCGGGGGACTTGGCAATGGCGGTCTGGTATTAGGTCTGGCTGTAGAGCCTCAGGTAGGTTCAGCTCAATGGCTGAGCTCTTTAGCTTATTACTGCTTTTTTCCATTCTCCTGCAAACCGAGGTGTTTGCCATAAAAAGTGAGATTTGTGTTATATAACCATTCTGCACACCGGACCCCTTCTGTAGTAGGAGAAAAGTGTGATTACTGTCCAATATACGTATATAGCTGTGGCAGGGCTGTCTCTGATGTGCCAGGAGAGGTGCTCCTCATAGCTGGGCTCAGGGACAGGAGGGAGCAGAAGAATTGGGATGGAGAATTCTCCTTCCCATTGCACAATGCCCAGCACATGCCCTATCGCTGTTGTCACCGCTGTAGCACTGTGGCGACACTGGCAGGATGCATCCTACAGCCCATCTCTGCTCCATGCAAGACACAGCACGGGGACGGAGGTACCGGCATTCGGCCCTCTGCTCCCTTTCCACTCCCTGCATTACCCTTGGAGCCTATTTAAATCAGATTAGCCTGGGACAGGCTAGTACTGAGGGCCACCACGGCTTTCACTGACGCCTGTCCTCACCCCGAGGATGCACAGAGAGGTTGGTAGCCCTGGAAGGGCAGCTGCAAACATCCCTGCTCACCACACAGGGAGCCCTGCTCCTGGCACAGCCCAGCTGCCTCCAGCTGGCTACGCAGCACTGGCTCTGGGCAAGAGCCCGTGGGCCACCCCTGGGTGCTGGCAGCAACCTGGAGAGGTGCACAGGGAAAGCTTCTGTAGTCCAGAGACCCAGTAAATAGCTTTGTTACGAAGCTGTCCTAACTCACTGGTTTGGAGGGAGCTGCATAAAAGCACTGAGCAGAGCCAAGCTCCTAAATCTTTCACAGAAACAAGCATGGTGGGGGCCAGGGGGGGTGGCCCAGATCTTGAAGCGGCACTGAAGGCAACAGCACAAAATGGTTGAGAAAGGTGTAGAGCACTTCAATCTGGACACAGCTCCCTTGCTCTCAACGGGCATGCAGCGGCTGGCACATGGCCACACTGCCCTACCACTGGGGCCATCCTGGAGAGGATGTAATGGGTGGTCCCTGCATAAAGCCCCGGGCAGTGATTTTGGGCTGACGCTTGCACAGGCAGGAGGCGGGTGCCATTCCCCCAAGGAGCTCAATGCAGCAGGGCAGCCTTGGCCCCACCAGGGTCTCCTGCATCCGGGAGCTCCCAAAACACCACTTCCCAGAGGAGACCCATGCAAACAACTGAGACAGCTGAGGGATGGTGCTGAGTGGTGCCTTGCAGACATGGGTCACACTGCTCCTCTCCACCCTCTCTCCGTCCCTGGGGCATGACAATGACCATGCGGGAGAGTCCTCTCAGTGTGGCAGAAACCACAATTGAAAAATCAAGTCTTTTCTGTCTCCTTCACCTTCCCACATATCTTGTACATAAAAGCCAAATCATTACCCTAGAGACTAATAATATGGTAATTGTAACATTTGCGATCTGGGAATTTAAGGATGTTTACTGAAGAAGTTATTATTTCACTGTGAAATTGCTACCATGCATTCTTCAAGATTCCCTAGAGAGCCGAGCACAAGCTCGAAGAATACAGAACAGGGGATTTTTTCATCCTGGCATGTGACATGTCTAGTTAGGAGACGCCCACCGGCTCCCCTTTACCTTTTTCCTTCGCTCCAGCTCCATTTCCAGAGAGGCAGGGGTGGAAAGTGAGCTGCCAGTACCCATCAGCTGGGGAGTGAGAACTCTCTCATTTTATTTTCAGCTGCTGGCCACCTGCTAAGCCACAGAAACGCTGCCTTCAAACACCAGTGAAAGACTTTGAAAAGAAACGGGGACGGCTCTAATCTCCATCGCACCGCTGCAGCGACTCCCTTGAAACAGGTGCTTTCATCGCAGGGATCACAGCTGCAGCTAGGGGGAGAGTCGCTTTACTTCTTTCTTTCTTTCTTTGGGTTTTTTTCGGTTTGATTGCTAATGTGTAAGTTCAAAAGCCAGTTTGCTGGTTGGTCTGTGGCTCCGGGGTCAGAGGTGGCTGGTGGGGAGGAAGCGCAGAGGGAGCTGGAAACCTCTGAGCGATGGAACAGTCGCTCCTGCTCGGGGACGCTGAGGGGCCCCAGCAGCCTCCCACCTCTTTGGGAGGCACCACCTGAACCTCTGCTTGGAAAAGGAAGGTCTAGCAGAGCCCAGCCTTTCCAAAATGACAGCATAAGTGAGGCTTCTTCTCCCTTCCATCATCAAAACAGAACCCAGCAATACTTTTCTTCTGGGCTGAATCCTCTTTTTTCCTCGGTCCAAACCACAATATTTCTATTCTTATTTCAGGCATCTTAAAAGGTGGCAAACACAGGATATAGAGGCTTTAAAAAGGCAGGCAAGACAAACTATTTGCTGAAAATCAGAGCTCAGGCCCCTTGGTGGGGTGGCAGAGGGGAAGGCAGAGCACATGCACATCTCGCTGCGAGCTCCGGCTGCCCGGCTCCAGGACGCCCTACCGCAGGCTGCTCAGCACCTCCGGTTACAGCTTAATCCTCAGGGTCTGCACGCATGAGTCCCCCTTCTCACAGTGGCATGCCCCTTCTCAGCTTTGCTCCACACTCTTTAGGCTTGGCGCTGGTTTCTTCATGCACAGACCTCGGTTCTGAGGTGGCAATTTTCTGTGCAAGTGCTCAGTTAAGGCACCACCTGGCATTCGGTGACCAGGAAGAACATGTTACCTGACACGTTTTTCCAGGCAGCCCTCACTGGATAAGAATTGCATGCACACTCCCAAAACAGCTATTTGCATGCGTACCCTCAGTTCTTTGGAAAACACTGGGCAATTGGAAAGCAAGTAGTTATGCTCTGTGAGACAGCAGTAAATACGTTTTCTTTTTCACATCTATGCTCTTCAGTGCAATTACATGGCTTTTCATTAGTAAAAAACCAGGCTGACGGCTCCAAAATCAACAGGCAATTCCACTGGCAAATAAAGGCTTGAAGCCTTTGAAGTTCATTCAAAATCTCTGAAAGTCCAGCAGACGTAAAGTTCCCAAACATCCCCATTTGTTCTCCACCTAGTTTGTTTTCTCTGTCCACAGTCAAAACACAGTTACGGTCACGTAGTGAAAACTGTAAAACTATCAGGGCCCGGAGAAGAGTAAGCTTGGACAAATTTCTTTCTAATCATTGCATCCCTTTAACGCACTTTCTGCTCTTGATACTGTTCATTGTAAGATACTGCCCCATGTGCCGTATGGAGCTTTCTACTAACCTCTGTGTATTGCTGAATTACGTTTTCGGGAGTGGGTCCAAGGAAGACATAGAAGTCGAGGATCCCTCCAATAGTGCGAAAAGTTAAGGATGGGTTTGGACTCAGAGAAACATCTGAAAAGAAAAAAAACAGGTTCTAGGCACAAACCAACTCTGCACTGTGCATGGGAATGGTTCAAAGCTGCACCAGGGGAGGTTTAGACTAGACATTAGGAAGCATTTCCTTACCGAGAGGGTGGTCAAACACTGGAATAGGCTTCCTAGAGAGGTGGTCGATGCCCCGAGCCTGTCAGTGTTTAAGAGGCATTTGGACAGTGCCCTTAATAACATGCTTCAACTTTTGGTCAGCCTGAAGTGGTCAGGCAGTGGGACTAGACGATCGTTGCAGGTCCTTTCCAACTGAACTACTCTATTCTATTCTATCCCATCCTATTCTAGGCGTATGCACCCTGGGCATGTATCCCCAGGCAGAGGTGGCAACGTGTTCAAGTCACTACCTGACGCCTTGTGGCTACGATTGGATGGGCAAACAGGACCTGTATTTAGGCTAGCAGTTGCCCAGTGTTTCTGTAATCTCCGCTTTCAGATTGGCACTGTGCAGCAGTAAATCACAGAAACCCACACAGAGTAGATTGCATAGATCCATTTTCTCAGTTTCATTTATATAAAAAGGAAACACAAGCTTGTGTTTAGGGCTCCTCTATGCTATTTTAATCTTCTTATTGGAAGTCATTGCCTGCCAGGGGAAACTGATTTTATAGACTGAGTAAAGATTCCCCTTTTCTGAAATTATACCACTGGATTAATACAGTAGGGTGACCATGGCAACGCGTAAAACTATGCTCCACAGACAGAATATAGGAATAACTTAAATCGATTTCATTCAGTTATGCCAGTCCCAGAGGAAATTTCTTCCACCTTCTCCTTTTCCTGTATGCGCATCTATTTAAAAAAAAATTAATCACGTATTTTCACTGAAAATACCTTACCTTGTTAAACAGTCATTCTAATGAAATCCCTTTGAAAACTTTATAGTAATTCCTGGAACCTCAGTTATGGAACAGCCACTCATATTTGTACCACATTGAAAAAGCAATCAGTAAAACAGTTTTTTATAGTAATTTACCACATTTCCATATGCAGTCCATATAGGGAATCCATATATCTTTTTACCTTGTGCATTGGAGTTCAGAAGGAGAACACCGTGGGCATTGGAGTCAGCTTCCACACACATATAGAAAGGGTGAACTCCATAGAGGTTGGCAAATGGCTGAAACATAAACAGCACACTAGGTATGGCTTGCTTTTGCTATTTTTCGTAGGTTTTGCCAGCTAGGTACACATGCAAAGACAAGGAAATGAATTCATTCACAGTTAGAGACTTGCTTTGAAAAGTTGGGGTTTTTTTCATCTAAACTGGTGTGAAGTTAAATTGATAGAAGAGAGTTGTTTTTTCTGTCTCATCATGATGGTATTTTTTAGTCTCTCTCAGTTCAACCTTCCATATTCCACCAAACCCTCCAAAATGGCATGGGTAAGAACTGCTTTGCTAGTTAAAATAGACTCATCGACCACTGACCCCAGTTTAGCCAAACATCTGATGAGGCCTGCTGAAGTCCAGCTTATTTGGATGAACAGAGATTGATCTAAGCATGAAATTCAATGCTTTCCTGAACCAGGATCTTGGCACACAAAATACTTTTTTCTGAACTCTAACTGCATCATAAGAAAGCTTCTGATGAAAGGTTTCAAAGTCCCCTCAAAATGACTCATGGTTTTGTCAGTTAATTAAAACTTATGACACCTGCAAAACCTGTGACATTCCGTATTTGCCATTGATTCCCATTAGCAGGGTTACCATACAGACAGAGGTGCTCCCTCGACAAAGCTGTACCTCGCCACCTCCTTTTGGTGATACAAATTAGGACAAAGTGTTGCATGAAGTGAATTACCGTTGGTGCCTGATCCCTGGTGAACATGCCATAGGTAACAAAGTCCATGTTGTGTTTGAAGGACAGGTGCTCCTGTTCACCAAACCCATACACCGAAGTGGATGGCACGGTAGTTGTGATCTGAAGATACTGGTTGGAGAAAAACAAATCAACGAGGGGACTGTCCCACCTGTGACAAATAAAGGGAGACATGATTAGTTTGCTTATCTTTGGTATACATCATTTTAAGTTCACATCTGGCTATTTATACTTTTTCTGTATTTTGGAGAGTAACAATATTAAAAAAACATTAAATTCTATGCATGCCTCTAACATGCTTAACCTAACACACATTAAATTAATCTTGCAATGGCTGCAGACATCTCATCTACTTATACAATACAATGCATCAGTATAATTTTGAAAAGAACAACCAAAATAACAGAAGACACTATCTATAACCCTATTACCAAAATAAGTGGTTGCTTGTGCTATTTCTATGACAACCAGCGGGGCAGGCTAAAAATTGTTATTACGCAGTGGGGTTCAGAATCTTTAATGAGAAAAACAGACATTTAATTGTTATCAGTTTTCGCTTTTTAATGCTTTGCTGGATCAGGACCCGAATACCCTTGTTACCCCCGACTTTATGGAGGCACCTAAAGCAGAGGGATAGCTTCCTCCAGACTCTGCTTGAATGAGATGTTTACATTGTGATGACTCTCTCCTGCTTCTCTTGCCAGCTTAATGCCTTTATTTCTATTGAATCGTCTGTGGACATGGGCTCACATTTTAATTAGGTGTTACATTCTGTTTCCTATCTCTAGTGCTGTAATGAGCTGCAAGCTAGATGGGGGAGAACATAGTCAAGCTGTGGAGAAGTGTTTCGTTAATGGTATTGTGTATGCCATGAGCATCACATTTAGATAGCACCCTCTTGAGCCTTGTTTAACCATGAATTTGTTACAGCTAATTAAAATAAATGAGCCAAAGCCATAGAGTGTAGAAGTGGCATAACTCTCCTTTTAATGGTCTTTTGTCAATGATTTTGACAAAATTAAATGGTTGATCAAATTGACCGGTAAATCAGAGGAGTGGAAGACAGGCTGTGTCGCTGGGGACCAGCACTACACCTGTGAGGGGAGCGCTCTCTGATGAGCCCTGGCTGCCACCCATGCCACTGGCACCGCTGTCTGAGGACAAGTCCCCGCTGCTGGGAGAACTGGGAGGGCACCGCAGCTCCCACCATGCCAGCCTTGGGCAGCTTTGCTCTCCCCACACAGAATCATGGAATCACAGAATGGTAGGGGTTGGAAGGGACCTTCGGAGATCATCTAGTCCAATGCCCCTGCCAAAGCAGGTTCACCTAGAGCAGATTGGACAGGAATGCATCCAGGTGGGTTTTGAACATCTCCAGAGAAGGAGACTCCACCATCTCTCTGGGCAGCCTGTTCCAGTGCTCTGTCACTCTCAAAGTAAAGAAGTTTTTCCTCATGTTGAGATGGAATTTCCTGTGTTCCAGCTTGTGCTTATTGCCCCTTGTCCTGTCACTGGGCACCACTGGAAAGAGGCTGGGCCCATACTCTTGACACCCGCCCTTTAGACATTTATAAGCATTGATGAGATCCCCTCTCAGTCTTCTCTTCTCCAGGCTAAACAGACCCAGGTCTCTCAGCCTTTCCTCAAAAGAGAGGTGCTCCATGCCCTTGATCATCTTTGTAGCCCTTCACTGGACTCTCGCCACTAGTTAATTTTTTTTCTTGAACTGGGGAGCCCAGAACTGGACACGGTACTCTGGATGTGGCCTCACCAGGGCAGCGTAGAGGAGGAGGATGACCTCCCTCGACCTGCTGGCCATGCTCTTTTTCATGCACCCCAGGATACCATTGGCCTTCTTGGCCACACGGGCATATTGCTGCCTCAATGGAAGCAAGGACAACCACTCACAGGGATGCCCAAGGCGTTCTCCTACCTCTCCATGCAAAAGACAGGCACAGTCTACCTCTAAAGTGTCCTAGACAAGTCCTAAATCAAACACATGTACTGAAGGGTCTATACATTTTTTAAAAAGTCTATTTGCCCTTTCTCACAAGCAGGAAAAGTAAGAATTTGTATTTAAGTCTTGATTTGGTTGTTTGCCAGCAGCAACCCTCCCTCCCTTCCATCATCTCCTCCACCTACACACAGTACCGAATGAGGTTATTTTCTTATAGGAAGGTTAATGCACACAAAATATCCCTGAGAATCCGGCAAACAGAGGCCTTTCTGCAAGAGGCTGCTGCTGTGTAGGAACGGGGATGGGCTCTGGAGCTACGTTCCTGTCCAAAGGAGCGCTGCCACGTAGCTCTGCTCTGTGCCAAGGCAGGCAGGGTCACTGCTCTGAGCAGACCACGGGGTTATGCAAAAAGCAAAGGATGCCGGAGGGGAAATGCTTTGGGAAGAGCTTAAATATCTGTCCTAACTCATTGAGCACTCTCCATGATATCTGTTCAGAGGATATGAGGCTTTGTACATTCATGGTGCCCACATTATGGCACTGACATTTCCCTCGGTGAGAGCAATTAGTGTTACCATGGCATTAAAAGTGCTCCTTCCATGCAGCAACTCCTCTCCCTGCCCAGAAGGGTCGCTGGCATGGTGCAAACCACAACCCTAGGAACAACCCCTCTGCCCAACAAACCTTTACATGTCACGGAGAAACTGTTTTATACCTCATGCATTCCCTCGGGGCCACTGTCACGCTCTCAACTTCTGCACGGCATCGCCAGACAGTGCCCCTCTCTGCACCCCTCCGTCACCCGGCTGCCGGGGGCTGCCGCTCCCCGCAGCGCAGCTCCCCGTGCTCTGCTGCCAGCCATCGCTCTCCATCGGCCTCGGCTTTTGTCAGACCTCCGCTTGCCAGAACTGCCATGCGCTAAATATAGCATTAAATATGACATAAAAAGACTGGGAATGGCGCTCTCTTTTTTCCAGGCACCATTATGTCTTCTCCATCTGAAGGAAAGCATGGACAGGTTTTCCCCCGGCACCTCTCTCTGCCTCCGCTCCCCAGTGGCTGCCCTCGTGCTCTGCAGCGCACTGTGGTAAGCTGTTGTGTTAATTTATGTGTTTGCTTGTGCTGTGTTGGCAAAGAGCAATCGTTTAAACAAAAAAAGTTGTCTGTCATTCCTTAAACACTTGGAGACAATAAAAGAAAATGCTATATTTCTCCCACCTCCCCTCCTGCTGGTTTAAAGCAGATAGAAGGAACAAAACAGGAGGGAGCATAAAATGACACCATGTGCACAGGAATTTGCATGGTTCTCCTCCGACAGTCCTACAAACTGTAACAGTGCAGTGATGGATAACAGAAGAGACCTAAAAATCTAAAAAATCTCAAAACACAGCTGAGCAGTCAGTTGTTCGCTGTCAAAAATTCAACCCCTACCCGCAGTTAGACATGGCAACGCCTCTGAAGATGAGATCCCTTTTCTTTGCACGAGAGGTAATGGCTGCACTCAGGTTTGCTGCTGAAGGTCCTGACCCTTTAGTGCCTCTGTGGTGGGAACGCTCCTGCCTGTGGAAACACAAACTGGGCTCCCCACACGTCTGCCTGGCCCATCGCCTGCTAACAGTTGCCTGCTGCCTGTCAGGGAAGTCTGGCTGATAAAAGCCAGCATTTTCTTCCAAACACCGTGCACTACACTCAAGAGTAAACCTCTCTAAGTTTTAACCTCACATCAGGAAAAAAAGAATAATTCAGGATTGAAAAGACCCATGTGAAAATGAACATTTCTGGCCAGCAAGTGAAGCAGTCTCACATCCGGCAGTCAACCCTCAGGTCACCAGGATAAAACGTAACGAGAGCCGACCAGGGCAGCAGTATTAAAGGAAAGTGAGTAGGCAGATAGATAAAACATCTCCTTTGTGTTGAAGGTCTAGTTTATGACTAACATTGTCATGACATTTGAGGGGAATGACTAAAAGGCAATATAAAATGGTTTTCAGAATTGCAATCATCAGTCCTTTGTAATACAAACTGGACACGGCAATTTACCTGGTTGAATGAGTTTGCTCTGTTGAAGTTCATTGGAGACCAGTAACCACAGTGTGTGCAACAGCTTGGAGCACTGACTCGCCTGCCGTGAGCAAGCAACTGGTAACACTTACAAAGGTGGTCTTATAAAACCTCCAGAATGAGGAGACTTGGGACACATATGATACATCATTAAGATATGCATCGTGCATTATCTGGACATTCAAAAATCATTTTAGGCTGGGAGAGGGTTTTTTTTTTTCTTTTTGTTGCAATGAATCCAAGAGAAATGAGCTCATTACTTTAAGGTGTGAAGACCTGTCCCACTCAGTTGCTTGGAGAAAATGTCCTCTCTAACGCCTGCTTTTCTTGGCCTCCAGACCCTTTGGAAGTGTAGCCTTGTGAAAGGGAGCGCACTATATATATTATCTGTGTGCAGATTCAGGTGGAAACTTCACACGTCTCAGAAAAGTGGGTGTAAGCCTCCTGGCAGAGCTCTGGCATACCTTCTCAGAGGGCACGGGCTATGGCTGTACGCGCAGGCTGCCTATAAAGCAGTAAAGCACCTTAGGGACTGAGGAGCATAGGCCCTATTTTCAGGAGAAACTCAAATATATTTGGTCCCTGAGTCACTCCACTTGAGCTGCTGGGGAACATCAGGATCCCAGGTTTCCATGATTTTCCATTGCTCTCAGATTGCTGAAAAATATTTCCAACATCTCACAACAGCTGCATTCCTTATTGGCTGTAAGTCTTGGGGCAAGCCCAGGCACCACTGGCCTGCGGAAGGCACACCAAGAAGGAATTTTTATATGCTTATCTTACTTTTAAGGTGATTTATCAAATAGGAGGAGAAAGTCAGCACCAGCGACCAACAGATTTTCCACAAAAGTGACATTTTAAAAGAAAGAATTGCAGGGTATATTTACAGTTATTGACACAGTTCTGCTCTACTTCTACTGTATTCATTGTCATGGTATCAGGGCATCTCCTATAAGTGGCTGGATATACAATGCTTCATTTTTGTTCTGAAAAACGCTTGGATAAGTGATATACCTGCAATACTTCTCGCCTACATAACATAAATCTTAATGAATAGAAGACTAAAATAACAGTTCTTACAAACTAGGAGCAAGCCCAAGCTACCCATGATGCACACAATTTGCTCCTGTTGCTTTCAGCAAAATTGCAGTTTAAGACAATAGCATTATAAATCATTCTAATAGCCTTGCCTATGTAAAAACGTCTTCATGGTAAGTGGCGTCTGTGCTTACTACCACAATCAATAAAAAAGGCAGCTGAAGTCTGCAGCAGCCTTTTGGAAATTAGGGAAAATCTTGATTAGATTTCAGTTATTTGTGCCGTATCTTCCCAAGTGTGATAGCAAACGAGGTATTCCAAACTCTTAATAGAGAGAGAGGAGCACTTATCTGGCTTGGGAAAAATGTTCTGCCTCCCATTATTTGTATGACATCATGAAAGAAAAGTCAGTTGGAGAACGGATATTAAAGTGGAGAATCAAATCACTAGTCCATCCCTCTGCAGCCTGTCTCCAGCAATGGCCCAGGCCAGACATCGCAGAGGAAAGCACAAGATGTCACTCCGAGCCAGTCTTACAATAATCTGCTTATGGAGGAAGTTTCTGGCTGTTTTCATGGAATTAGCTTATGTTGTGAAACATGGAGACAAAAATAGTTGTTGGGTTTTTTTTCTGCAGATGATTTTTTTATTATGTGTGAATGTGTATCCTGCTAAGCCTCCCGTGTCAGTCCTGCCCTGGGGCAACGAGTCCCACAGAGCAATCACAGGCTGCAAAATGAGGATGTCTTTGTTATTTATCGCTGCCTTAAAGCAAACAGTTCCTGGCCTTTTACTCTCTGTTCTTGAGGAAATCTACGCTTTCTTGAAGCCTTCATGCTCACACTTCATACTACCTCCTCCAGTGGTTGCTGCTGTTAGCGGCAGGAGCAGAAGACAGAATAATACTCACCCTGACAGCGCGTGCCACTAAATAATGCAGAGGCTCTGTTTTGCTCCCGCGCCTGCCTTATCACAACCCAGTGCTCTCTCTCCTGCTTTTATTACTGTAGTGCCCTTGGCCAGCGATGGGCCAGTTTCCCAGTAGAGCTGCAAGATCAGCTAGGGTAGCATGAGCAAGGATTTATTCAACTAAAGCCAATTACAAATTTCTTGACAAAACGTTTTGCCACTGATCATGCCAATTTGCCAAAACAGGTATTTTCCCAGCACCACGGGAGCAGGGAGAGGTTCCGCACAGCCTCGATGGCCCCACAAGGCCGGTAGTTTGGGAGCTTCACCTCCAGGGTGGGAGACCCAGGCCCCAGTCCCTGTCACCGGTGGTTCAGATCTGAGGCTTGGAGCCTTAAATCAGCTGCAGGTTTGAGTTACATTCCCAGCAAAATGGAAAACACTTGACATCTGTATGGGAGTCGGGGCTCTGTCTGCCCCTGCTCTCAGCTGTCCTCCGTGGCACTTCAGCAGCAAAAATATAGAAGGACCTTCCCCAGCCACCAGTGAAACAGCGGGAGCACAGGAGAGGGTGAAGAAGAGGGGCAGGAGCAGGCAGGACTGGATGGGACAGAGAAAAGGACAGCAGTGGAGGAGGAGAGAGGTAAGAGGGAGGAAGCCAAGAGACATTACGGGGAGGAGGAAGGGAGGGAGCCCAAGAGCTCCTGGTCCCGGAGCCCCCAGCAGCGCCTGGATCATTTCCCTGCATGACCCCGTCTAATTTTCACCCCATGCAGGCGAAGCAGCGGCTGTCGCCTGATTACCTTGGAGCAAGCTGAAAATGTAGCGGGACTTGGCCTTTTATTCATGCTCCTGGCTCCGCGAGAGGTTTGCAATCAGCTGTTAATGGCTCTCCCCTCACGTAATTCATTCCTCTCCCCCGTTACTGTGATTACACGGAGCCCTGAGTTTGTCCTGCCCTCCTCGAGCTGCTGCTTTGGTAGCTGGGCTACGGCAAAGGCTCCGTGCACACAGTGAGCGGGAGAAACGCCTGTAAAGCACATTCAGGGACATCTCAAACTCTCCGCTGCCTCTCCCCTGCAACGTTTCCAACATGGTATTAAATCATTGCTCACGAGGAGGAGGCTTTGTGCGCACGAGTGGCAGAGCTGGGATGGGGGTTTATACCAGGCAGACAGACGGGGAGCCGGCTGTCAGCTACCCCGGCACTGCAATGTCTGCGGCGCAGAGACACCGACGGCGGGACAGACTGCACCACGGAAAGGAGGGGAGAGAAATACAAGCGTCGACTTTCAAAGAACAACCCAAACCCATACCATGCCTCTGCTCGGGACAGGCTGCTCCTTCCCCACGTGGACTGGGTCAGCCGCGCCACAGCACGTTGGGGATCGTGAGGGATTTTAGGCTTTTTTGAGGGGTGGGTCATCCAACAGCATGAAGCTGCTGGTGAGGGATAAGGAGCATCATGTAAAACAGATTTCTGAGCAGTTGGGATTGCTTTACAATGGGAAAGCCTTCCTCAGAGATAACAGAAATGTCCAGCAGAGCACCTGGACCAGGTTTGGCGTAGATACTAGTTATTATCCACTCACACCTGGGGAGTGCAACTGCAGCACCTGTTGAGGTTTTGTTTGCCCACATCAGCTGTTCTCAGCAATATTTGTGTGCATGTGAAGATTAACAATTGACTCAGCTGTTCATTGAGACAGCAAGGCCATGGCTGTTTGCATCTTAAAATATGAGCCGGAAGGCCCCCCAGGTGTTACGTGCTTGCCTGTTTCTCAGGGACACTTGCCAACACAGCCTGCCCTGACCTGGCACAGCCGCGGAGGCTGCCGGCTCTGCACCTCAGCGCCTGGCCCTGGGCATGCTGGATGTCCTGGAGAGAAGCAGCTCCCACCTCTGGAGGGAGCTCAAAGGAAAAGACTTGGGTTTTAGCACCTTCTCTGCACACCGCGCCTGGGAAAGGGGTGGGGGACAAGGCAAGGATGAAGACGCTCTGCAGCGGTTCCTGCTGAGTCCTTGTTGCAGCCGCGGAGCCCGCTCAGACCCACCTCCCACGCGTCCAAACCTGCCTTTGGGCAGGTTGAACTAACATGAAAATCTACTTAACATGCCAGATGCCACCAGCGCTCCCCCGGACACAGCCAGCCGGTGCAGTCACTGGTGGGGATGCTTCTGTAACGCTGCTTGCTGAGGGTTCATCCTCCCCAGTCGAGCAAATGCAGGCACGCATGGCTTTTAGGTCAAGATATATAACAGGCTTTCCTGTTTTGAAAGAAGATTCCCACCTGCACAGCTCCTCTGGTGGCTAAGGAGGTTGCAAATCCCTCTAAGTCAGGCTGTGGAGGTGTCCCTGAGCGCCTGCAGTCACTCACTCTGACGGGACAGACAGGCAAGCAGATGAAAGGGAAGCATTTTTGCTCCTCACACAGGGAATTTAACTCCAAATATGATTCAGCTGTGAGAGGAACAGCTCCCTGCCAGGATGCGATCCTTCAGTCTATAAGTAGCGGCTGTGCCATTTCACATGAAACAAAAATTCCCGGGAACACATAATTTCCCTTTCTATATGCAAAATCCTGTGTCTCTGCTGATAAGAATCTTTTAGCAGCAGCCCTGCCATTGTTTGCAGGATAAAAACCCATTAATTGCTTATTATATTCCCCCACATTATCCTCTTTTTGGGGTCAGCTGGGTTTCAGGAGAACTCCTTTACCTGCCCGGAGGCAGCGTACGCTTTTCCAGCAGCAGCGCTCGACAGCCGAGCATGGCTGCCCAGCGCTGCGCTCGTGCTACTAACCGAGACTGCCCTCTACCTCCCCGCGCTCTGCTGCACATCGCTGCTGCGCCCCGCGCCTGCGCTGCTGCTGAGCGCGGATTTTGGGGGACAAGGGGTGCCCCGCTGTCAGGGGTATGGAGGAGGCTTCCCCAGGCCCACGGCAGGCCAGCAGATGTGCCCTCCGGGAAAACTGCTCAGTGGGGACCAGCTTGTGCTCCTCTGCCTCTCGCTGGAGTTGCACCTTCGGCAGCTCAGCAGATCAAACCCTGCATCTGCTTCACGGCAGGCCCCTTCCCTTAACTGGGGCATCCCAAATTTGAGCATGCCCTGACTAACCAAGCCCAAACCCTTGGGGTTTGGGTGAAGATGGGGAGGACTGAATGGGAACAGGCCATGAGCTAGCCACTTGCCATGTCTCATTATGCATTCACCTCTTACATCACCATTCCAATTAACGAGTCTTTACAAAGATCTCTTATTACAAAGAGAAGAAAATTGGGCCTTTAACGTAAGCCCACTGTTTTCACAAAGCTGTTAAGTCTAACGAGGAATTAAATTATTTTTGTTATCGGAGTAATGCATAATATATTCATTTACAATAGCTTGCAAAAAGAAAACTTTACAGAATTGGCTGTGACGTGTATGAAAAGAGATGCCACAAGATTGTAATTTAAAAGGATGGGCAGCTAATTAAAAACCGAGCGCAGTGGTTCCATCTGCAGACTCAAACCATTCTAGAGTCTGTATTGTCTTACTTGCATCACACATATTAAGCCATCCTTACACTGCTTGCAGAGATAATTCTTATAGAGTCTGTTTAAGAAAGAGTGGGGAATTCTTTAATTTCTTGATTTGGGGGTAGATTTGCCAATGCATGAAATGAATCACTTGGTTCCCAATGACCTTCTGGGAAAGTGCTTGCACTAATGGCGGGGTGCAAGATGGACAGAGCTGGTGCTGAGGACCCAGCAGCCACACACGTGTTGGGGGATTGCTCTGAAACAGCCCATTAGAAGCCGGATGGCATTGCATGTGAGAGCGCACCCGGTAAGGTCACGTGGAAGGGACCTAAACCACGCTCCTCAGGACCACCGCAAGGTCAGCCAACGCACAAGAGGTGGGTATAATCAGGAGCTTCACATCAAACATGCTGCTGATCTGAATTAAAACGCTAATATAGACACAACCACAGCCTGATGCAAACCGTACCCGTATTTCTATATTCTGCGCATCTCCTTCACCCGCCTGTGTCAAGCAGCGATGACCCAGAGCGGTCTGTAACACTGTCATTCGTCACTGCAGAGAGCCAGAGGTGGCTGCTAACGCCATGCTGTAGCATCCCCGAATGCAACTGGCAGGAGCCCACCTTGATTGGGACTCCCTCACTAAGTAGCATTACACACTAGAGATCTGTTGGTGGAAGCCAAGAAAATGGGAAATTATGACAACTGGGGACATTTGCTGGTAAAGGGAGTTGTTGCTGAAGTTAAACTTACAGTACCAGCTTGAGAATACAACTGGTATTTTTGCAGAGTGACAAACTAGACCCACAAATGCCATTCACGGAAATCAGTTAGAAGCTTATGGCCTCTGTGGCTTTGAGCTTTAGTTTCCTAGGCCTACCTCTTGGAGAGTGTCGCAGATTTGGTGCTCAATTTCTGACACATTAAAACACCTCAAATTTCAGAAAACTTAGTTCAGTGCTTTCACGAGTTGAGTCTACCTGTGTCCCAAGCTGGGAAATCATAGCCTCAAAAGTTATTTGACTTGCTGAATAACCTTTCATACATGCATGTAGATAATTATCTGTTCTACAGGCACATACTCCTATTAATAACAAGTGTTTTCCAGGGACATGGCATAAATCTGTATTTATGCCACATCCAGTTTGTGCTTGAGCCTGTGTCACACAGACACAAGCAATAGGGTGTGAGGAAACAGCGCTCGCCCCATCACGCTTAATTTCTGTGAAAAGCGACGTGAATGACATCTGGTACTCACAGCACAGTGCCGGTGCTTTTCCTCTTGATCTTGAAGTGTGAGGAGTCATCCGTGAACTCCACGTCGTAGTTGGCCTCATCGGCGGTAACCCCGGGGGAGTCAATCTTGAGCGGGACTTCAAACCGCTTGCTGTTGGGGTCGTAGAGCTGAAGCAAGGCAAGGAGGAGGCAGGTTAGCCCATTTGTTAGCGTGTGTTGCTTTGGTTAAATGATTTCCCCCGCCAAATACTCACCCTGAACCGGAGTCTGTCCTTTGTCTGGAACTCCACTTCCAAGAGGACTGGGGAAATGTCATTTCCGAAGAGGGACAAGGCCTGGCGCTTGTTCAGCGTTGCCCTGTGGCAGAAACCAACGCTGGTGCCCACCGCAACCGCTCGCTGCCTGTGACCAGCCTGGCCCCGGCCAGGGGGAGCAACTCAGCTATTCTACCTCAGCTCTTTAAAAACAAATCATTGACTTATCGGGGGAAATAATCTCTGAGGTTAGCTTAGGCTCTCCTTACCATTAATGGACCAAATAGGTGCTGCTGAAGCAAAGAGACCTCGTGGTCTCCTATAACACAGCTCCCAGAGTGGGAGGGAGGGACCACCCCATGCCAGCGCATGGTTTCCTCACCAGAGTGTGGTGCGAGCACCGGACTCCAGCTCTGCGTGGCTTATAAGCAGGGAAAGGTGTCCGCTGTCCTCCTTGCTACCACGAGGAGGGTAATGGACATCTTATGGATACGGTAGCTGCTTGGCTACCACGTGCTCAGCTCACAAGCAGCATGGGGAACGTCTCCATCGAGCTGTTCCCAGGGCAGCAGTGGTGGTTGCCGCGCGGTGCCAGACTGCAGCACCGAGGGAGCCACCCACACGTACCTCCAGCCTTTGGCTGTCTTCTCCGTGTCCCCGCCCAGGGCGTAGCCGTAGGGAGTGTCCTCGGGGAAGAAGCACCAGGGAGCGTTGGCCACGTCGGTGGGGCACCAGCTGCAGCCCCGCGCCTCGCAGACCTCCTGGGTAGCGCCCGGCTGGGGGTGGCAGTCGATGCGCTTCTGCACCGCCACAGCCCCGGCACACTGCCCGTCCTGGCCTGCGCCCAGGCACCCGCCCAGGGCTGGACACGGGGAAAAAAGCAGTCAGAGCAGCAGAAAACGATGTTAAACCCCCCCCTACAACGCAGTGCTCTTTAGTTATCCTTTTTCTGGTGTGTTTTTTCCCCATTTTGGGGCTAACACGCGCAATTCTTTTGACTGAGATGACGGCAGGGCAGCGTGCCCGCTCACGACCGAGACAAGAGCAGCCGGTTTCTTTTACAAGCCAAGGCAGCGGGTCTGTATTGTTCCGTGCTCAGAGCTGCTGGTGCTCAGCTGAGGCACAACTTGCTTGAAACCCGCATGGGAAGTTAAATAGCAGGCTAACGAAACCGCTGGCGAGGCGTGAGAGCAGCGCTTGGGGCCAGCTGAACAGCAGGTGTGCTGCAGGAAGGACTAAAACTGCCGTCGGTATTAAACCGCTACGTTTTCTGTATAGTTATTCCCTCTCATGTTACACACAGAGGTTATCTATATAGATTGATACAAATATGTGAAATCGGCATGCACCTGTACAATATATATAAATATAAAAATACTGATTATATATATGTTTGATTTGGGTTTAATTTTTATATTGTGTGACTACTGCGTATACGTAGGATTAGTAGTTTGTGTTAATACAGATATGGTTATGTGTAAAAGGAAGATGCCAGCAGTAAAAGAAAAGGCACACATGAGTCATTCACAGAATCAGCCTGACAAAAACCTTAGTAAGGTGCTAAATCTTTTCCTTTTTGCAGCTGCAGGTCGAGCCCCGCGGCTCCCCTGCACGGAGCGGGACTGCTGTGAGCAGGGGGACTGTGAGAGCGGCTCCCTGCCGTGCTGACAAAACGCTCTGTTGTCAAATATTCTTAAAGAGAGCAGGCGTACCGTAAGCAGCATACTTATTTTGAAGTTAACTGATGTCATTTTAGTCATTACAGCAATAGTCAAAGATTAAATCTACTTGAACGATAATTGCTCTTTCCCATAAAATGACTAATACCTGTGCTTTAATTTTTTTTTTTTTTTAATGTGGACTGTTTTGTGCTTGAAAGCTTAAAATGTGATTGCTGATGCAGGCTGGGCTTCTCCATATAAATAACTTTACAAGCAGATGTGCACAAGCAATAATTATATATACTGGGAAAATTTACAGAATAAAACTGTAGATTCACTAGCAAATGCCATCACACTGAGATGCCAGAGCTGATTTCCAAGTAGGGGATGGGAACACAGAAAAGCAGGAGCTGAGTGCCATCTACATTTGTCTTTTGCGAAAACTCTCATTCTGCCTTTGATGCAGCAGCATCTGACGCTCAGGTCTGACGCTCCCGGGACGGGCAGCAGAGCTCGCTCCTCCCTGCCACAGCGCCTCCATCACCTTCTAGAGGCAGGAATTAAGAGGTGAAATCCTGTTAACCTTCACCAGCTGCCAGACAGGCAGCCTTGGCTTCCACCTTCGTTTTCTGGGGTGGACAGTCATGCCCCACAGGCTGGCCACTTTCTGTCCAGCATTCAGCTCCCGCGATCTGTCACATGGGAAAGCCCTAAATTCTGATCCTCTTTTTCATCCAAAGTGTGATAGGAATATGAACATCCCTCTAAAATCCCTAAATTATTTCTTCTTGGAGCAGAAATCAGAGAGGATTCATTAATGGTCTAATGAAACACTGAAGACTCTGGGCTGGGTGGGTAAAGCCTTGCCTCTTTGTACTGGGTCCTTGCTGCAGGTGTGGGAAAGACAGACAGATTGCAAGGCCCGTGGAAATAACTGCCTTGCCTCTGCGCCGCTACGCACTGAATACTCCTCCTATTCGAGGGAGGTGGAAGGATCTCAAAGGCTTCCTGCAGCCCTCTGGATCCTGAGGTCCTTAAACCTGGGCAACCGCAAAGGCTAAAAAAATGCCCTACCAAGGACCACCTCTGCAGTCAATGCATGGCTTCTGTGTCCAGCAGCTGTGCGCTGGTGGGACCTGCACATTCGAGTTAACACCTTGGCAGACTAAATCCATCACATTTCATTTAGTTTTGAGGTTTTTTTCTAATAGGAGACAAACGCAGCATCATTGCTGAAATCAAAGAATATGACCGAACATACTACAGCAGAGTATTAACTTGGTGTCATTTTATGTAGCATAGGTTCATGGGAGACTTTTATTAACTCATTTGTATAATAAAACACTTTCAAACTACTTCATAAGAGGGATATTATGAGGAAAGGCTGAGGGACTTGGGTCTTTTTAGTCTGGAGAAGAGAAGGCTGAGGGGGGATCTCATCAATGCCTATGAATACTTAAAGGGAGGGTGCCGGGAGGATGGGACCAGTCTTTTTGCAGTGGTGCCCAGTGACAGGACAAGAGGTAATGGGCACAAACTTGACTGTAGGAAGTTGCATCTAGACATGTGGAGGAACTTCTTTACTTTGAGAATGGCGGAGCACTGGAAGAGGCTGCCCAGAGAGGTGGTGGAGTCTCCGACTCTGGAGACATTCAAAACCCACCTGGATGCCATCCTGTGCAACCTGCTCTAGGTGACCCTGCTCTGGCAGGGGGGTTGGACTAGATGGTCTCCAGAGGTCCCTTCCAACCCTGGTGATTCTGTGATATTGTGAATGAAAAAGCTAGTTCAAGGGAAAAAAATTTGCCTCAGCAGGAGCCAAGACATTTCTTTAATTTCCTCACCCCCATCAATGTGAAGCTTAAAGTTTCCAGCAAATTTGGAAAACAAGCACTTGCAGGTATGAGCAGCTGAACAAGGCTGCAACCCTGTTCATCCCTTGTTTCTGGATTTACTTCTGTTATACTACAAACGGGATAGCAGCAAATAGGAAGATGCAATTTTCCTTCCCTACTTTTAAAAAACATTTTAAAATTAAAATCTCTGCATCATTTTTGCTGCATTTATGGCCCATGTCTGTAAACATACATAGAAGATGAAATGCAAACGAGCAGTTGAATATAGCAACAGCTATGGCTACTTGCTGCTTTTCCACGATAATTTCCATGGGAACGGAAGCTAAAGCAAGGTAGTTTGAAAGATATATGTGAAAAATTATCCCCATTGATTTTTAAAAACCTTGACTTCAATTTTGTGAAATTAGGTTAGAAAATGCTGCAATAAAGCATAAGCAAGAATTAAAATATTACCACAGACCTTTTAATTTAATAGTATTAGCTTTCACATTTTGGGTTCATCCATAGATTTCAAAGGCATTTGCTGGAGTGGTTCCCTCTTCCTCTGTCTGGCAACATAAGACGATGTATTCTCCCTTTATTAGACTCTAGACCGAATTAACCACTGGTATACTGGGGTAAAAATCACAGCAAACAAACTAGCCAGGCACAGGGTAACTTTCAGCAGGCAAATGGTCCCATTGACTCCAGAGTGTCTATGCTGGTGCCCAAGAGCTGGCTGGGATGTATCTCTATACAAGCCAGCCCTGTTGTCTTCCCCACAGAACCGCCTCAGGAGGCCTTAAAGCCATGTCCCTTCTCTCCCTTTCCATGTGAAAACAAGATCTCCTCCCCTAATGGCTCTTCTGTTATCACATTTAGATCTTGCTTTGAAGCCTATGACAAAGTACAAATGCCGTACATTTACCTGCTAGCACAACAGCCAAGAAACACAGGCTCCGGATCCTCTCCATGGTGGAACGCTGGTTTCTGCAGGCAGCACGGAGCCTTTTATACAAGGCAGGGGCACGATAAGCACTTGTTCCGATACGTAATAAGAAACATTGCAAATATTTTCTCAGCATTCATATCTTACATGAGATTAATTGTAACACATGACCTTGCCTGTATTTAAGAATGAATCTAAACAGATATGATGGGATGTAGTTCCTTATTTGTCCACAAACTTTGCTCAACTTCTGAATTCTAACTTTGAGAGAGAACATGATTTTCCCAGGACATCTTAGAAAACTCATTTTTCAGAGGCTGCCTTCATTATATTTTTTTAAAGAAACCTCTTCAGGCAATCAGAACCCAGTGCTTACCTTTTTCTGATTTCATATTATCTTTTGCTACATATGTTGCTTTATAGTACAAATGAAAAGTTTGGTGAAAAACAAACAGTTGAAGAATTCTCCATTAAAACCAGACACTGATACTGCAACTCTTACAAAATGACAATTTTATTCCAGTTACTTGATGGCAAGAACTTTCAGAGTAAAGCTGTGTTCTATGGTAAGATCTGGTTTCAGTGGAATGTCCTCCTGGAGGGGAAAAAAAAAAAATAAAAAAAATCTTTCTATACACATATTATCTAAGTTATATTGGTGCCTATCATGACATAGTTTTGCAAGACAGAATGTCTTTGCTGTAAAGCATCTCCAGCAAGAAGCATCTGCAATTCAGACTGCTGCCATGACAGCTCCTCAAACATATGGTCTGTTAGAGCGGAGCAGCCTGACAGCAGGTCGTTATTTCCTAGGTTTGTACGGACCTTTGTCCTGCAGTTGCAGAACACAATATTCATATGAATCCTACCCATACACAAACACACACACGCTAAGAAACCACAACTACCCAGAGTTCCCAGATGACAGCCATGACTGTTCAGCTCCAAAACTAGGGGTCACCAAGCCGTTGGCATCATTTGCGTAGCTCAGCACACAAAGCCTCTCACATGAGTCTTGCACATAAATCCACTCGCCAGTGGGAGTTTTGCTCAAAGTTGTGATATGGTCCCAAATCTTACGTGTGTACACCCCTCAAGTAGTCAAAAAGCATGATAGACAAACACTAATTGGTATTGCTGCTGTTTATTTTAATGAACCTATACATTGTTTCTTAACAATATGTATCATTACTCGTTTCATCCCAAAACTTGGAATAAATCAGTAACCTCAAATCACAAGCAGTATGCATTTTCATCTCCTTTCAAGCTGAGCTGAGAAGGAAATAATTCCTCTAAGATCGGTAAGAGACATCAGAACTTTTCTTTGTTTGACAGACCATATGTAATGAGGTAAGAACTGTCGTCTCTTAGGAACAGGAGCCATCTGCTTCATTTTAAGTCTGTCCTGTACTTAGTATGACGGAATCCTATTAGGGTTCCTAAGTACTATCAAAACACAAATAATGGCCAACGAGAACACAGACGTGGGACACCAGAACAAGCTATGGGCTGTATTACTCAGCAAGCTGTCCTGCTGCATTGTGTAAAATTGTGCATTGGACATTTGAGGCCTTTGCAAGGGAAGTGAATTTTTTTTTTTTTTTAATAAGGAAGTATGAAAAAGGCAAAGAGAAGTAGTTCACATTCACATCTTTATTTAAGTGTTACCTACACAAGCTATAATTTACAGACTGATATTTTCTGGAAAACAAAACAAAACAAAACCAAACCTCAATACCCAAACACTGTATCTGTACCTTCATAAATTTTTAAAATTTGCAGAATTTACAAATTAATATTCAGAGCAGTTGGGTAAATTATACATCCTCCCTCATTATCCACATTCTAAGAGCTTTAAAAGTCATACAGGCACAAGATAAGATATTTTCTTTGTACAACCATCTATTTACATAGCTTTTTCCAATACACATGGTTCAGTTCTCAAAGTAACTGCCAAGGTTTGCAAAACAGTGTATTTAAAATACATTTAGCAGCATATAAAATTAGGTAAAAAGGAAAGACATTTTGCTTTAAAAAAGAAAATGTGAGATGATAGAAACAAATCCATAAGAAAAATAGATTAAGATATATTTCTGTCGTGACATTAAGAACACCTAGTCATTACAGAATATAGGCAAAACACTAATAAAACGTACCAATTTATGAGCATTTGAGTTCTAGTCCTGAGCACAGAGTATACATAGCTGCACAACTTTGGTCAACAAGGATTATATGCTAACATTAACACAAATCATATGGCATTTACTGTTAGCAGGATACAGCCATGTCAGACAGACGTGTCATTAACAGCTTCTTCCCATCTTTTATTCACTCCACTTTCCTAACAACAGTGTAAGTGACCTTTAGAATCTTGAAACTGCTTGTCGTAATCAAAGACTTATTACCGGGACATCATCATTCCTCTGCTACTGTAAAATGCAAAACAGCTGATCATACTTGTGAGTGAAATACGGCGGAGCACTTTTGTTATATATTCCAGGTTATAATTTTGAGATGGTCATTACAGAAGACTGATTTCCAGTTAATTCAAACTGCAAGTGTTACATGTGCACACAAATTCAGCCATAATTATACAGACATATATATGTGACCATTGAGACACAAGCATGTTACCAAGAGGTTATTTTTTTCTTAAATACAGTACATATTTTAAGGACAGCAGGTCTAGTAGAAGAGTTCACTCTTATTTACCACTCCAGTCATCAGTGTTTACCTAATAAGTATGCAGCAAACTGCATAGAGCACACCTCAAATTCATCAATATATTCATTTATCCCCATCATTTCAATTACTGGCAAGATCTTCACTTGCATCTCCTGTATCTGAGATCTGTCCATCTATTACATTTCGAGCTTTCCAGATCCTCACAGTTCGGTCACTGAAAAACACAACAAAGTAGTATTAGAGTTAGGTAATTAAGTTGGGGAGGGAGCTTTCTTAAAAGCTCGGGTGTCTTATTCAGAAAGGCATTGTTGGCAAAATAAGATTTCCCAATGGATATGCAAGGGTCATTCCACCTTCAGGAGAATTTGTAATCCAAGATGTACCACATTTAAGACTCCCTAACCTTATCACAGCACTGGCTACTACCTTTAACCATCTAGGCAAGTATAAAGATTACGTCTAAGGAAAGTAAAATCCTAGTCTGCCAGTACTTAATTTTTTAAAATACAGCTAATGGTAATAGGCTTAAGTAGACTAGCATCAGAGAAGAGTTTCCACCATGTAACTATTTGCAACTCAGCAGACCACAGACAAACAGCCAGTGTAGTACAGAATTAGAGAGACAGACTCAATAG
>VFFE01007054.1:564690-663727 GCA_008921705.1 Burhinus oedicnemus
TCTGCCACCCTCAAAGCAAAGAAGTTCCTCCTCATGTCTAGATGCAACTTCCTACAGTCAAGTTTGTGCCCATTACCTCTTGTCCTATCACTGGGCACCACTGAAAGAAGACAGGTCCCATCCTCCCGGCACCCTCCCTTTAAGTATTCATAGGCATTGATGAGATCCCCCCTCAGCCTTCTCTTCTCCAGACTAAAAAGACCCAAGTCCCTCAGCCTTTCCTCATAAGAGAGATGTTCCAGCCCCCTAATCATCTTTGTAGCCCTCTGCTGTACCCTTTCCAACCTTCTACTCCCCATTAAAAACAGTGAAAAGATCGAGTGCAACATTAATGCTGACACCCAAATGTCATTGTTTCACCACAGTCAGATTAAAAAAAAAGAAGAAGGGTATCTGGATTGTCTCCACTCTCCTGAACTCCCGTTTCCCACTAGCTGGGCAGTCAGAAAAGCAACATTTGCTTTGCTTTATCCTTTTTGTGTGTGTGTTTAGAAGTTGTTTCTACCACAATAAAGACCAGAAACACTTACTAAAAGAGAGAAAGCAGATTCTGAAAGTGCTTTTGTACAACACAATTTTATAAGCAGACAAATTTCATTTGGCAGGCCACCTGCTTGACACAGTTACTAGCATCTGGTCTCAGAGCTCTACAGGCTCTGGATTTACATAGCCGCAACTCCCCTACATGAGAAAAGCTGTACCAGTTTCCCTTGAAAGGAAGTCTGTGCTATATAAAATCCATCCGAGGATTGGCATGCAGAATAACACAGTTTACCAAGGAGAGCACAACCAAGAACAGCTACTTGACTCAAGTAGCTGAGACCAACTGTCTCAAGTGATCACATGCACACTGAACACAAGCCCTAATTGGAAGGTGAAGGTCCTACCTGTAGGACCTAGCGCCAGAGTTGTGTGCCTAGAGTCCCCCCAGGCTTTTCAAAAGACAGGAAAAGGAGGACAAGTAATAACCTGTCTGGTTTTGCACAAAAGCCTAGCAGTTAAAGCACATAAAAAGGGGAAGATGGGTTCAATTCTCTCCTCAAGGAGAGAGCACCCATTTCTCTGCAGGGCTCCCCTACCTCTAGGCATACTCGGCAAAGGACATAAAAAGAGGTGGAACAGGACACACTCCCTCCTCTCTTTATGATGGACCAGTAAGCATTTAGAAATGCAAAAGTCTTGGGGTCACAAGGCAAATCCTATGATCAGCCTCATAGCTAGATCTTTCAGCAAGGATGACAAATTTAGGTTATCATCTCCACTGCCACGGTTGCCTATGTGTCTACTGTGAAGCTACTACATTAAATAAACCACACCAGAAACTGGAACCCAAGCTCTTCTACCTCACACCAGTGTCCTGCATACTCAGACACAGAGCCAGCTGCCTCTTGCTCACTCTCTACCTGCCCCTTGAGTCTTCCATCTTTGACTCCACAGCGGCACATCATCAGAAGAAAGTGTAAAGAGCATGATCATACTATGAATTCTTTTTGAAAGCCTGGAAATGCAGGCATTATAAAAATGCAGCAGTCTCACTGGAATGAACTTCCTAAGCATAGATATAAAACACAGGTGCATGTCGTCAATGACCTGAAAGAAAAGGAGCAAGACACATACCTAATTACAGGTTTCCAGTGCCCTTCTGGATTTCCCTGGATATCATATATCTGAACAAAGCTGGCACAAGACCTACCAGGAGACCACTCTACTCCAAAGAGGGTGCTGTAAACGAGTTGAGCATATCAAAGGACAATGGCACTAGCCATCTTTGTAAACAGAATTCCAACCAAACTAACTGTTGCCCGCATGCATTTAGATGGTTCTCTGAATCACCACAGATCTGAGAAAACCGAGAGGTTTCCAGAGTGGAGCAGTTTGTACATATGTAGACACCTAAATTTGCACCTAAGCATATAACTAATTTCTGTTGCTTCCAGAGAATGCATATTTTAGATCACTGTTACTGCTTCTACAACCCTGAATGCCACTTAAGTGACCCAAGGGAGATAATGTCTACTGCAGATAAGACCACACTCTGCTTCAGAAGAATGTATTTTATTACAAGGGATGTAGATGGCACTACAGGCCCATATAGGACTGCCAGATGGCTCACAAAGACAACCTTTCTTCAACAATGACCAGTGACCAGCAAACACAGCAATACTGTAGAAAGCATACTGAGTTCTAGTTTTGAAAAAGCATCTCAATTACAGTGAGGAAGTCACTGCAGACTGATTGTGGGAATTTTCAATCACTTATCTTCTAAAACATGATCAATAATAAAACAAAACATATGTAAGGACGACTGCTGATTGAATTGATTTACTGACAGTGCGTAATTCTCTAATGCTCACAGAGCACAGTTTTGAGAAAATCTTGTTTTGCCTCATTGCTGGCTCACTTTCATAAATGGATACATTCTAGAAGATGGAGTGAGGCAAAAGCTGGTATTACCTGAGTCCTGGATGCCAGGTCATAACACTTGACGTTTTAAATCTTGAAGCTTCAAGAGTCTCTAGTGATCTCACACTAACTGCTGAAACAGTGGGTTTCTCCACCTATCCTCAGCCCCAAGTGCATTCTTTCCAAGCAGATTCTACTTGTAATATGCACAGAAGCCATCAGCATGGGTTAATAATTGCTGTCAGCAGTGTTTTACTATTCACGATTGCCACCTCAAGCACATGCTAGAAATACATAGTAACAATAATATACATTGCAAATGTACATTAGATGGAGACTGCTGTAAAAATATTATGCAAATAGGACAGATGGATAGTGAAAGATGCATAATTTCACAATCTGTAACATGAAGATAGCTATGGGACACAGTTTTTCCATATCACTGAACGTGGCAAGCGCATTCAGTTTACCCATGAGCTTGTGCAATATAGGAGCTAGTACTTAAAAAGCCAAGAAAAGAGTCTCTAGCAGTAAATGGCGAATAACCAACAGGGATATTGGTAGATATAAGAAGAACAGCAAGAGCAAATAAATAAAAAATAAAAAAAAAAAAGAGAGTGCATGTGAGAGACCTGCTGGCCCCAAAGTAAAAAGACAAAAATAGTGCTTTTAATTCTATTTGGCATCAAGTAATACTTTCAATCAGTAAAACTGTTCTGCAGGTAAGTGCAACCTGCAAATAGAAAGGATTATTGAGGATTCGTAATGTCTAATGTGTTTCTTTCAACTTTACACTTGCATACTCTCTTATTGTATAGATGTCTTCATTTTAAGCGTGGTCCACACAAGATGACTCACAGAAAGATTTTACCTAATAGTTAGGACCATATGCAGATACTACTACCACATTATATAAAGTTTTCGGGATGGGTTTTTCATCATCTCTCTGCTGTTCTAAGCAGATTCTCACGACCTCCCTAGGATGTGTATTTCCCATAGCACTAATAAAGCAAAGTATCCAAAGTACTAGATGGGTTTTTCCCTACCACTTAGAAACAAGGCTACAATAATTTTACTATGACAAAGCAACTTAACAGAACTTATATCTTCAGTACGAAACATGTTACTTAGATCAGTGCATTTATACTTTCTAGAGTGGTGATGGTAGAAAAGAAGGAGCTTTGTCAGTATTATTTAGTAAGCTTCAAGTATATCAACCTCCTTTGTAAAGTTAAACTAATAGATTACAAGAAATTAGCAACATGCATCTTTTAAAAGCAAAGGATAATTAGTACAGCATGGCCAAACTTACATGCTGCCTATCTTAGAAGGTAAGCCAGATGGTGGGGGAATAAACTCTCTGTCCCTAGCAGAAGTATCATTTGTGTCAGCAGCCATCCCACTTTCCTGTGTTTCTGCAACTGATGCAAGAGGGCCAGCCAAAGTAGAGTCTGCAGCACTAATGTCAGAGACTAAATCGCTGCTGTCCGCATATAGCAATTCCATCTGGGTAGTGGTCCTCCGGCGGGCCTGGAGACAAATAAAAATCAAGTTGTGACTTAAACATTTCATGGTATGTGTCAAAAGTGCTACATTTAAGCTTATCATTAGCTGGTAATTAGCATCCCTCTCGATTTACTTGGCAACTACCTTTGGAAACTAAATCAAGGAGCTCACCTCTACTCTTTGGCAAGAATTTCAGGAGGCAAGTCAAATTCAACACTGATTTGACAACTGGTTTCCAAGGATGTCCTTTCAACCAGCCACAAGTGCCTGTCATTACCACAGGAGTAAAATATTATTCTCCTAAAGTTTATCCAAATGAAATGTTATAAAGCAGAGAGGAATTAAGCAAAGTGTAAGTTTAAATAGGTACAATTATATTGGCATGACTTCTTACATTGATGCTTCTTCTGATATAAAAACTCTGCTTCTTACTTAGTTTATGTCACTTCAAAAACAGTTTAAGCCAACATGAATTAAGATTTGCTCGGCATTTCAACAATTTGAAAACAACAGAAAACCTCACAAAGAAGCCAAGCTTTGTGCAACACAGTCATTCTTAAAAACCTGATCATACATGTTAGGTGTGATGATGCTGTGAAATTAAGATCTATTCCTCAGAGAAAGAAAGGCCACTGGGAAAGACGAAGGTCCAGTCTGAACAGAACCATTACAAAAATGACGTTTGTTTTATGCCAACATTTTCAGACCAAACTCACTCAGTTTACCTGCCCAAAGAGCTGCACACCAATGAACGCTACCAATAATGCAACAGCCAACCTAGATATATTCCTCCAAAGCCAACTACAGTTAAAAGAGTGGAGGCTAAAGTTCTATTCATTTTGCAAACTTGGTTTATGCTCCTGTGAGCAAAGAAGAAAAATGGCAATCAGTGCACGTTTCCAGTTCCCGCTGCCATTAATATTAAACTGCAGACAGCCTAGATATATTCCTCCAATGCCAACTGTAATTAAGAGCCTGGAGGTCAAACTTCTATTTATTGTATAAACTTCCTTTACATTTCTACGACCATAGAAGCAAATCGCAAACAATAAGCACATTCACAGTTCCCACTGGCATTAATATCAGACTGCAGCCTAATACTAAACTGCAAATCTACTCCAGTTTGGACTGCTAGTAATTGAAAGAATGTATCTCTTTCTGAAACTGTAAAAATCCAACCACAAAATATTGAAAAACTGTATTTTTATCACTGCTTCTCAGAGAGGAGTATCAGACAAAAGCATTACATACAAATCCCTTAAATAGGATGTCAGTTAACCTTTTGCATGTCTTTGTTCATTAATGTTTTTAGAGCATTGCCATTAAAGTATGAATTATTGTTATCATCATTGTACAGCCTACCTTGCTTTTGGGTTTGACTTCACCACAAAGCTTCAAAAGGTCTGAAGATAATGAACTAAAAGAAAATTGCATCACAGTTAGAAAGAAACTAGTCATATTTTTGCAGAATGTGTATTGTTACTTGATTCTTTCTGCTGAAATGCTGGGCAAAGTGGAACAAAACAATGTCAGAGGTATCTTCTAATGGATACACAATGCATTACAAAAAGAGGAAATGACAGTAATTTTTCTAGAACCAGATCCAGTTACTGGTTAACAAAGATTGCTCACCTTCCTTCTGTCCCAGGACTATGCAATGGTGCATCCTCATCAGTACTATCTTCCAAATTTTCTAGAAAATTTCCAAAAGAATAATGTTAGTCTATCAATCTACAACAGCATGTGCAGGTTTTAAGTGCTATACAAAACAGGTCAGAAAACGTTGAACGTAGATGAACAGCATACGAAAGGCAGGGATTTTCAAAATATCTTGACTGTTTGCTAGCCAGTTCCCATTGAATTTTCCTGGTACCTCTAAGATTTTTTTCATACAATCTAAATAAATCATACACCTAGGCATACTGTGCAAAATGCGGTCCTCTACTTATTGCAGCAGAGCAACAGGGATGACAGAAAACCAGAAATAAATTCTAGAAGGAAATCTGGAAGAAGATAAAGCAAAGAAAATTAACTGCAAGATATGGAAGAGACAGGACATAAATAAATGGACAGCAAGGATGTCTCTTCCTTTTTTTTTGTTTGTAATCTTCTTGCTCTAAGACAGAATCAGCCTGGTTATAATGAAAAAAAAATTCTATTTTCAACTAGCTAGTAAGCTGAGGTTCAGCCTCAGCTTATATAGAATGGCACCATTTGGGCTGACAAGAAGCAAGCACTTTATTAGTATATAAGCATTTAGATTTCAAAACAGGATGATGCCACCATTTAATACTTTAGAACTGCTTCCTAAAAAGAGATTAGTTGTATTGAAGTTAATTGCAAAGTGAAGCATTTCAGTAGAAATGCTCCTGAAGTAAAATGTGTACACAAACCTGTCCACAAAAGACAAAACCAGCATGCATGTCACACACTAACACTGTCAAACATCAGATTAACATGTCTGCATGCAAACAGTGCAAAACATTAAGCTGAGACAGCCAGTCCAGGGCATATGTAAAATCAATTCCACACTGTCGGGAAACCAAATCCCCTAACTTGCATATTATTCTAATAATACATTTTAAGCATAGTTTAAAGACATAGGTAATACGTTCCTGCAAGTAAAGTCCCTTGTTGTTTTGAATATACTCCTGAAACTCCATTACATCTCTCTATTATTACAGACACTTTAAGTTTATTTACTTAATTTCTGCCAGAAAGCAGATACCATTTGTAATGCATAGAACTAATACATTTGGTACCCGTATTAAAATAGGTTTGTCCATGTATATGTTTTAAGTGCAAGTTCATGCTTTGGAGAAAGGGAGGAAAGATATAGTGCCCAGTTGAATTCTGAGAAGGAAGGAAGGAAAAGGAAAATGTTGCCTTCTTGTGTATGCTACTTCTAAAAATTTTTCCCAAAAAAGTCAAAACCATCTCTCAATCTAGCACCAACACCAGCAATGCACTTCAGAGGTACCCAGCTGCTATATTAGTTTTAACAATGTAACCTTAACTGTCAGAAATACAACAGTATTATAAAGAAAGCAGGGTCACAGGAATAGCACTCTGAACTTTTTTTCGTTCCATCCTGGATTTGAGCCCACATTAAACCTTTTCTATGCCTTCTGCAGAAGAGGGGATCTAGAGTACTGCTCCTTCTAGCAAGGCACAAATGCACCATCAATAAAATGTATTTTTTTTAAAAATAAAAGATTCATATTAGGGTGATGTTACTTCATCCCCTTCTCATAAAGAACTTGCGATCAGCTTTTACAGGTAACAACGCACAAAGTGTGGGATGGCTACAAAAGATGGGATTGTATTTCTAGGCTCACACTCATGTGACCTGACATGTACTGATATTTTTCTTCAGTTTGTCTACAGTTCAGCACAGGAAGACTGCAGGAAGCCCCCAGGTAGAAACCAGCATACAGAATCAACAAAAAGAAATGAGAAGAGGCAAAAGAGCAAGACTCTGCAAGAAGTCCTGAGCAAGCAGAGATGAAAGGAACAATAAAGTTAGTAAAGGCAGTATTGCTTGTGAGGAGCAGCAGAGATGACTGCTAATAAACCAATGACTGAAGAACAGCGAAGAGCTTTTCTGATGACTTGTCTTCACCCTTATGCAGAGGCAACCAGCACAGTGCATCCAGAGGAAGTGACGTTTGACCAGTCGTCTCAAGATCTGCACATACATGGCTATCAGTCACATCCACGAACATCCAAATGTCACAGGTGGGAAGGAAAAGCAGCTCCTATAATTCTTCAGAAAGGAGTCACTCCAGTAACACTTCAGGACTCAACTTTGTGGTCAGGCTAACTCTTCACAGGAGCAGATTGGATAGTGAATGGCAACTAGTTCATCCACACACAAGGTAGGTGTGCATTCAAAACCTGTTCTGAGGGTCAAAACCTAAGCTTGTGATGTGTTTTACTGCAGACTGAACCCTTTTCTTAAGTCTATGCTTGAATGCAGGTACACAACCACACTGGGGAATGCCCAAACTTCTTCAAGCCAAGTATGTTCAAATGGCTAAGAACTTCTGAAGATACCAGAGCTGAAAGCAGACATCAAGGGAGTCATTCACAAGCAGCTGATGACAAGCACCCTGGAGGTACAACCCCTCTGCTTGGGATGGGGCCAGTTGAGTACTGCCACTGAGCTGTTAGGCAGCCTGGTGAAATTGGTCTCAGGACCTGATGCCACCCATGCTTCCATCCCTGGGAATTGTGTCAGGTTACCAGGGATCCCCTGCACTGACAAAGTCCCTGCTGACCAGCTGGCAGTCCCAGCCTTGAAGCCTCACTATAACGGTATCTGAACTCCTTGCAGCTCAAAAGTCACCATCATTGAGTCACCATCCCTAGATGTGTTTAAAAGTCGTGTAGATGTGGTGCTGAGAGACATGGTTTAGTGGCAGACCTGGTAGAGTAGGGTCAATGGTTGGACTGGATAATCTTAAAGGTCTTTTACAACCTAAACGATTCTATGATTCTATGAAAAGATTTAGCCAATAGCAACCTACAAAACACAGACTATCAATAGTTTGGATTTCAGCGTGGACTTAGGTTAGTGTGCCGTATTCAGCCAAGATACACCCACAGTGCACTTTTCTTCCTATGAAGTGTTAACATAGTCCCAAGTGGCTTAGGTGTTTTAGAAGGCTCAGTTCATGCGTGCAAAGTGTTAAAAAGCTTCTTTAATGAGATATATTCCAGAAAAAAAGAAGGTTATCAGAAGTAGCCAACATGGATTCACCAAGGGGAAGTCATGTCTGACTAATCTGATAGCCTTCTACAATGGCGTGACTGGATGGATAGATGAGGGGAGGGCAGTGGATATTGTCTATCTTGACTTCAACAAGGCTTTTGACACTGTCTCCCACAGCATTCTCATAGGCAAGCTTAGGAAGTGTGGATTGGATGAATGGATGGTGGGGTGCATTGAAAACTGGTTAGCAGATAGAGCTCCAAGGGTTGTGATTAGTGGCACAGAGTCTAGCTGGAGGTCTGTAACAAGTGGTGTTCCCCAGGGGTCAGTCCTGGGTCCAGTCCTGTTCAACATATTCATTAATGATCTGGATGAAGGGATAGAGGGTACCATCTGCTGATGACATAAAACTGGGAGGGGTGGCTGACACACCCAGAAGGCTGTGCTGCCATTCAGCGTGACCTGGGCGGGCTGGAGAGTTGGGCAGAGAGAAACCTCATGAAGTTCAACAAGGGCAAGTGTAAGGTACTGCACCTGGGGAGGAATAACCCCATGCACCAGTACAGGTTAGGGGCTGACCTGCTGGAAAGCAGCTCAGTGGAAAGGGACCTGGGAGTTCTGGTGGACGACAGGATGACCGTGAGCCACCAATGTGCCCTTGTGGCCAAGAAGGCCAAGGGCATCCTGGGGCGCATCAAGAGGTGTGTGGCAAGCAGGTCGCAGGAGGTTATCCTCTCCCTCTACTCTGCCCTGGTGAGGCCACACCTGGAGTACTGTGTCCAGTTCTGGGCTCCCCAGTTCAAGAAGGACAGGGAACTGCTGGAGAGGGGACAGCAGAGGGCTACAAAGATGATTAGATGAGGGACTTGGGTCTTTTTAGTCTGGAGAAGAGAAGGCTGAGGGGGGATCTCATCCATGCCTATGAATACTTAAAGGGAGAGGGTGCCGGGAGGATGGGACCAGTCTTTTTGCAGTGGTGCCCAGTGATAGGACAAGAGGTAATGGGCACAAACTTGACTGTAGGAAGTTGCATCTAGACATGAGGAGGAACTTCTTTGCTTTGAGGGTGGCAGAGCACTGGAAGAGGCTGCCCAGAGAGGTGGTGGAGTCTCCGACTCTGGAGACATTCAAAACCACATGTCCCTGCTCTGGCAGGGGGGTTGGACTAGATGATCTCCAGAGGTCCCTTCCAATCCCTGTGATTCTGTGAAAATTGTCACAATAGAGCTACTGCTTCAATGCTTTTAACACGTGTCTTTTAACCGCTCCTGATGCTGTTAATAAGGAAAAGCCTGTCCAGAGCTAAAGAAAATGCAATGCTAACTTCCTGACTGGAGAAGCATTCCTCTCACCCCACCAGCGGTGAACACACACACATTAAGGGTCTATTTTAGATACACTGTGATATTAATAACCATGGAGGTTCCTGCATAAATACTGGTTGTATGCAGCAAGATGCCCTGACACAGATCTTCAGGTGTCACCTGTCAGGAAGCTGCCAGAGTTCTGACCAGTTTACACCAAACATTGATCTATACACTTTCAGGCAGTCTTGTGCTTTTGAAATGTTCCAGATGCCTATGCAAACTAGCACAGGACAGCATAACGGGATTAGAAGTAACACAAGACAATACAAAAGGAATTGTTACTGACATCGGGAATATTTTTTTAAAGTTTCAAACATAGCCAACTTTGTGGCTATGAGCAAGGGAGGGGAGAAAAGCATAATTTGAGAATCATTTAAAAGCAACAACAACAAAAGAGTCATCTCCTCAAAAATCAGTGAAGTCAGTAACTAAACCCAATTGAAAAAGTGAGATATAATCTGCGTTCTGTAAAATATTTACATTACAAAATAAGCTATCTGCAAAAGGTTAAAAATGACCTGCACGTTAAAAATTCCTTTTTTTCAGACCTAAAAAGATGAGCAGAATTTGTCACAGCTACAGCAGTAGTATATAATGAAATAGCTTTATGTAGTCTGAACATACTACAGGTTCATAAGCAGTAATTTGAAGTACAGCTCTGCTTACTGTGTTCACTTCTTATCTGACAAAACTAACATGAGGGGTATGGGTGATTTCAGAAAAGAAGAAGTGCTCTGTAAGCTCATGATAATGAGTACATTTACGGAATAGTTCATGCAAACTTCACAAACTCACGAATTCTAAGATGCACCAGTTAGTGAACATGAATGAATTAGTAACTCATGCAGCTGTACAGTACACAGAAAGCTAAACATACTTACCCAACGGTATGCTATCTAGGTCTGTGTAAATAACAGCAACAAGGAAACAAAAGCAACACTCCAATCAAAACATATCCATTTATAAAAAGAAATAAAACAAAAGTACCCAAACGTATTCTAATTTTTTCTTAATATCCTCTCATGAGAAGTAGAATAGATGCCGTAACAGACATACAATGCCGCTTTCAAAATCACTAACATAGGATGATTGAACAGGATTGCATATTTAGAACGTCACACTCAGAAGTTAAAATCATACCAAATTGTAAGTGCATAGTCTTTTGTAAAAATAACAAGCAGATTATTTGAATTTAAAAAGTCTCAGTAATAAAAAAAAAAATAAAATCTTCCTTCCTACATTTCACTGCCAAGGGGATATATTTAAAAGTGACATACACACACATCTATTATGAAATAGAGTTGAAGTATAAGATGTTAAAATACAGCATCTATTCAGAAAAGAAATAGCCTAGAATTGCCCAGTACAGCATGCATGAAAGGCAAACATGACGTGCAGCTGACTATTCAAAATACAAGATGACAAAATTACCTTGCAAAGCATGGCCCAGCAAAGCATCAAGTTCAGGATTTAACTCAGCTTTTTCTTTCAGCATATGAAACAGCAGTTGGTTTTGAGTAGCACTAGTAATTTCTGTCTGCTTAAGGCGTCCCTCAAGAACTTTAATCTGAGCTTCTTTCTGAGCTGCTTGGAGACCCTAGGAGGGGGAAAGAAAGAAAAAGATAACAAATGCTTTATCATAACTCTTTTATTACAAAATAAGAATTGCCAAAACTTTTTAAAACTACAAACACAAACGACGTGTACAATGTAACCTTCCTCTCACATCCTAAAGATCAGGTGTCAACTGATCACATGTCAATTAAAGGACTTTTTTTTTGGGGGACTCATTAAACATTCATTTAACTTGTGTTCCTCAGAGTCTGCCTGGCAAATATTCATCTGGTGGCTAAGGTGGACGTGACTCCCAAATGCAATTCATTTGGATTTATTTAAGAGTAGCAAGCGTCTGAAAAAAATCAACACCTCCATTTTTCACAAATAAGTACTTTTTTGATGATTACCAATGATACTCTATAACAAACAACGGGGGTGGGACCAAAACAACAACAACAACAACAACAAAAAAAACCAAAAAAACCCACACAAACCCAACCCCAGAACAGTAATCTTTCTTCCAGAATCACCCAGTGAACTTTCAGCTTCTGCTAAGGCCTAACTTAAGGGAGAATCCATTCTAAGGAAAGTTCCCCTAGACCCATGGATTAGTGGGAAGTTTTTAGTTGCAGAAAAAGTAGCCAAGAATATTTCCAGGGAATGGTTTCCAAGTAGAAGAAACAGTAGGGAAAAATGAAGATACGACACACCTTCTCAAAGACTTGTAGGATAACAGAGGACTTTGAGTGCTAGCACTTGAGAAAGAAGTGCAGTACTATGGACTTACACATTAGATTCTGATTTTATCATGAACTAAAACAACATATCAACAGACATATTTTGCCTGTGGAAACAAACAACAAGAGACAGCAAGCGTGACCAATTTTGCAAGAAAGTGTACCTTCAGTTTTCCTACATGATAATTACTTATCATAAAGAGGAGAAACATCTTCACATAATGGAGTTTTTTATCACGATAAGGAGAAATTGTTAAAAGAGTAAGTCAGAGGCACTTCTCTCATATTAACTCTGCTCCAAGGAATCAGATATCCATTTAACCCACAAAAAGGCTGGGGGCAGGGGAGCGGAAATCAAAAGGAGTGAAATTTGCAGAAGCCAATGTGATTGTGGGAATTTTCTTTTTGAAAGTAAAACAAAATGAACAAAAAAACCCCACACCAAACCACCACCACAAACTTTTTTGATTACCTGCATAGTGATGAATCAAGAATGAAAAAACAGAGAATTGGTCAGTGGGACTAACCCAAAGCCCATTTCAATAGCCTTGAAATCTTTCATTTGATTCAATGACAGTGAGTATGGCCTCCAAACAGAAAGAAAAGCAGCAGCGAGAGCATACAATACATGCGTACACAGGATTATAAACTGCCAAATACTAATTTTGAAAACATAACTACCCAAGGCTTTCAGAAAAAGCCCACAATGCTCTACTCAAATGTAGAAGTTGGACTAAAGTATGCCACACATCAATATATTTTAAAGGCTCATATTTTTAAGGAAGTGGATGAGCCAGTCTTTAAAAGAGATCCTGAGCATTCTGGAGCTTATTGAAAAACACAGAAGGACATTATTTATTTGATTACGAAAAGCTAGTGCTTTTATAAGAACAACATGAGGTAGTTAGTGAAGCAGGCTCTACTGGAGGTTGAAAAACAGGCAACAGATTGAAGGGGACAATGGATGTCAAGGGCCTTCACGCTGAGAACCAGCGTGACCCAGTAGCATTGACCAGCTTTGTTTTGTCTGGCTTACTTTTCACAGGTACGAATTCACATTAGTTAGTCTTTATGTCAGCACAGCCCTGCTCCTAGTACAGGCATAGTCCTGGTACACACATATATCACTTAATGCATTACCTTATTGATACCCATTGTGAGGAAGTGATCAAGCAAATATCGAGCTTCTGTCAAAGTGCAAGCATTAATCACTGCTGTTACATCCAAGGTCTCTCCTTCTTCCTGCATGTGTAACAACAAAAACAGGTGGAGAAAAATGCATTTTTAATTACTTCCCCACCCCACCCCCAAATTCATTGCAGTAATCATAGAAAATAGAAACAGTGAAGATGCTGCAATATCACCCAGTTCATCCCCTTGGTACCTCTAAACCATGTCTGACATTTTTTTCCAAACTATCCCCAAAACACCCCACAGTACAGACTCTGCAGCCTTCCCAGTTTCTTCCTGTGCTTCAGTTCCTTTCCTGTTAGAAAGCACTTGTCAAATTTAAACTTAGATCCCTTCTTTCTACAAGCTAAGGTATTCACAGTGGATGCAGAAGCGAGTGCATTTCTTCACTCTCTACAGCCATTTGAGGACTTCTCCCCCTAGTCTTTTCCTCATTTTTCTTCCAATTATTCTCAGTCAATATTAAGCACTCTGGTGCCCTTAAGAATTATTAAACCTTTTGTGTTCACTACTTCTTTACCAGTAAGTCCTGTAACCTTGCACCACGTTGTCCAAAATTCAAGAAACCCTGATGTGAGTAAAACTGTAAAAGCTGCTGGCAGTGTAACATGCATTAAAGCACAGATTAGCCCAAGGTGGCAGAGGAAGAACTCAAGCACTGCCATATAAAAAAACCAAACCAAAACAAAAACAAAAAAACCTGGTGAGTATTACAGTTCAGACTTCATGCTACCATGTGCCAAGGGACCTAGGAGATTGTATGTGGTAGATTCTTCCTGCTAGATCATGTAAGGTATGATGCACCTTGTAAGAGTTTTCACATTTGGATTTCACTGCTTTTGGTAATATTCCAATTTCTACATCAATTGTAATAGGCAATTTCCCTTTACCAAATTACTATTTGAAAAGTCAACCCTAAACAAGCAACTCGGCCTGAAAAGGCTCTTTAGTTATAAAGCCACTGTTCCATAATTGAAAATATACTAAAATACTGAAAATATACTAAAATGCAATATAAAGAATTTATATAAATTCTTACATACAAAAATACCTAAATATTTTTAAAGTATACAAAAACAATACAAGGGAGTGGAAGCATATCAGCAGCTGCAGGAAGAGCATACAAGCTGTTAGTCTTCAGTCCCAAGAATTATATTAATTTAATGCCAGCAGAATAGAAAGCATCAGCTTTGGCATTTAAACGCTTTGCAATCTTAACTTATTGACACTAAAACGCAGATCCCAAAGTTCAGTTATATAAACACTCTTCATTTCAGACTTCACCCCAGTTTTCACCAATTTTCACTTCCTGGTTCAATAATTATACAGCCAAAATAAAATTCATTTCTAAATGAGAACATTTTCAAGGCTAACCCAGTTGTTTTTTCTTTTCTCCATTTACCATTTTTGCATTAATATATGACCTACCTTTGCTTCTTCCATTTGCATAATGTTTGCTTGGCAGTCAGAAATGCTGTCGTTAATGTAGTCTATATTCGCAGTTAGTGATTCCATCTCTTCATTTATGTTTTGGACATTTCTATCTGCTTCACTGCCACCCCCATCCTTGATGAGTTTCTCCCTTTTCTTTGAAAGCTTTTCTCTTCTTTTTGTAAGTTCTTCACGTTGCTATTATCCCCAAAGACATGACATTACATAAAAAGGAATTAGTAAACAACTTACGGCATTTAAGCAACTTTTTGTTTTGTTTTCCCTTCCTTTTTATACTTTAACTAACATATCATGATATCTACAGGAAAAAGTTACACAGGTGAATATGTTAATGTATTTGCCCATGATTCCATTCACGTGCTTTTTATTTCTTACTAAGCACAGCAATCCCAAGGTCCAAATGCTTACTGGAGTTGTTTAGAATGTCTTCACTGACTGCAATGGATTCCAACCACTTTGCCTATGCCACCAGCACAGCAAATAATTTACAGCAAACGTAAATGAACTGCTTTCTCTATTTAATATGATGATACTGCCAACAGTGTGTAGTAGATCACCCACCGTAAGTAATCTGTTCATATCTGCCTCCATATTGGAAATGGTCATCCTCTGCATAATGATATCAGTCACTCTGCGTTCAAGTAACTGCCACTTCATCCTGGCTGCCTTTGAAGAGTAAACTCTGCCTGTCACCGTTTTCCGCTGATATTTCTTTCTGTGATAAATTCAAGAGAAACATACAGCTAAGTGTGAAGTAGTCCAATTACACATTTGTATGTGGAAGTGATCAGGCCAGAATATTTTTCACAGACAACTTAAAAATTTCTTGCAGTTTTTCATTGCACCAGACAGCTACCTGCACCCAGCCCTGAACCCTACTGCACTCTAATATATTGCATTTGAAAAGCAGCTATCAAACACTGTGGCATCTTGTATGATGCACCATTGAAATTGAATGCTACCTAAGTGCTGTTCCCTATTTAACAAGGGGATCTGTTTCAAACCACAGTGGAAGATCACCAATAAACCTAATACATTACATTGTGTTTTGCAACAAAATTTTGGTTGGTTGGTTGGTTTTGTTTTTTTACTTAAGAACATTGCAGGCACTGGACTACCAATGGCATTTCTCTTTAAGTGCAGATTAACTGGATTTTGAAATTTGGGGGTTTCTTAATGTGACTTGTTCTTTAATGACATTTTATATTATTCCACACTGTCTTAAACCCAAAAAACTCAAATTGCATTTGATAATGGTAAAATGCCCGTTTTATGAGCATTACATGACAGCACTTTGAAAAATAACAACTACTACAATATGTATCATCACAAGATTATCTGCTAGAAAGTCCATGCAATTTTCAGTTCTCTTAAGAGAATACTAGACAGTTTTAATCCTTACCCTGTTCCATTTGTTGCAGTTACAGATAATGCTTGAACCCTTGCAACAGGAATTCTCATCTTCTGCTGTGCTGCTGTTCTTGAGCCATCATGCTCAACTGATGAGCTAGAACTTGCTTCCTGTATAGGATGCTCAGGCAGGCTCAGCTTCCGACTTACTTTTCCTGCCACTTTATCAGACAGAGGCCTTACTTGCCGACGAAGGGCTGTAACCTGAAACAGAGTGCAGAGATACGATTACTTCTCCCCAAAACTGTGTTCTGACTTACGGCAATATAACATCATTCTGTTTTCAAAGATGCAGTACTGTTTTACCACAATACCTCCTCAGTTTTGCGACGTAAGATAACTTCTTGATTTCTTTTCTGAGCTTCCAGAAGCTTGAGTTGATGCTGTGAAAAAAATACAAGCAGCACAAGATATTTTTTCCATTATCTGCTACAACGACTGTATTGTATAAAAAAAGACCTTTACACATTAACACAAGCTTGCAAAACTGTTGTGACATGAAGTGGTCAAGTCACAATTGTTTCTTACTTTGTAGTGCACTATGTGTGTTTCACTATATCAATTCTCTATCAAAAAGAATACTTGCATGCAAGCAAGGTGGTAGTAACAGTTTTGTGAAGATCCACTAATAAAATAATACTGATATACATATTTCATAAGTCTTCTATTTTCTGTTGCACTTATTTGAAACTAGGTACTGAGTTATCAGAGAAGTCAAACCTAATTATGTGCATTTTGGAGTGGTGAAAATATACAGGTACATGCCTGCCTCAGTGAATGCATATACACATGGTGTGTGCCTGCAAGCAGATGCACTTCGTAATGATAGATGCTTATTCCAAATGAAAGTTCTTTATCTGTCAAATCACCTCTCGTTTGCGCTGCTCCTTTTTAAGCTGTGCGATCTCTCTGTTTCTTCTAGATTCAGTCATTCTAGCTTTCTCCTGCTCTTCTTTCATTTGTTTCATCAAGCGAACCTATAAAGAGGTCATCATTTAGAAGAGCTGTTTACACTCAAGTGCTGTTCCCTGCCCCCACTCATATAGTTTCTTATTCAAATCGCCATCTTCCAGTATATTACATACTTCTAGCAATTTACCTCCTCCATCTAATGTGTCATCTTCACTCAGTGCTGAAAAACAGCCAATAAGCAGTGCAAGCTTCTTCATGTTTGATACTGTAATTCCTGTTCACTAAGCCTAAAAGCCACCCCTCTTCCCCAGGAACAGCCTAGTCTTCATATCTTTTCTGTTTTCAGAATTTTGAGCAGCTGACAGCAATAAAAGAGTTATCTGGCAGATAAACGCACAGGAGATTTCAACCTACTTTTCAGTAAAACACTCATTGTACAACACTAATATACTGAAATATACCTTGGTTTTCTTCATCTCTGTCACCTCCTGCTGCAATTTCTTCAGTTGCTTTTCATATTGAGACTGATTTTTAAGCAATCGTGCGTGTTCCTTTTGCGCTGTTTGAAGTCTCTGCAGTTCTTTATTCATGGCTTGGAGTTTCTTTTCATATTCTGACTTGATTTTTTTTGCCTTTTCTTCTGAATAGGTCTCTACAGAACCTAGAGCAAAAGGGAGTTCTTAATCTGCTTTTGTTCAGGATATTTCCACTTTGCCAGCCACAGTAGATGACTGCTTCCTCTGCTTTTAGCATTATCTGCAATATCTTTGAAATCTTTAATTTGTCTCTAGCTCCTGTCACCTGCACCGCCTCAAACTTTCCAACTTATCTGTCTTCTTGGATAAGAGATGAAGTTTTAGCACTTTCCTTCCGATTTTTTTTGCACTAGACAAATATCTGAGTACACAGAGGCACAGATATACACATGCTTGTTCACAGATGAGTGCACAAGATCATAACAACAGTTCTAAGAGCCTTCAAGACTCGTATCCCTTTTCTGGCACTGATCAAACAGGAGTGTCTAAGGAACAATAAGGGAACAGCAAAAGCATATGAAGTATATAATTATAAAGCATATGTAGCATATTTTTAAAAAGAAACAAACAAACAGAACACTTCCCCCCAGTACTCTCCCCAAGTTCAACTATTTGCGGCTTAGGACCTCCTGAGCCAGAGTTAGTTTTTCATCTCAATATAATTACATATTCAAAAAAGTTTGGTCAGTAAAACATCTCTGCAATGCCACTGATCCTACTTCTTATTTTTATGCAAATCAAAAGGGGAGAGGAAGGAGTGGGAAAGTACTTTTAATTCAGGAACTATGGTAAAATGAGAGCTCCTAGAAAACTGAAAATGCTTATTCAACCAAATCAATACCTGTTGGTAGCGGTATCTTTGTAAAAAAATCTGTCTCAATTCTGGTAGAAAGTATAATTCACTGGCATTATGGATACACACCTACTTCTATTTTCTGTGATTTCTTATCACATTTGAAAAAGGAAGTGAGGGAAGTAGCAAACAATTCAATTTGAATATCTTACATAACATCTAGATTTAAATGATTTTGTACTTCTTACCCAAGTTCTGAAGAACCTGATCTCTTTCAAGCTGAGTGTCTCGAATCTTATGTTGTAGCATCATTAGTTTCTCTTCATATTGTTTTTTCAGTGTTTGCAACCTTCGCTGGCTGTTCTCTAGCTCATCTATCAGTTTCTGCTTAATGGCTATTTCACAGGTGATATTTGCCAAATCGGCTTGATAATTTTCTAAAATAAAGATTTGAGATTTAAAAATTAAGACTTCTGTTAAAGTAACAGTGAGGATCATATAACTATAGATACCCGCTGCAACGTTAGGGTCATTTTCTAACATGTAAGTTGCGCATAGGAGAATTCTACACAAAGCACAATGTAGCAATTGAAACTATTGTCTGCAATTCACAATAAAGTCTCCTCCCTAAACTGGGAAAGATATCTCCCACTGGATCACAGTTGCCTATATGTTGTAATTCCTCACACTTAAATCTTAACATCAGCAATCTGTCCTTCCCCCTACAAAAGTTGCACAGGCTGTGAGACTTCAGTCATATCTCAGGGCTGGAAAATAACTGCCATTCATAAACCCAGCAGATTATAAAAGGAAAATTTGACTGCTGGCAGACTCCAAGGGGAGACTTTCCTTCCTCTAACTCTTAGAAAAATACAGTCAAAATTCTGAGAAGAGAGGAGCCACCTCAGTCATGAAAGTGGAATTGCGAAGGGAATAAGAAAAGTAGGAGGAAAAAGTAAGGAAAAAGGACTAACCCACATGCTAAGTTTATAAAAGTTTAATTAATTTCTTTAGTCAATTATGTCCTTTTTTGGCTTAAGATTATGTGCTCCAGAATAAAGATGTCAGTTGAGGATTATTTTTTTTTTTCCAGGTTCTGCAACTCTTGTTAATGGTAGTGTGACTAAAACAAGAAGGAACCAACAGACTTGGTTTGCCCATTTGGCCCAACTCACATGACAGAATTGCTTTTAAAGCTGTCTCTGTCTCTAGCAGTCCTAATTTGCATACCACTCGTAAGCCAGCACTTAATGCTTCTACATAAAGCCACAGCCTCTGAAAATGAAGGCTGATGGACTTCCAGCCTTTCAAAATTAAATTCTACCCATTTCCAAAATTCCTGAAGGGGAGCTATCACTGCAGTGATTAGTCTTGAGAGACAAAAATAACACAGTACTTAAACCTTACACTTTGGCTATTCTAACTAAGGAAGAAATGTGTTATCATACACCTGATGGCCACTTGATCAGATGTATATTACATGTTTTAGCACCATAACCAAAAAAGAATTCACTGGACATACAATCCACAGAGAATTATGGACAGTGGGTTGACAGCACACTGTCTTGCCTACCACAACCCAAGGAATGACAGGTAGTATTTGTAAAATTCTACAAAATATTGCACTGACGTCACCTTTTTCATCAGAGTCGGAATCTGATTCATCTGAGCTTTCAACAACTTCCATGTCATCTTCATCCTCATCATCTTCCTCTTCTTCATCCTCATGATCACTTACTTCCTGAATTTCCTCCTACAAAATGTACAAAATAGAAATACGTTGAAGCATGCCCACACTTTTTCATCTCCCAATCACTTGGTGACTATCACTGTGATGCCACAGTATTCACCTGACCCATTCTGAATTTCCTTTCTATAAACTTGTAAATCTTTAAACAGACAATGAACAAATAAACCAAACACTTCAAAATACTTACTGCTTCTAATTCATTATTCTCTCTCTCTGAAGTGCCTTTTTCATCTCTCTTCTCCTGCTCGTTATCTGTGTTATCCTCTTTAACACTAGCAGAAAAGGCACAGACACAAAATATTCACAAACAGAAACGGCACACCTAAACCACAACACATGTTCTTCCCATCCCCCAAATCATTAAGTTGTAATTCCAAATAAAGGTGAAAACCAAAGTGTAGTTAGACAAAAGTACAGGTGTTGGGCATGGGTAAAACACAACTTCCAATCTCCCGGAGATAATAAAATAATGCTTAATTACTCTTAATCTTAGTTTGCAAAATAATATTAAATATTAGCACATTGTTTTAGGGCATATTGCACAACTACAAATCTTCATATACTACAGCAGTATGCATTTTGCATGGAAGTTGCAGTGTACCCAAAATAGCTTTTACAAAAAAAAGAAAGAACACTGTGTGCAAGTACAACATAAGTTACAGGTATTGCTATACTCAAACTATAACAGAGCCTACTGTGCTTACACCCATCTGAAAATTTATGTATAAGTCCTAAGCAATATCCTAATTTATCATACTATAACTAGTCTTTTGATCAGTTACCTACTTTGACATCAAGGGAATGCTCAAAATAGGCATTGATACAAAACCAAAAAAAGTCAAGAAATACTGAATTTTTGCAATAGGACTGTCCAGCTCAAAAAGAAACTTTTCCCAACTATTGAGATTACATTTTAGTATATTTCCATGCTTTTGTTTTTCAGACTATGGTTCAAGACTTATTTAAAAGCCAAGTATCTGTATATTCTTTCTTCTCTTGGCAACCTGAACTGTAGTGACAGCTTATGCAAATTACAGCAGGGTTTTTTTGGTTTTGTTTTAAAGGTTTGGTGTATTAGCGATTAGGACAAGTTTTAACATTTCTAAGTGCATATTTGAGACATCACATGGAAATGTAAAATTAAAAAAAAAAATAATCAATAGCACTCTGGAAACTGTCACAGACCAAACATCAGTCCCTCTAGCACTACACGTGCAAAATCCAAACCATCCCCAATAGATAGGAAATTATGATAGAACAGGGCTAGACACCATAGGGGGTAATAACAAAAAATGTGGTTAGGATTGCATAATGTGAAATCTACCTCACTAACTTCAGCTGCATAAAAGTTTGGCAAGTTATGTACTGTCACTGATCAGGCAGGGTAACTAGAAATGCACATCTTCCTCCACTGACACCAGAACAAGTTCAGACTCAAGGTCTTAGACAAATCCAATACTCAGTGCAGTGACAAGAAATGTTCAGTAGATTCAAGACACTATAACTTGGCAAATGACACCTAAAAGCCACCTTTAAAACAGAGCTCTAACTCCGAAGAGAGCTAGTTAAGTAACAAAGTGCTTCTGTGCACACATGATTTTTTTGTTACACTATTTTTTAGCCTGTTCAGTGCTAACTGGTTCTTTCTGCCCCACTCATCACTAGTGAAACCAAATCCAGCTACAGCTGACCACATGCAAGGCGGAAAGCTTTTGCTTAGACCATCTGAGTCTGTGCAGCAGCTGGGGAGGCCGGAAGTAAAAAGCCTAACCAGATTTGCACAGAAAAAAAAATGCCAAACAGGGAACACTGAGCCACACAATCTTACTTCCACAGATTCTCATCTCACTCAGCCCACAACATGTTCTGGTTTATGTTGGTTGATAAGCCTAAATGATAACAGATCCTAGCTGCAATCTTCATGCAGATTGAGGCAAATACCCAGTTTCCCTTCTGCCTGCACACAGCACAGAGCTCACCGCTACAGGGAATTTGTGTTTCTGCCTACTAAAGGGGAGAGACAGGAGAAAGGAGAGCCAGCAGCTCTCCCAGGCAAAACTGTACTGCTTAATTTGCTTGCTACTGATCTGTGGATTCACATCATCTGCATGAATTAAGTGGAGTTTGGGGGGGATCAAAGTAGACAGCTGAAATATAAGAGCTCCTTTACTTTCACTTTTAATGACAGTATATTTCTCTTTTTATAGCCCTCAAATTCTCTCTATGACTACTTTATCTACTGCTTTGACTAAAACTGAATGGAAGGAACAGTCAAGGCTTCAGTCACATGCTTTCAAAAATAAAAGAAGCAGACTTAACTAAGGTGTGAAGGTCCAAGACCTTCTTGATCTCACATGCCAAGATTATTAATGTCGTGTACTGCCTGCAATACATCTCATACCATATGAGCTACTGCACCTTCCCCCTGCCTTTCATTCCATACAGGCCATGCAAGAAAGAAATCTACTTCATTCTATAGCAATTCCCAAAGGCACCACCTCCCCCCAAATGCTTGCTCAACACTCTGCAATCCCAGAGTCAACCTCAATTCCACAACAGAGGTTTCTTCCAGTTAAAACACTTGGTGAAAGTCAAAACACAGGAAATAATTTTGAAAAGCCAAATGAACTACTCTTGACATATCTATGAATCTGCCCAACTTCTTTTCATGTATGACAACCAATTAATTGAAATGACAGGTAATTAAAAACCTGGGAAATATTCCAACCTTCTTTCTTCTTGACTGCTTTCCTCAAGTTTCTGTAGCCTTCAAAAGCACGAGGTACAGTATTGGAAGGCCAAGCCAATGAAGGACAAACCAGACAGTGAAAAGCAAAAGTGATAAGAAGGTAAAAAATGATATATGAGCTTGTGGAGTTTAAAATGAAATTTTAAAAGATACCATCAAGAGACAAGTAGTAAAAAGGCAATACATTTTGCACAGTTGGAAAGTAAATAGAAAACAAAGAAGCATTTGTAGGTTAACTAATCTGTCACTATCAACAATTTTAAATTTAAGTTACACTAAGGAAGACGTTTTAGATATAGACAGTGTATTTCACTTTGAGAATTATTTCTCATATGAATTCCAAATATCACTTAGTTCTTTAAAAAGCTTTCTCCTCTTTTGCCACTTAAAATTGGCAGGTAAAATACCAGAAATTGCAAGAAGTACTGCCATTGAACCAAAGTTATATATCCTTAGGAACAGATCAGGAAAAAGCCAATGTACTAGTTTTATATATGCTGATAACATTGTAATGTAAAATAGTAATGAGAAATTTTTAGTACCAATATCCTAAATCACATATTCTGAATATAATTCATATAAAAATCTTCAAACTGCATTTATTTTTGTTTGGGGTTTTGTTGGTTTTTTTTAAATAAAAAGCAAAAACTGCAGTCTATTTTTCTGGGATTCAAAAAGTACATGCCAATGATTGCTTGTTATTTAACAAAAAAAATGCATCAGAAGCAATGAGGTGGACAAAATGTTAGTATTTTTACTTGTACTTTTTCCTCTTGAACAAACATGGATGTATCAGTAAATAAATGTCTGCATGACAAATGTAAGTTTAAATTTCAACAACTACTGATTCCTCGTGTTCCCATTATGAGCAAGTTTTGAGAAAGAGCTTTTGCTGCCTTTTCACCTTATACTGCCTACCATCTTCTTTCAGTATCAGCTAGGAGCTAACACACTGAACTCCATGTAATTTTGTCACTAATTTAGTTTAATAAATGTTAGGGAAGTCAAAAGACAACAGTCAAAAAAGGTTACCAGGTATGTAATGCTGACTAACAATTGAAAGGGACATGGGAGGTTTGCTCTGGGGCTGCTGGTGAGTAGGTCGCACTGTGGGACACTCCAATCAGGCATGTCAGTATTTCAGTAGCCAAAACATTACTGCTGTGTAAACTGGTTCTGATAAACTTTATGACAGATGCTTATTAAAGGCTACAGATGGGGCCGAACTAGCAACTAGGCTTATCGATGCCATTTTAATCAGAAAAGCCTAGTTAGACAACTTTAAAAGAAAAACAACCTTAAAAATAAATAGTACAGTAAAAGTAGCTAAATGCCTGTAGAAGACAGAAGTAGCGCAAAGAAGCCCTACCAAAGCGCAGGGTAAATTGCCTCTTTGTGACGTTACCATACCCATTGCCAATTCCTGAAATTTCAATAGAATAAAAATTCAGTGATATATCCCCCAAACAGAGACTTCACATTTTGTTAATTAGGTAGAAGCACTCTGCAGGTAACAAGTATGGCTATATGCATAATCCCTCAAATTCTAACATATCTGAGTTTCTAAGGAATTTTTCTCCTAACATATGCATCTCAAATTTATAAATATTTATTACAAAGTAGTCTGCAGATGGGCCAGTAGGTAGAATCAAACCTTATCAGCACTTTGAAGAGCTTGATCCCATTTTATAGAACACAAGACCGACTTTAAGATGGAGGCTGGACCATGAAGAGGTCTCTTCCAACTGAAATTTTTCTATGCTTCTCTAATTCTATAATGCTAGCATAAAAAACCCTGATCTCAAAACTAGTCTATGGTAAGTAGTCCCTACTTCTGGATCAGACCACTCGGCTATCCCATTCACAAGATTATTGTCCTGGTGCGAGCAAGTGTGACTGGATGCAGAAGCTTCTTTCAGAAAAAACAAAAGCACACACCAAAAAACCCCTACCCAAACCCAAAATGAGCAACCATGTGTTTTACTTACTACTGTATGTAGGGTAAAACTTCCAAATGTTTTTTTAAAGTGATCATTTCCTACAATAAGAGATCTTACTCAATATATCTAGTAACGTTTATCTGTTGTTTGGTCATAGTCCTGTATGCTACCTAATACTCAGGCCCCAGCCTAACAATTAGGGCTCTATCTAAGCATGTATCTAAATGCATGTTTGATTTTAAAATGTGTTGAAACACACAACATCAAATCTCTTTGTTCTCGTATCTACAGTTAAAGAACACATCGAAGTGTTAGGCTGAAGAGAGGCCAGAACATTCTGCTGATTTCATTTAAATACTTCCATCCCCTCAAGTTCCTACAAATGTGAGACACAATCTATCAAAATCCCCATTAAAGTGTAAGTTTCCTGAAAAATTATGTGCAAAGGAAGAAACTAGTTATTAAAATGAGTGTTCTCTACAAGTATCAGACATTTGTGTGGTGAATGGATTTATAGATATAGGACCTCAAATTGTAGACATCACTAACTTAAATCTACTTTATACTTCAACTATATTTCAGGCTTATACTGTTTTAGTTTTACTCTTAACTTGTACAAGTAGTCTGAAGGGCCATTAGTAGAAAAAGTAATAGATTAGAAGCGTGAAAAATTTCAAGGAAAAGGGAAAGATCTCTAATGGAATCAAAGTCTCAGAGTACACAAACAGATCCTTGCTGTACTAACTGTTGTCTGAACAGGCATTTATATCAATGTCTATGAGCATTTTAGCAGATGAGAAAGTGGACAGCAAAAACCAGCAAAGCATGATGTTGCAGAGAATTAGGAAACCTCAAATTAGAAACATTCATAAAAGCAGAAAATAAAGCAAAAGAAGCCATTCCAAGAGCTACCAAAGAATTCCCAGCTATTCAGAATATCTTTTCTCCAGAAAGCTGTTTCTGTTTTGACATACAGTAGAAAAAAGTGTATAATTTTTGTTTTTGAAAACTTGAATTTCAGATGCATTTTAAAAAAATTTTTAAAAATATCAAAAATTCTGGAGAACACCTGTGCTTTTACCATTGCACATAATTACAAAGAAAGATTCATTGCACATAATTACAAAGAAAGATTCATTACAACAGAAACATTCATTCTACAAATACTGCATACTTCACTGGAAGAAAAGATGCAAAAGAAAAACACCTATAACTTCAATGCATTAAAGGGTTTGAAGGAACAGCATTTTAGGATCCAAACCCTCACAGCAACAGCAAATGAATTTTAAGACTCTCAGTGGTTAAAAAAATACACCTCTTTAATAAAAAGAAAACAAACAGCATTATAATTCATACACCACCTCTTTTTCTTTTTCCTTTCTTTTTTTTTCAGCTTTTCTAGATCTTTCTTGGCTATATCTAGAATTTCCATTGTCTCTTTCTCTGAAGAAAGCATAGAAGCAGAAAACGCTGATGGTCCACCAAAGTACGTAGATCTTGTTGAAGCTCTTGACAAGTTGCGTCGAAGATTTTCATTCACTGCTTCACTTTCTAATAATTTTGCTCTTCAAAAAAGAAAAGGAAGAATTGTAGACCATGAATCACAAGTATTGCTAATGCATGAGGTGTATACTCTTTAGCATCCATAACTGCAATGCATTACCTTCAGTTTATAAAAATCCTACGAACCAAGTTGAAGTCTCACAAAATACAATTGCAGTAAATCCCTGAGACCATTTTACATAATGGTTATGTATATTGTACATATATACCTGAGACAGAATACATATAAATATAAATGTCTGTATAAATATACATTCAGATATATATATAGAGAGAGATATATATCTGCATATACATGTATGTATATACATATTACACAAAAGCTTTAACGCTAACTGGGAATAGGCTAGATTATTTCTTGAAGATGTATCATGCAAAAAAAAAAAAGAGGAATAAAAATATCCAAAGTATTTAATACTTTTAATTTAAGAAGAAAGCAGGTGCTTTTTTTTTTTTAACACTACATTGGAACAGGTAATTTCACAGTATACCATTTATATACAAGGTTATGAAGTTACAAAACAATCGTTCCAAGTTTTGCTATCCTTTGTGCAACAATATCAAGTTATCATCATTATTTAGGCAACTTCTTACTTTCATTTCTATTGTCAGCTGCATCTTTAACATTTTAATATTTTGTGGCCAAGAGCAACACCAGATGGTCTTAGAAGCCGAAGGACCACTGTCCTAAAGTTATCCCCAAACAGGAAAACAGCAGAAGTATTTAGTTGCGAACGCTTCCAGCATTTTCTTTTTTTAATAAAAATTGTTCAAATACATATTATGCAAATACCTGAGATCTTCAATTTCCTTGATATAATTATGAATCATGTTGCTAATTTCTTCATTTCCTTCTCCTTTGAAGGACAGAGAGAAAGGGGGAGGGTAGGGGGAAGAGAAAAAAAAATTGTGAAAGGATGGTAACAGTATAAATCTCTGAATACCGCTACTAGGCACAAGGTACCGGGAAAGAGAAATGGTCATATGGGCTACACATTTAGATCCTATCTGATTTGCAAAATATATTTCCTGCTTAAGCTGCATTGAGTTTTTGGTTCCTCTGTGTCATATGATCAGGATTATCACAAGTAACTTTTTCTATCTCATTTGTTTTCCATATTAGCACATTTTAACAATGCATGTACCATAAATCAAAAGTAACCTGACAAACAGTGCGCAAAAAGAACAATGCAGTCATGATAAGGCAATTGGTTTATTATTCTATGACGTGAAAAGCAAGACAACATTCACCCATCTGTGTCCAGGTGCTCATCCGAAGCAAAATACTTAAGTCCATGTAAAGCTAAGCATACAAGTAATTCCTATCCAAAGGTTTATTTCACACTTCATGTTGCTTGTAGTCCTAAATGAGTGGTCAAATCAGAGTACCAAAGTATTTCTATTAATAGAAGTCTCCAAAAACAGAGGAAAGAATTAGATGGGGGCCTACCCCTGCCAAAGCAGGTCCTACATTATTGCTACAAAGGCATCACTTCATTCCAAGGGACCCGTGAAGCAAAAAACAAATAACCGATTTAAGTCCATGAACTTATTAAGCAGCTTACACACACGCACAACGCGCCCGCAGCATACCTGCTCTGGATAGCACTTGGTTGGCCTGATCACTCATAAGTTGTGTTATTCTGGCTCTCAGTGCATCAATAGTCTCTTGCATTGCTTTAATTCTAACACGCAGGTTGTTGTTTTCTGTTTGCAGCATCGCGTTTTCATGAAACATGTCATTGATGCTTTCAACACCTTCTTCATCTATAATCCTTTTACCCTTAAGAAAGTAAATATATTTTATTACTAGTAAAGGCTGACCTACACATGAAAAATTTTTAACTTGGCAAAGCAATCCACAGATTACTTGAAATTCCAAATAGACACTTTTAGCAAAAGATAATTTTCTCTCAAAAAGTGTAAAACAATGGAGAAATAGGTAGCTTTCAAGACATTGACGTCTGGCCAACACCTTAGCATTTGGGTGCTATGTAATTCCATTTTAGTCTGAAATACAAGCTCTTGAAGAGGTTAAGAGACAAGAAGACAATTCTTTATCAAATCAGGATACTATCTCAAGGATAACAAAGGAGGAGGACACTGTCTGGCAACCATACTTATTGCTGAAAACATTATTTGTTAAAAATTTCAGAAAGAAATAGGCATTGTGTAGTTTGAGTATCCAGCTTATATAATTTAAAATGTATTTTTAAAAACACAAATTGTTTTAGCTGTCTGCTAAGTTTTTAAGAGCAATACACAGTAACTGTTCACATTCATTTATGTCCCAATCCAACTTCTGGTCATTTTTGCTTTGGAAATGATTATTTCTCATTGCTGAGCATGACAAGGTCAATTTTTGCCTTTCAAAAAGCAAACAGCATGCAGCATCTGTTGATGTCATTGGCATTCATTGATGTATCTTTTCTCTGGGGATGCAATCTAAGTTTTCTAAAAACATTTGGTAATCACTGGAATTAGAAGAGGAGTTTAAGTTAGGGTTGCTATTCAAATTTTTTTAGTGTATAAAGTGGAAGTAGCCAACAGAAAAACAAGGTGTAGAACTACAAGCATTTTAAAGCAGAAGTGCTAACGGGATAAACTTACTGTTTTGTATTCCATGAGTTCCATCTGTAGCCGTGTAATCTCACTGCGCAAAGCATTTATTTGTTGACTAGCCCTATCCTGATTAACCATCACTTTGTTCTTGATGTTCCGCGCCCGGTTGGCATACTTTAACGTGTTCAAGGTTTCCATGAAGTCTCGATCTGAAGGGCTCACACACGCTATCATGAGTGTTTGACTGCAAATTACAAGCATAGGTCAGCACTACACATCAAGAACAAAAAGAGTAGAGAGAAGCTAACAAGCCTTCAGGTAGAAGGTGAAACAAGAATAGCGACTTCATAATACCTGTGAAAAATATTTCTCTAACTCACAGTAGAAGACTGTCAACCACAGAGTTCAGCACTGCTACATCTCGTATCACCCCAGCATAGCATAGGAGATACTAGATCATTAATTGTTCTACATGTAAAATTATAAAAGCAATTAATTGGTGTTCCCAGAAATGTTTTTCAAATTATACTCAGTTTCCCTAATCATATATAAACTGAGATTTAAGTCTTTAAGATCAACCTAAAGTCCTAGACAGTGATTTGAATCACGCAGTAGTCAGGACTGCCTGCTCTCATTAATTCCTGCGGTTCTTACCTATTTAATTTGAAAATTGCCCAAATGTTCATCTTAGCTGTCCATGCATGCACACACAACTGCCGAAGGTACTTATTGTCTATCTCAGGTTCTACCAAGATGCAAACTGCCTAAATTCTCCACTGCAAATTATCTCCTGTTCTCCAACAGAAGCCAAAAAGCTAGTGTTTACTCTCCATACATCTGGCTATAACTATTTATTCCATGTTTCATACCACCACTGCTTAGAGCACTTCCACAAAAAACAGGAGGACCTGAGCTCTAGACCCAAGAGGGCTATGAACAACCATCTTCCTTTCAGGTTCCTACAACACCCTCTAGCCATCTCATCATGGGATATGCAGGGTGAGAACATAACTCCCTGCTCCAAATGAAAGATTGGACAGAGGGACCAGCAAGAACCAGTGGCAAAAAAGCAGACAAAGGCAAAACATTTTTCATTCCAACCAAGTGGTTTCATCATTCAACAGGCAGATGGAGGAACCAGGGTCCCTTCCCTCTCTCCCTGGAGCACATCCTCATTTCACATCAGATGAGGACAGCCTAGAGGGGTCAGAACCAGAGCACCAGCTGTAGATCATACTCTGGAGGTGCCTACATGGCCTAAATCCTCAACAGATAGGAGGAAACACCTATATTTGGTGTACTGAGTCCTCCCCTCCAGGTTTGGAGGAATTTGCTTCTCTGTTGTATGTTAAAGCTTAGTTGGTTGCATTAGGAAGAGTGCACTGTCTCCAGGGCAATGGAGTAATATCTGCATTAGGCAGACCAGATTCTGATCTTCATTTTCTATAATTTCAGACCAAGACAAAGAAATTAATCCTTTTAATCCTTTGTGAGGCGAACAATTACCTTCACCATACACACCGGGAAACTAAACTGGAAGGAGTATCTTGCCTGGGAATACAAGGAAGATTCAGTTTCAGCAATTCTTCCTCAGCCCTCCCGCATACATTTGTGTCAGTTCCCCAAACTGTTGGATTTTAGTCCTTAAGATAAGAATATATGAGATTAAGAACAAATTTTTAATTCTGACATCAGGACTACTTGTGCTTTCAGTTGAGAATGTGATTACTTTTCTAAACCTCCGAAGACTGGTTCTGCTAGGTGTCTGTCTTGAAAACTGAACAACTTGAACTCCACTTCTTGTCTGAATTGTATAATGGACTGGGGGGGTGTGTTTGGTTTGTTTGGGTTTTTTTTCTAAATGTTCTACTCTCTTTATTTTACCAGTTCTTTAAATTGCTCCCCCCAGAAGTTAGGAAAGTCTTCATTTTTCATATTATACCTTATAAAAATCCTTTCCAAAAACACCAATGCTCTATTTTCTTATTTGAATAGTTCAAAAAAGTATATAAATGCTGCTTCAGAACTGTTACAGCATTATATTTAAAATCAGCATTATGGTGAGAACAGTACAGTGATACAATGCTTGCATCATGGTTAACTCAGGACTCACTGCAATCTAACCTGAATCACTACCAGTCAATCTTTAAATATTTGCAAAAAAGAAACAATAATGTGAACTGTAATATCTAGGGTGGAATTTGGAATGCTATGGAAACAGGCTAACAGAAATCTAATAATCTGATCTCCCAGAAAAAAACTGCATATTTATTATTTATAAGAAGTTACTCAAATTGTGTTAATATGTATAACTCTTCATTAACAGCAAACTGCTAATTTGATACGTCTCAGCAAGAATATCACCTGGACAAGCTTGAGAAGTGGGCCCGTGTGAACCTCATGAGGTTCAACAAGGCCAAGTGCAGGGCCGTGCATGTGGGTCAGGGCAACCCCTGATATCAATAAAGGCTAGGGGATAAAGGGATTGAGAACAGCCCTGCTGAAGAGGACTTGAGGGTACTGGTAGATGAGAAGCTGGACATGAGCCGACACTGTGCGCTCGCAGCCCAGAAAGCCAACAGTATCCTGGGCTGCATCAAAAGAAGCATGGCCAGCAGGTCAAGGGAGGTGGTTCTGCCCCTCTACTCCCCTCTGGTGAGACTCCACCTGGAGTACTGCATCCAGCTCTAGAGCCCTCAGCACAGGGAAGACATGGACCTGTTAGAGCAGGTCCAGAGGAGGGCCACAAATATGATTAGAGGGATGGAACACCTCTCCTATGAGGATAGACTGAGAGAGTTGGGGTTGTTCAGCCTAGAGAAGAGAAGGCTCCAGGGAGACCTTATTGCGGCCTTTCAGTACTTAAAGGGGACCTACAGGAAAGATGGGGACAAACTTTTTCGCAGGGCCTGTTGTGATAGGAGAGGGAGTAATGGTTTTAAACTGAAAGAGGGTAAATTTAGACTAGATAGAAGGAAGAAATTTTTGACAGCGAGGATGGTGAAACCACTGGAACAGGTTGCCCAGGGAGACGGTAGATGCCCCATCCCTGGAAACATTCAAGGTGAGGTTGGACGGGGCTCTGAGCAACCTGATCTAGTTGAAGACGTCCTGCTCATTGCAGGGGGTTGGACTAGGTGACCTTTAAAGGTCCCTTCCAACTCAAACGATTCTATGATCACAAAAGTAAAAAAAAAGGTGGTGGTGGCAGGGGGTGTCCACAAATTTAATATCAGTCAGAAACAGACAGAAAGGATATATCTGAATATCCTCATAAATGCTCTGGGACAGCATTTGCTATCCATACATTGTACGCTAAACTTTGCAATTTCTCTTGAAGAACAGGAGGGGGAGCAGTGGAGCTATAAAATGGGAAAATATTTTAGCATCAATATTTCAACAGAAGTGCAATTATTCAGGTGTTTGAAAAATGGTCATTAACTAGTGTATTTGATATAAAATTCAGTCAAGAAGAGCTATTTGTAGTTATTTCCAGAAAGCGCTTAGAAGAGCTATGCTCTTGATATCTGCTGATTTTTTTTTATTTTTTTTTTTTTTCATAATTCTTGAGTTTCTTCCTCCCTTAAGCGCTTCTGAAAATTCTAGCCTTTATTTTATTTGTTTTGTCTGGCTCTTTGCTTTTCCTTGCACTGCAGTGCTGCAGGGAGTTGCTGAAGTTACCTCTCTGAAGAGCAGAGCAATGATTTAAGAACTCTCTTCCACTTTTCCCTATTCCTTTGTGAAATACCCAGAAAACTTCCTGCCCTCCTAAAAATAGCAGTCAACGATATTGGATTACATAGAGGAATAAGAGTACTAACTTGCTGAAGTGTACTCAACTATACCCCCTTTTGTATTTGTACATGTTAATGTTACAAATACAAAATTTGTATTGTTTTGACAAATTTGTTGATGTTTGCTTAGACAAAGCTTCCAGGACAAAGCCTCTCTTCCTTACCTGTGCAGTAGGTATACAGAACAGGTTCATAAAAACAATTCTAGTGATACAGTAGTTTATTTTTATTAGGCTCTAATCCAACGTCAGATAACTGGACATATGCACCCTTTACAAAACATGGCAGTGTCTGTAGTAAGCTGACTTCAAGCTCCTGCGCATGGCTTTCAGAGCAAACAATTGAGCACCATTTAAAAAAAAGTAACAAAAAATAATCTCTGAAGAAGCAACTCATCACATGTTTAAACTATGCTGTAATTAATAAGGTTGTAACACAATAAAAAAGTTTACCATTTATGCTGTCTATAATCTAAAGATATCTTTATGGAAAGGACTTGTCCTGGAAATGGTAACTTCTAAGTAACTCGAAGCATCCTATCTAGTAAAGCTATAACAACACTGAAAAGAATGATGCAAAAAGCCTCTTTAAAAATCTTTTCCCTGCATTGCCAGCATTTTCTAGCATGACAGTAACTTACCTTCCGAACCTCCCTCCAACAAAGTGAGTGGCTGTTTTTATCATTGTTTAATGTTTATTTTACTTTCTCAAGATTAAGTACTCATTCATGTTCATTCACAATGAAATACATAAAACATTCTAGTTTTCATACCTGTTTCCCCCAAGGGAATCTTGAAGTAGCCTTGTAAGCTTTGAATCTCTGTATGGTACATGAGTTGCCTTCTTGCTTTTATCTCCCAGTGCACTTATTACGTTGCCAAGTGCCAGCTATAAAACACCAAATCATGTAATGCACAAGTTAGAATCAGTTCCTGAGTAGTTTTATTTTTTAAAAAAGCTATAAATTGAGATCTGCATATTGTGAAGAAATGAATATGCTCATGGAAGTTAACATAATAAAAAAAATTTCTGAATATTTTTACATTTTACAGTAGACAGTTTTAAACTTTCATGCTATCAACGGTGAATTAGATGACTTGCAGTCTGGTATCTACAAGTGCTAAGCGCTTAGCACAATTTGCGTGCACTGTCCGTTGATATGTCAGCCACACACTAAAGTTAGAACTACTGAATGTAATAAACATTTACTTCTGATTTCTACTTCTAGCAGTAGCTATATTCTTTTAAAAATTAATTTTATCAATCTACTTTATGCTAAATTTAGAATAAGATACGGGGAATTAATATGAAAACAACCCAGAATTTACTACCTCTACAGATATGAAGTAAGGAATGTCTGACAAAGATTTAAGCATTTAAGGCTTGAAATTATGTAGTCCATGGCTATCCTATTTCATTGCTAAGAAAGGGTCTAATTCATATTTATAAACAACCTAACATTTGGCTGTAAAATTATTTGTAATGTGCAACTGCACGTACTTCAATCAGATTATTCCTATGCCAAATTAAAGAACATTCCTCTAGATGGCACCCTGTACAGCCAGTTCATAGTCTTGAAAATGCTCTTACTGCATCCAGCAGTTGAAGAACTGCATATACACCACATTCTGTGACTGCTTTGAAATGTTTAAATCACTTTCAATCTGTTTCCCAAAGCTGAGGGCTGGAATTCACTATAAATGAAAGTTTTGTGATCATATAAAATATTACTTTTATCACACTGATTTTCACCTTCATGCATTTTGTATCCTATTTGTTAAGGATGCATCTATTTCATCTAAATCCCCAAATTTCAGTCGGGTCTGTGCTTATATCAGTGATAAAATTGAACTGAATTCCCTTTTTTTTCTCCATATAATATAACCAGAATAACTACAGAAAATAAACACTGTCATGATGGCAGGAGAATCACTAAGAAAGTTCTAGTTGCAGAATACATTTCTAGTACTACACACTAGACCAGAAAAAAGGCATGTTTCCACGAATAAAATAAACATGTATTTTTGAGTCTTTAAAAGAGAATTGGACAGAGCCTCCATACAGCCAAGTAGCTTAAAACAAAGACATGAAACTACAATCTCCACTGATAATCACTAGCTCTACTTTTCAGTGTAGTCATAATTAAATAAAACACTTAATACGGTTCACTAAAAACTGCATAGAGAGCCAGTACACACCAAAAAAAAAACCATGAAGTGATGCTGTAAGTTAAAAATTGCATTTCTACTTAGAAGTGTTTTGGCTAGGGTTGTTTTACATTATGTTTCATAATTATAACAAAGAACCAGCATTTATTTATCAATTAAGCTTATTCATTGTCAACATTTTACATGCCTGTACTCCTTGTAAACTGCTTGTAATGTTCTCCAATTGTTTGGGTCTTGACAGAATAAAAAAAATAAATAAAAAAACTTAAAGGAATATCTCTACAATATCTTTTAAAAGTTAGAGTAACTAATTGTATTTCACCACAGTGAGATGTACTACAGTTTGCTAGTTAGGGTCTAGTATAACTGAGAAAATGTTAACAAGCCAGAACCCAGTAAGAACTGATATAAGCTGTTATGTCTCACGCTACAGTCCTTGCTCTGCACATGATGCATTTCTACTTTAGGGATTACTAAAAACAAGATATCCAAGAAGGAAGAGAAGATAGTAACAACAGCCTATGGAAACAAGTTGTATATTCTTACTAGTCCACAGTTGATGGAAATGCCTTCTTTTGCCCTTTCCCCTGTAGCTCCTGTTCGCTTTAATCTTTCAGATCCTGCTAGATCAACAAAATGGAACTTGGCAGTAAGAGTTTCAAATTCATTCATCTCAGAAGATTCAGATATTATCCTGTTATCCGTGGCATTATCCTGAAATAAAGAAGAACCCATAAAGCTTGGTAAGACCTTTCACATTAACATTTGTCTACTGCAAAGTTCAGTCAACAATTATTTACAAGACTACCTATTTGTCATGTCCATCTCCTTCCTTATTTACTCATTCTCTTATAACAACATCAATATCTCAAAAACTGTCTCCATTTTAGTCATATCCAATAACATATCATTCTTGAAGACCCAGCTCTATATGCACATGAATACCAATATACCAATTACTTCTAAATATGGGTTAGAATTGTTTCAGGGTAGGAGAGAATACATATATTGAAAATCACAAAACTCATCAGCAAGTTGGGCAACAAAATGTGTACCTCTCCTGGAATGCAAGTCTTAAATCGTCAAAGGAAACTGATTTTTAAAAAAGTAATAACAACATTACCCTCCTAAATTAGCAGTTCATAAGCCTGCCAAATAACTGGAATATATTTTGATTTTACACCTGTCTAATCCCCATCATCAGCTTCCCTGTGGCATGATTCTTCAGCTTTATTTTAAAAATTATTTTTTTAAGTCTGTTTTCCACGAGCACTTCTGACTTGACCAGGAAATAAGGACACCAGAAGAAACAAGGGAGAAAGAAGAGGTTCTTTTCTTCCCTCTCCCGTCAAGTAAGTTTTAATGACTGGCAGCTGATGCAGGGTTCCCTCAGTGCAGGGAGTCTGCCCAGGAACACACTGCTCTACAGGCATGTACAGAACCCTCATCCTCTTTCCACTTCACATCCCAAAGCACAGCAGTAAAATTATCCTTTTTCAGTAGACAATCCCAAGGGTTTTTTCTGTTAATTAGTATAGCTGTACTATATACTGTGGAGATGTATTTTACTCTAAGGGTAGCTTGACCTGTTTCCATGAAAGCAACACTGAATAAGAAAAATCTTTAAATCACTCAGTTCCAGACCTTCCTGCTGATACCCATTGCAGGGCAATTTCTACCTACTTGCCATGGCAGCATGAAATAGGCATATCTCGAGTGTGTAGATGACTTATATTCACACAGCCCGATCTACAGGCTTTATTAGGAATATTCTATCACAGTAAGCATGGATTTTTTTTGTTTTTTTTTCTTTAAAAAAAACCTCAGTTATTCTGTAGCAATGATCTTTATCTCCTTAATTAGCTAGCCCACAGCTCCCTCCACTATTGCAAGGGGTAATGTGTGGCTGCAGACCAAACAGTTCTCACAGTAATTAAACACTTCATGCTTAAGTGATCTCCTTTTGTAGCAGTTTCAGAAGAGACCAGGAATTGTGCCACTTCCACGAGACTAGACTATCACACTTTTTCAGCTATTTTGACATTTACACTGCTGGTGGATCACTCTCTTTCCCAGCCCTCAAAGCAATGATTAATGCATCCTTTCTCTCTCGCTTATTTAGTAAATCAAACGTACATCCAGAAACTTCTGAGAAGCACGGACAGTGTGAACACAGCACAAGGAGCAGCATGGCTGTGCACTGCAGCCCTGGCTGCCTGCCCACCCCAGGCACCAGGACCACGCGCAAAGAGAAAGGCACAGAGCCGACACCATCATCCCTGGAACTGCGTTGCCCTAGTAACAAAGGTCTCCCAAAACTGTTGTCTACAGACTGCAGCAACAACAGAAACTTGAGCTGCATCTCTCCTGGCCATCCAATAAGGGCTCATATTAATTTATATTCTGGGAGCATTCAGAGGCCAATGTCAGGTCTAATCCCAACTCTCCCAAGTACTGCAGGGAAAGAAGAGGGTGCTGTCTTCAGATTCAGGATCTAGCAATGTCCTGCTCCAGACAGCCAAATTATCTTGCTCATATCTCCTAAAAAAGAAGGAGCGAAACACATTTTGACACAAGGCAGAAGGTGGCCACCTATTCCTCTAACACAAACTTCTGTTAAAAAACAGGCAAGGACCAGGCAAGAGTCCTGTGGGTGGCTCAGCTGGTGGGGAAGGCTGCAAGCACACCAGTGCAGGTGGATTGCTGTGCTGACAGCCTGCAAGAAACAAGGCTCCCAGATGAGTTCTCAAACTTCCCAGCTACACAGACAGTTTTCAACAAAACCCCTGAGCATACAGTGCCACTATGCAGTGACCGAGGTACCCGTCTGGGATCCGAGTGTGAACCAGCCCCTCCCAAGTAAGAAGATAGACAGCTGCCCACACCAGCAGGTCCACATTTTCAGCGTGGAAAGCAGGAAGAAGTGTTTTTAACAGGTATAAAGCAGGTCTACATACCACAAAGGACCAGGGAGTGACCCTCATTTTGCCTGCAAAATTATTTGTAGTGTTAAAAAAAAAAACCACACACAAAAAAACCACAACCTCCACACTCCCAAGAAATCATTACAAATCCAGTTCACTGTTCCACATGCTTAAAAATGTAATATCTATATGTAACATGCTAGCCAGGTACTTAGGAGATCACTAAAATATTTTTAAAACGTTGATCCTTTTAGAATAATCCAAGTAAGTCCCCCTGAAACTACTGCAGTTTTCAGTAGTAGGAATTTATTCAGAACTCTCCTCTTCACAAGATACACTAACACCACCTAACAACTGAACACTCCATGAAAAAAGTCTTCTACAGAACAGCTCTGTGTGCATTCATAGTTTAAATTTCAGGTTAAGTGCGTAGACTTAACAACGCATCTGAACCCCAAATATATATCTATTTGAAATAAATATGCTAAGCTTCAGAATCAAATGCTTTTCTACTTGCTCCTTTTTGGGTATCAACACTTAATCTGGAATATCCAAATACTTTCAGTTAGCTGACTGCAAGCTTAAACCCAATAACTACTAAGACACTTAAAACCACTTTCCCAATTAAAGACAAATTACATTTTAGCTTTCCTACTTGTGTATGTTGCAACGAAGTACTGAGGAAAATGCTAGAGGAGAATGAGCAGGTTCATGTAAGAGACTGCAGTTTATTGTTGCCTCTGGCTAGAGGATGGTTACATATGCACAGATTAAATCAAATTATTATAATGCTTAGCAAATTCATCGAGCATGATGACGACTATAGCACCTTTACTAAGTGCAATTCAAATAGCAGTGGCTGCCAAATCCGTATTCACATTTTGAAAAATGGTTACTAAAGTGAAGTTTAATACGTACAGTGTTAAATGCAGGACAGACTCTGGTTTGACATAAGTGTATAGTAAAGATAGCATGTGACCGTGAGCTCTGAACATTCATCTGAGTGCTGGCAGTGGTTCGAGACAAAGCCCCCAGCTTCAAGCACTGCATCATCTAGAAAACAGACAAGAACTACATTGCATTGCTTGCAATTTAAATAAAGAGTGTTCCTATAACACTTACAGTTTTGGATATAAATAAGCTTTTCCTCTTTGCTATGATTTCAGTTCCTATATGCCAAAAGCACAAAGATTCTTAAATAAGCAAGCTAAAAGGGTGGGGGGTTGTGGTTTCTGAAAGAACACACTTAAATCTTTGTACCCCTCTTTTTATGTCCCCTGGTAGGAACATACCAATCTTCCTTCCATTCACCTGTGGCAAAAATGGACACTTTTTGTACTTTTTGTTCAAAAATGTACAGTACAATTACACTTGTATTCAGATTTGCAGTGCACAGACACTTATGAATTGCAATTTACATCACATCAGTCACCATGAAAAGCCTTCCTGTCATAGGAAAAACAACATATATAAGATTTGGGAGATTAGAATTACATACATGCCATACATTACATACATTTTCTCTCCCAGCAGAACTACACTATCAGCAAAAGTCTGTTTCTAGCATTAAGTGAAAGTGGTATTCACTTAATATCAGACATTTATCAGATTTAAGTCTACAGAAAATAAAGAAAATTAAAATTTCAGCTAAACTTTACAGCTAAATTGTCTGAGATACAGATGTTAGCAAGCATAACCTCTTTTTTTAACTGCTTATCAAAACAGACAACATTTTTAGAAAGCACTTGGTATGCTACAGAAATTTATTTTCAATGCTCACCTCCGATTCTCCATTCACAGTTCGGGTTGTAACACCCACTGTATAAATCCCTCCCGCTGAATCTTCATGTATTTTAATATTTGATTTTTTATTCTTTGCATCAATATCACGTGTGGTATCAAACAAATCAAGAATTTCTTCATTGTAAAGCTGAGGAGAAAAAAAAAAGACAAAAAGGTGTATATTACTCTAGGAATTCCTCCGAAGACTAACAAATCTGTACATGGTACAGAAGGTTCTAAAAATCCAAATGCCAAGGCTCTCAAAAAAGGATGCTGTGAAGAATCCAAACTTACAAGGATAACAGGATGATAGACAGAGCAGCTGCAAATTAAGTCATCTCCCCGCCTTACTATTGTGCTTCCCAAAGAATCATAGAATAGTTTTGGGTTGGAAGAGACCTTAAAGACCATCTAGTTCCAACCCCCCTGCCACGGGCAAGGACACCTTCCACTAGACCAGGTTACCCAGAGCGCCATCCAACCTGGCCTTGAGCAGAAGCAGCAGTGACTTCCTCCACATCATCAGATCTGAGAGAAAAATTCTTTGGTGGAACCAGGGTGTTGTGGTTTGGGCCAGACTGCCCCAATCTGGTGGAACGACAGATGCTCTCTCTCTCTTGCTCCACTTGGGAGGCAAGAAAGAGAGAGAAAAAGAGAGACTTAAGAGTTTAGAAGGAACTAATCTACTTTAATGAAATATTAATAATAAAATAATAAAAAGAAAAACAATGAAATATATACAAAACCGTATCAAGCTCCCAGGATGACAATCACATCACCAGCAGGCACTGGGGAAGTCCCAGACTGGACTCAGTGACGGACGGGAACTAGATTCCAGATCTCGATTCAGGATCGGGATCAAAGGCAGACTCAGAGACAGAGTCCTCCCAGGATACCGGCCATTGAAGAAAGAGAGAGACTGACCCTTTGATCCGTCAGCTTTTATACTGAGCATGAGGCAGATGGGATGGAATACCCTTGTTGGTCAGTTTTGGGTCACCTGTCCTACCCGCTCCTTCCCGCAGGTGTGACCCCTCTATGCTTTTCCGCTTCTGACCCTCCAATGGGGCAAGTAACAAAGTTGGCTGCCCTTGGTTGTTATAGCAATAAGGATAAGCAAGAGCCTCTCTGCATCCCATTCCTTGGCATCAACTATAAACATGGGTCTTATCACTCAGAGTGAACAGTTTTCTGCACAACATGCTGTTAATTTCAGCAGTTAGAAGAGGCCTAGCTAAAAAGTAAAGTTACTGAACAAAATTGGTCCTGTTTTACCTGAAACCAGGACACAGGGAAGGGGAGGCATGCAGTGCCAACAGAACAACTGTGGCAGTGGTTTCTGTGGCAGGCACCTTCAGTCTTCAGGTTTGACCATGAGCTTGGCTTTTGTTTTGTTGATTCAGTTGGCTGCACCCTCCTCCAAACACTTCAAACTCACTCCACTTGCTCTCCCTGCTATCACACCTTTTCTCATCTCCTCTCTCACACCTTAGTAATTCTATGTCTCTCATGTAGATAAACTGTTCCTGCCTTGGAACAAATTTAACATATAATAGTTTTAGTGCAAGCTGCTTATTAACGAGACCAAGCAGCAGGCCAAAAATACTATGTCATGGTTTTTTGAGCAGGGCTTTTGTACTTTCCTCCATACAATACCTACACTTTGGCACCCCAGATTTAGTTACAGCTTTCAGGCACAGTCATACGAGCAACAGCAACTATTCACCACATTTCAGGCTGCTTAATGTTTACAGCCTGTTTCACTGGGCCTCCTGAAGGTAAGTACATGTACATTTAGTGGTTTTCAACTCAGTATCATTAAGGACATCAGACTTTTAAGTCAGTAAACGACATGACAACCAGCAAAGACATCAGAAATTACTATGCAGTTATCAGCATTGGAGGAGATGGATTATCATTTCATAGGAATGTTCTGGGTTTTAGGAAAGGTGTTTAAATCCAACTGAAGATATCAAGGCAAAACATCAAAACCCCCCCCCCCAAAAAAGCAGTGTCCCACTGGGAATCTCATGGCTTCGGTCTCTGCTGATGTACACTGGAACAGTTCCAGTGTCTTCAATTTGGTTATACTAATGCATTCCAGCAGACCATAGGCCAAACTGATTAAAAACCTGACCAAAGTCCCTACGTAAAAGCCAAAGAGCCACTGCAATAGATATGTATTCACCTAATGTACTTTCTCATAGGCTGAAAGCAAGAGGCTTTCTCCTCTCACAAGTGAAAATCCACCTGAGAAAAGGCTCAGCATTTGTGAGTGTGATGCTTTTCATTCTTTACATATTAAAAAGGAATTATATTTAATTAGGTATAAATATTCTAAGTAGGAGCCTTCGTACAAATGTTTTACCTTGCTAAGTGCAAACAAGTAGATGCCACAATTTAGAGAGGATCCTGATAACGCATCTATAATTGCATGGGACTGCATATGCCGATCGTTTGGAAAAGTTAGCAGGAAAGCAAAGAGTTACGAGAGGCAAGCTGCAGCAAACTAAAGAAAAGCAAGCAAGTAGCAAACAGAAGTCACTGTTCCCAATGGTTATCCAGCTGTCAGAAGTTATTCCAAAATAAAATGCTGCTTTGACTTGTTCAATGACTAAATTATTGTTTATGTAATCCAGCCCTAATGGTACATAGGATGGGAGGAAGAAGATAACTTCCTGATACAAGAGTAGTGCATAGTATGTAACTAATGAGAAAAACCTCTTTCTGGGAAAGATCCAATTTAGCCTCACTACAGTAAAAAAAATTTACCAAAAGAAGTGACATTTTGTTCAGGGAGAAACTATTATATACATCATTGAACCTTTCTCTAAATTAGATAAACAAGATAGGCTTTAGTATGTACATTTCATCTGAAATATGTTGTAATGACTGCAATTCTGCATACCACTATCACCATAACATTCAATTACTGCCCTGTATTTTGGCGCTCTCAGTCACATTTGTAATGTTATGTCAAAAAACACAAGGAATTCAGAAACTACACTGGTTACTACTCCTTACACACTACCGTTGCAGCTGCCTAAGCAGAAATGAAGCTGCAGATCCCCGATGTTCAGAGAGAACAGAAAAGTACAGCAGACTCTTTCTAGGCAAACATTAGCCAGAGCAACAAAAAGTTCTGCTTAAGGTTAGCAGTGACAAACCTATACTAGTGCAAAACTAATGCCAGCTTGTTAATCTTTAAAACAGTTATAGGAACATGTGACTAAATGACCTAGTTTACTTCAGCAGTAATAAAACCAACAGCTTTCTCTTAGGTAATATAAAAGTGGGTTCCCTCCCCTCCCCCCCCCCCCCAAAGTAGACAAAGTAAAGTTGCAAATACTGAAAACAGTCATACACATTTACACCTGCTCTTCCTTAAATTGATTCTTCCTCTCCATCTGCCTAAAGTATCAGATTTTGCAGCTTGGTAGTGAATGTAAATATGTTACACCCAAATCAATCAATTTAAAAAATAGTTCCGTGGGTAGGAGACAAAGCATAAAAGCTGCAAGACTTCAACCAACAGCTGCTGCAGGTCGGAAAGATCACAGATCTTATAGCCTCTCTAACCAGTAGCTGTATCTACAGGAAAACACAAAAGGAACAGTTTTTCCATGCACTGAGACTCAGGTTTGCTCTGGATCTAATGAAAGAGGGAACAGTGACACAGAAGCCCAATTCTAAACCATTGGGGATCACAGAAAGAAGTATTTTTACGCTAGGTTTCTTCTTTATGTAACAAGCCACCTGAACAGATTTTGAAAGCTAAATAAATCTATTGCAAAGTGACAAAAGCAGGCAAAGCATGGTCACCATACAAAGGCACAAAGTACTTTTTTTTTTTTTTATAGTTTCTTGCTTTAAGGTTTGGTAAAGAATTACAGACAAGAGCAAAAGGCCCCACAAACAAACGTGTGCTGCAGAAAGGGACAAATGATGTCTAATATAAATATTTCTATACTTCAAAATAATGCTGTAAAGGAAACTACTAAAATAATTGGAATAAGATAAAACGGCTCTTTTTCATAAATTGAAGAGCTGAAGCAAACTGCACAAAATTTCCCTTTGAACTCTTGAAGATTAATTCAAAACATCTCGTGGGAAAAGAACGCAAAAGTAGCAACCAGAAGAAATGTTTACTTGGCTTTCTAAAAAAATAGGTGAAGTTACATACACAAACACAGATCATATTTACCTCTAAGAACTGTGCATTCACTTTAAAATCAGGAGGTGGAAGTCCCTGTTTAATAGCAGCTTGTTTTTTTTCTTCAATACATCTGAAAAGATGCTTAACAGCACGCGATATAATGCCTTGTTCCTCTTCTGTTATGTTGACATCAAATCCAGTGCCCATGGTGTATGTTTTGCCAGCACCTGTCTAAATTGAAAAAGAAGTAGTCACTAGAACACATTAATAGTACCGAATCACAGAGAAATTCACTTTGTGAGCACTAGTGCTAGATAGGGACCACTAAGTCAGTTTGTCATTTTTACAATATTGACACGCACAATAACAGGTCATTTTGAAAAATGGGTAAACAGCAGAAGTTGAACAAACTCTACTGTTTATCCACAGATCACATACAAGAAGGCAGGGACCAGTTCAATCTTTTATAACCTTTCCCCTACAAGCTTCCTCTAAGCTGCTTACATCAGCCTTGAGCCATCATCTCTGAGGTCAAAAGAATAGTTAATGTTTTCAACCAAGACTGTTAATTAAAGCATATATTTTTGAAGGCAGAAGCAGCATTTGCAATTCTTTACTGAAGTAGATCAAATGACTCTCTTAATTATAATGTCTGAATATCTCAGGGAGAATATTACCATTGTTCTCAATTTATAGACAGCACTGAAGAATACAAGCTGTACCCTCACTAGGAAAGTAGCTTAATTAAATGTGAAGTCCTCTAGAAGACAAGGTACTGCTGTGTTTTCACTTAATTAGTGGGTCAAGTCTAAGACAAAGATAGTATCACACAGCTGAACATAATCTACTAAACTGGATCTGCAAACAGCTTTATTTCACTAGAACTAGACTTCACTTAGCTAACTTGAGATATGACATTTAACAGTGGTGAAATTCAGCATCCAAGACCAAGTTTTATGTAATCAATTCCTAAAGGAATATTCAGAAGACAATAACCATGCTCAATGATGTTTCAGCTTTGAGAAGTAAAATGTGTGCCCAGTGTACTGAGAGGGTGTGTTCTCTGTGAAAAACTTTCTAACTTCAGAATCTGATCTCTACGTTTTGCCCACAAACAATGTGGCCTGAAGTTCCCTTGGATTATTTTTAAAAAGCTCCTCTTCCCAAAAACATCTGAAAATGCAGAGAGATAGATAATTGCTCAGAAAAGAATTTCAGTACAACCTCTATCTATATATCAACTGATAAGTCACTAATTTGTATTGCTGCATTGGTGTGAATTCAGGAGTTATACAGACTCATGATATTTTCAGTATTACTATTACTTCAGACCTACTGCATATATCTCTATCTCTCTTCTGTGTTTAAATTGCCATTCTGCACAGAATCTATACAGACTCCTAAACAGTCTCCTACAGGATCTCTCATATAAAATAAAACCGAGACATTAAAAAACAGATTCATGCATTCCAAAATTTAAGAGAAAGATCAGCTACAAGAAACTGTTTATTCCAAAATAAATATTTTGAAATAAAATTGTAAAGCTTACTTGGCCATAAGCAAAGACAGTGGCATTATAGCCTTCAAAGCAACCTTCAATCAGTTTTTCTATACACTGTATGTAGATCTCTTCTTGCTGTGAGTCAATGTTAAAGACGTAATCAAAAGTGAAGGCCTTATCTTTTCCCAAGAACACTTGAGGTTCACCAGGTGTGACAGATGTACAAATATGGCATCCTTCAATCTTCTCTTTGGCTAGCTGTGGTCTAATTCTGTTTTGGAAGAGACAAAAAGAACTATTAGAAATTATCCATTTCAGTCTTTGAAATCAAGCTTTCCAGTTTTATCAGATTTCTTCATGTTTTCATTGTAAAAGCAGATTTATTTTTTTAATAGCAACAGAAATATAAAAAAAATACAGGCTAGTTTAAGTAGTAACTTCAGAGCAAGGACGCCCAAAGCCTACATATCGTCTTAAATGAAAGCCTCCTTGCTACGACAGCGAGGAGAAGGCTCACATTTCTTCTTTTCCTTTGACAGGAAAGGAGCTTTGTCACAGCCAGAATACTTCTGTGAAACATTTGGTTTTGGTGAAGCAGCATACCTTCAGAGGAAAATAAAAAGAACAATTTCTAAAGTTCTAAAGGTAAGAGTGTCTTATTCCTTATTATTTCGACACTGAGACAAATTCCAGCTTTTATTTCCGTTTGTTCAGTTTCTGATAAACTACTTAATAGAACACGGCCGTCTCAGACTTCTTATATTCTATCATTTTATTAATTTCTCTGCATTCTTAATACTCTTGCAGTCTTGTCAAAATTGAATTCGTGTACTAGCTCCATGACTAAAGAAGATTGTGGAAGTTTGTGATTCAATTGGTTTAATGGTTAACTATCAGGAAAAAAATTCTGGCCAACATAACATATCATTCTGGCTGTAATTAGCTAATAATTTGTTTTAAAATTTACCTTTTCTAAAAAAAAGGTGTTTCCAAATTCTCAAAGCAGCACCAAATTAAAAGAAACAAAGAAACAAACAAACAACAAACGTGTGCAGCTTAAAGACGGGGACAAATAAGGCTATATGTAAGGGTGATAAAATACCAGCAATACAGCTACATACAAACAAAATCATGGAATATTTAATATAGAATCTCCATTTATATCAAACTTCAAGTACCTATATTTACCTCAGTGTGGCTACTTTCAGTTACACAATGTCCAAGTTGAAGATCTGTATACACAGAGTATACTTCAAAGGCACATACTCATTTCATATTCCATGCTCTAGGGGCCATATATCTACATTAGTGTTTGGTTTAGAGTAGCTGTGCTGTCTTGAAGCAAATTCCCCTGACATCTTCACTTACCACATGTTGGTTTGGATCACAGACTAGTTTCCGTGTGCACAAATTACACCCCTTTCAGAGGAAACTAAGCCAAAGTGTTCCACTCCAAACACATGAAACTTGTTCCAAAAACTAATGGAAACCATAAGGGCCCAAAGCTACCTACTGATCTACTGTGACCATGCCAATGCTTGCTGATGTAGAGAGTGCTAGTCTCCAACAACTCCGAGTGGACTGCTGCAGACTAATTCAAATTATATCAGCACACATATACTTTAGTTCAAGTAAGAAATATCCTGTAAAAAAATAATAATAATCACACAGAGCACAATGTGTCTTCTTTTTATTGCAGATTACAAGTTTTTCACCCAGGGATGTGCATCACTGTCAGGAGTATTTTTCAGAATTTTTATTCTAAATGTTTCATTATATCCCATTGTGTGACACTAGACAATAACCATAATTTATTTGTAAGGTTTTCTGTAGACTAATTCCTTTACGAAAAATTCATTAATGATCAGGAGATACCTCCCTTGTCAGCATACCCTCTAGTGTGGAGTGGAAATTAAACAAAACTTTGAAGAGTATCATTAAAAGGAATGATTATACAATGTGTAAAATAGGCACAAATATTCTACAAAGAGTATTTGCATTTAATGACATGGAGTGTGTAATATAGGTCACAGATTTTCTCTCTAATAACATAATAATTATCATAAGTTTTTTCCCTTAAATGAAACAAGAATGCTAAAAATAATTCAGGAGTTACATAGCTCCTTCACTAACAAACAATTTGGTCCACTAGCACCTGTGTCCACTAAACACAAAACCTGATGAACATGTAGCTAAGCTTGTAATAAAGTTACTTTGTTCTAGACTAATGAACATTTTATAATAAAATAGCTTTCACTTCTAGGTAGGGAGAGAAAGTCTTCAAAGAGAAATCAATCATATGCCTTTCCTTAAAAGCACTCTACACAACTGAAAAAATTGAGCATTCCGCCCATGACACTTTGTAGCATGCTACCTATAACACTTAATATTTAGAAAATGCCAACTTGGTAGGTTATTCCACTGCCTTATATTAATGCCATGAAGTCAGTCAGAGGGCAAGCTTCTTCTTAAGACTAAGCACTTAGTCTTTTACTAATCCAGTGCAGACTGCACAAAGGCAATCAATTGTTCTTACAAGCATGAACTCTTCTAAACTGGACTTCTGAAGATCTAGAGGTACTTTTCCTATTGTTTTCTAGTACAAGAAAGCCTAGAAAGACCTTTTCTAAAAAAAACAAAACAAAAAAACAACAAAAAAAACAGGATGGAAAAGCAATTTCAAAATTAAGTAACCTTTTGTGCATCCCAAAAACCCAACTTCCTCCCTGGTTCTGAAAGGCTTTTAGCACTGACTTACAGAATGAAGGTTGACAACTAAAAAAAATAAAAGTTTTTCTTAATATATTTTAATTCTATCTTTTTTAAAAAAAAGTTCAAGATTAATTTGCTATGCTGATGAACTGAGGCAATTATAAGTGCCAAATAATTTTCTCCTTTCTACTACTAAGTAAAGGCTCAGAGTGACCACAAAGAGGAACAGCATGCCTAAAATCTCAATAATTTGCATAATAATTATTACAGCGATGACAGGACTGTCAAGCGAACAGTTTCAATGTCATCCTGCAGAGACTTCCCATGAGAATCCTCCCAGCTAGTTCCTTGACTTGCAGCCAGACAGCAACTCCAGGTGCTCTGCTGCTATAAAACCCAGGACAACAGCACGCTTCAAGCGCATTACGTATGACCATAACCAGGCCACAGCAAGATACCATTCCAGAGACCAGCTGAGCTGATGGAAATCTTGTGTCACTACTAGCAGCTTGTTACCAGCTCAATCACTTCTTCTGGGTTGTAACACAACATCCAGAGACCCAACAGTGATAGTGGTGTCCTTCCTCCCTGACTTACCACTAAATCTGGAGGCAGCAGTAAGAGAAAAAGTAGCATTTCACCAGCACATATGCAGCACAAGGAAAAAACAAAGCAAGACTCGCCACATCAGGAAAGCTTCACTCCAAAGACAGACTCCCTTCTCATTTTGTAATTGCTCTTACACAATGTCCCACTCTGCCATGGAGCTGGGAGGTAGCAAGCAGAGATCACAGCTGCATCAGGTTTGAAAGACATCTTCCCCAAAAAGGATGTGCAGACAAGAGATCTTCATCACCCAGCCTGCAGTCTGCTCAAGGGATACTTCATGCTCTGAAGTCAATATAGCTCTTTTGATTAGTTTAGCACCAAGCTAATGCAATGATCTTAATGAGTAAGAAACAAATGCCTCACCTTCAACCTGATTTCTGGCCACTTAAGAATAGTGTGAGTGGATTGCCTGAACCTCATGGCTCTCAAAGTCTACTCACACCAAATGTGTGGTCCAGCAAGTAATAGTCCTCGTGCAAGTCAGATTCAGCTCCAGCAGTGACTACAGGAATACTTCCTCCTCCTCCTCCACCCCACACATCAATTGGGAAAGTGATTTTTCCTTCTGCTTACAATCAAACCTGTCCCACTCTCATGTCTTAATGTGGTCACTTCTGTCAGCAAAGCAGGCAGCGCCCATGCTTTAAAATGTGAAAGACTTTGTTTTGGTCATCTCTCCTTGCCCAGTTCCCAGCCTGGCAGTCTGCCACTGGGATTTTTCTCCAGGACCAATTTGACTTTACCCATTTTGTCTTCTACACAGCCCCATCTCACCTGTTTTTCAGGCTGCTCTCTTAATTGTATACAATCAGGTGTTTTCTACCTGTTTCCAATCACATCTTCTTAGATACAGCAACTTCCCAAACAACATTTTGCCTTGCATCGTTCCCTCTCCTCCTCTCCAAAGCATGAACACACCCAACTCTTGTTTACATGTACCTTGCAGAACCTCCAGGCCACACACATGAAACTTAATCCCCTAAATCTATTCTGCCTCAGCACACTGGGACAAGCTGTCTAATTAGGGAGGGCTAAAATAGCCAGTGGTGGCACAGTAATGCACTGTATTGTACTGGAACTAATCTCTCAGTAGAATAGGTGCACGATGTCTCTACAGTTCAGGGAATACAGCAATCATGGGGTCAATACCTTGTGTTATGCAAGACATCAGGCTTCCCAGAATTGATTCCTGTGTAAACTACATAATATCCCTTTGAAAAACATCTTATCTTGGTTTATTTCTAGGGATGGAAAACTGTCCCAGTGATTTGAATATATATTATTTAGATATAGATGGATATATAAGGGGATAGATAGATAGATATACACATCCCATTTCAGCTACTGAACAATTTTATCTCTCTCTTCATTTAAGAATTGCCATCTTATCTAATTTTTCCCCAGAATCTCCACACATCTATGATCAAGCTGTTCCTTAATCTCATTTAATATACTAAAAAAGTGAGACCAGTGAATTTTTTATTTTGCATCTCCATGTGAAGCATTGCAAATATTACCCTAGCAAAAGGTAATTATCACAACATTTACCATATACCTTCTCAGCACCTGCACAGAATACCAATAACCAAACAAGAACTTCTAAGAGTGACCTATAATGGGAAAAGCATCAAACTATTCTTGGGTTGGGGGGGGGAAATTCACAGATTAATCTTTAGATCGCAATAACTAGCCAGAAGCTGAGCGATGGAAAGAAGAAAACATGATGAAGTCACATTTAAAGTTCTTTTTCATTAAACTCTGCTGTGGGGAAAGGACTGTGTTCACTTTGCTCAGAAAAGCATACAAGCATCACTCAAACCACGTGCAGTGCTGAGCGGGAAGCAACCTGTAAACCCAAGACTCTCCAATACTCCTCTCTTACTACACTAAGCCTATTAAATTTCACACAATTAAGTTCCACAGGTGGGTATATGAAATATTAAATCCAACAGCACCTAATAAAACATTTAATGAAGTGTAGCAGGCAATATAAACCGGGGAACAAACAAAAGCTCTCCAAAACCAGAAAAAAAGAAAACAGCTTCCTGCCATTACTTTAGCACCATGATTCCCTCTTCTTTCTGTTCCATTACATTTACACTCAAACCATTCCCATTAAACGTACTCCTTCACAATAAGGAGGGAGTAGAGAAAGCTAAACAGATTTCATCCAACAGACAGCTAGTACTTCTGCTTGCATAAACTTTTCAGTATTTTTGCTAGCACATGTCGAAAGATTGCTTGCTTCTGATTATCAGCACCTCCAAATGTGACCACAACTACAGCATCTGAATGCATTCATCTGAAATAGCCGATTGGTAGATTAACTCTTCACCTCTCACTGAGGTTTAAGAATATGAAAGCAGCTGACATGACAAACACCAGGCCTACTGCTTGTTAACACAGCAATAAGGACACAGGAACAAGCGTTTCGGCTCATGCCAGCAGCCATCACCCATTAAGCATTTCTGTTCTGTTGCCAGCACATCCCGGGACAATGACACCTGCACCTCTGCTGCCTGTGGCAACAGTCTGTGGCGCTAAGTAACACCTACAGGTAAAAAACAATGCTCATATTTGTGGAGTTATCATTCAGTAACCTTTAATACAGATGTAGTTCTGTAATCTCCTTCTCAGCATTTCCAAAGAGGTTTTTGGTGGCCAGCGAAACAAGTATAAAAAGTCTGAGAACTGTTTTAGTATGCTTTTAGCCTGCTTTTTAACTCCAGAAACACACACACACTCCTGTACCCCAACTTTTCATAACAAGAAAAGTGTAAAAGTAGTACTACAAGTCAATACCTCACTTTCCAGCCTAACTCCTTCTGAATGAAGGAGTTAGGATGAATATCACATATCATGAATATCACAATGACTTTTTTTTTTTTAAACTCCACTTCAGAATGAACCAATTTACAAATTAAATTCAAATCAAATACCTACAAATAATACCACATAGCAACCTCTCCCCAAGGTTAGCATCAAAACAACCCCCTACACTGTTACAGTAAACTCCAGGTAAAGTCCAGATGATTTGTCGCCTGCTTTTCTTTTTAAGTGCCAGCTAGGCAGTTGTCTCTGAGTAAGCCACAAATACACTATACTATCAGTAGCCCTTGATGGCCTTCAGGGTGAAATCCATTTGTTTCAGGTGCCTACACAGGCAGAAGAAACAAGCCTTCATAAAATACTTTAACAACTGAATTAATAACGGAATAAAAGCCATCCTCATAAACAAAAGCAAACAAAGTGCAAGACAAATCCAGGGTACCTTTCTAACAGCACCACTTCTGCAGAAAAACTAACTCAGTTTCTGGATGCCTTAATCATTAGTATTCAGTGGTATCAGTTAATGGTACATTTTCATATTAATGATATCGATCACTGGTATTATACATACTGATGTTAAGATGTAAGAAGGACATGCAATTACAGATATGCAAGTTACAGCAATGACACGAGACACTGCTCAGCAGCCGAGCTGTGGCAACTGGCCACCCAGCACATTGCCAAGTCTTTCCCGGCCTCATCATGGATCAGCTCCCACCCTGTGAACCTGCTTCTCCTGCGAGAGGCACGGGCACACACCAGTCACCCAGCTAGGGCAGCGAGCACCAGCTCCCTGCGACTGTAACTCAATCGCTCTTATGCAAGATTCGGGCACCGCTCCCATCAATGTTTCTCCGAAGTTGCCATGGCTGCCATGGTCTAGACGGAGCTCAGTGCTGCCAGCAGGTGTTGTGTGTGCGCCCAGAGCTCTCAGAAACTAGGCAGAGTCCAGGCGTTGCTCACCCTAAACTCGCACCGGCTCCCTGGGCAAGCACAAGTGAGGCAGAGGTTTTGCCTGTGTACCAATGCTTGCCTTGAGACACCGGGAAACTTTCAGGCACATCACGAAGGTATCTCGATGCAAGTTTGGCAACATCAGAGAATAAAACTTCCTGGATAGCTCTTGGACTTAAAAATGTATTAAGGACTGTGGCAGAAGCTAGGGCGGGATCTACGTGGTCCAGATTTCACTCCAAAGTCCTATTAAGATACTGATAAAAAGGTATCAGCATCACTTCAATTCATGTGTAGCTATTAAACATGATCATTAAGCCCTTAGCTTAAAACATCCAGCAAAATCAGCCACTAAATTACCAAATGGCCTCTGAGATGTTACATTTTCAGAAGCTAACTTTACAGCAAACAAAAAAAATTCACGTTCAAAGAAACACATGCACAATATTTTGCTTCAGTGCTGCAGGCTGTCACTTCCAGTTTGCATATAATAAGAAGCAGCAAATGGAAAACTGGAATTAAATTGAGGAAATATATCACTGCTGTAACTAGATTTGCCCAGTTTTCCTTCTCTACACTCAACCTCTACAGCTACTTTTTTTTATTTTTAAACACAAATTTAATTTAATAAAGAAATTACCCTTTTCAGCAGCTTGCGTCTGATCAGCTCATCTACCCATTAACTGTTCATGCTGGGGATGACATGCACAGTGCCAGGCTGAGGGTTTTGCAGGCTGCTGCTTCCACTTGGTTGCTGATGCACTGTACAATAGCTGCATCTCCGGGCAGCCACTATGGCTAGCCAGAAAACAGTTTAGCAGTATGATTTCATATAATTCTTGTGCAATTCTGTAACAGCCTAGCAGGCTGTGCAGTGCAGATGGCATCCTCACGCTGACAGGCACAGTCCTGTGCTTTTGCCAAGAAAAGAAAACACATGGAGGCAAAAGGCCAAAGCCTGCCCTCACACAGACAACCTACTGCCCCACACACTCCCTTCCCCATGCCCGCCTCCCAGAGAAGGGCTAGAAGACCCTCCAGTAGATCTAGTAGACCTCCAACATCTTTCCTTATAACATGAATGAATGCTTTCATCCAAACCTCCTTCTTGTAATTTCTCCTGGACTAATTTACTCTTTAGTGAGTGAAGAAATCCGCAGCTTTCAAGAACAATTTGACTCTTGAGAGAGAGAAGGGGGGACTGTGTTACAGGATTTGTACAGGCCTTGATTATTTCTAGTTCAAGACAAGGTCAGCTCTGATGGAAAAGCAGCGCCACCATAAGCTTCCACGTGCCTGCCAAGCACAGAACTGGCATGCCTCCAAATCCAAGTGCAATTTGATTAGAACTAAGCTGATATTGGAAACAATATTTCTAAGGCAAACAATTTTTTTTTTAGAATTGTGATACTTGTCTTGGGGTTTTTTTTGTGAACATTTGTTTTATGTCTCACCACTCTCAGAAAGCTAGAAGAGAAATGACAATACAGCATCTTCAAGAGAATGAGATCTAAGCAAATGCAACAAAGTTTAATTTGTGAATTAAGACTTGAACTATTTATGGTTTATTAGCAAGAAATGAAACAAGGCCTTCCTAAAACTGATGTTCAAAATTGTTTTCATACCATACAGGAATACAGGCACATCTGTATCATGAAATAAAGTTGCAGAATAGAGACCTTAGTCCCAGCAATCATGGGTGAAACCTACTCCAGTGCTGAAAGGGACTACAGACACCTGATCTCCATGTAGCTAATTAGCCTGGAGAGGCTGCCTCTCCTTATTAGGGAGCATGAACAAATTATTTTAGAGAGTAAGAAGCATGAATAAGTATCTCTGCTGTTACAGCGCAGTGGAACACAGTGCTCAGCTGTACTGCTAATGTGGTCAGCATTAGCTCAAGGTCTGGACACCACTTTATACCAAATGTGTGGACACACCCTGAAATATTCAAGTCACTCACAGCCTACTCCTTCTGTAAGGATTAACCCCAAAAATATAATCCCTGGGAATCTTTTTCACCTCTTTAAAAAAGAACAAAAAGGAACTCCAGAAGGTGCTCACTCATTTCAGTTTTTATTTTGAGAGGTAGCTTCTAGTCTTTTAGAAAACGCTACGTACACTCAGCTTGTTAGTCTGCTTACACTGCACTTCTGGAGATCACCCCACAGTCAGCAGAACAGCAGAGACATCCCAAATATTTGGTTCAGGCATGAAGGGCAGGTCCCTTCCCCAGGTGGTCTGGGAAACCTAACATCTCCAAAAGGCCTATCAGAAATCAAAGAAACGCCTTCAGAGCCAAAATCGGAAATGCAGGAACAAGGGAAATATGTAACCCAAAAGTTTACTACAAGGAAGCAGAGCCATCTGTGGCTCTGGGTTTGGATGACTGCTCCATGTCACCAAAACTGTAGCTTCCCACAGGATTCAACCAGTCTGCAATTTGATGGCTGTGCTCTAGATATATTTATGTACCAAGTGCAATATCCAAAAACCAAATCAAGGGCAGAAGGACTACCTTAAACTGCACATTAAATCTGTCTCTTTCACATAAGTGCACTTGCTTCTTGTAAGTTTAAGGTTTCTATTGAAAAATGTTTTATCTTTTATGACTGCTAAGGTCATGCACAGAAGTATGAAACATTGTCTTCATTTCATTGGTGGTGTTTCACATCAATCCCTAGCACTGACAACACTGAAGACTAGTAAATATCACTATTATGAAAAATTTATGGTAATAGCACCGGATGGTCACAGTGCTTAAAGAACACAGAGATCACAAATTCAGAAGGAAAGAGGAAAGAAAGGACTTGTGGTTCATCCCCAGACCTGCGACTACAACTGCTACACTCATGGATACAAAGAGGTCAATTAGGCGATCAAGTGTATCTGTGGATAAGGATTCATGAAGGAAGCAATTCTATACACAAAAGAAAGAGCCTGGCACCCTATATTTCTTTTGCAAATTATGGGTTCTTTTCCTCCAAAATTTAGCTTTAACACAAGTTAGCAGCGTCGTTCCTGCTCTGGAGCATGAAGTTGTAAGGAGTGGCTGAGTCACACTGCTGGTAAGGCTTACCAGAGCCTGGTATTAATTATGTAATTAGGGCAGTATCAGGAAAAGGAGTACACTTTCTGTACCATCTTTCTGCTATATGACTGAACACTTAACAGAGATTAAATCTGCTAACAAAATGTCATTATATGTAACTTAAGATGAAAAAACTTAATTAAAAGAGAGTTTAAGGAAAGCTCGTTGAAGAGTGCACAGCCCAGCAGCCTAGTAATAAGTCATGATGACAAGTGCTGCCAGTATTTTAGAGACACTGCCTCCAGAAATTTTAGAGTGCAAAGACTCAGCTGAGATAAAACAGTACTGTCAAAAGTAATGTGGTGAATACGGGCTATTCAACCCTCCCAAAATACTGTAGTCACTGCTGCTTTACCAAGTTACAGAATAACATTAATTTAGGTGTAAAGTGGAAAAGGGGAAATGAACTTTAAAAAAGACAAACAAAGAAACACCACAAAACCACAGTCTGAGCACCTGCAGACCTAAACTCAGTCACATTTAGAGTTCAGGGATCTGGGGGTAATTCAGGCACCTCTTGTAAGCCAGGGCCCAATCAGCCTAACAGATCCAAACACACTCAGCCCATACGGAGTACACCACTCATAACACAAACATGGATGGTGTCAACTCTTTATAAAAGCATACTTGTAACTATTGTATAATTACAAGAGTCAAACTTCACTAAAAAACACAGTTTTGTGAGACAGCTGGTTTCAAAAACATTGCCTACAGCATCACAGTACATCAACGAATGGACTAATAATGCCCACAGTATTTTCAGTTAAATACACATAATTGACGGTGGCTTTCTGGTTCAAAAGCTGAATACTCCTACTTGCAGAGCAACGACACTGTTTCTGCACACTCCCACAAAAAATTTGTTTTACCTGTAAAGTCAAAGGAATAACTTTAAAAGAAAATTATTTCATGCAATTAAGTGAAATATTTTAAAAATAAGTACATACATTCCGGAACTTCCTCACATTACAAGTTACCAACACCTTTAGGGAAATCAAGAATAAGTACCACAAGTTTATTAAGAAACAAACAAACAAAACCATGTTTATTCACTACAGGAAAATAATTTTTTTAATAGAAGAGAAAACAAACTGATGTAATGCAAGATCATCCAGATCACCAAAAAACACATCAGTCATGCCAACACCAGGCTTCATCCAATTTCTTCCTCTTAATAGTTAAATGTATGTCTATTCTAGAAGTTCACTACTTCTTAAAAATAGCCTAATTTTTAAAAAGAGGTACTCTGTTATGTTTAAACAAAGTTAAAAGTGTCTGCAGCAAAGAACTCTTAATTATTGCCTCCCTTACCCAGATTTCCCTTTCACAAAGACCCACGCATCCACCTACCCACACACATACACTTACTCTCTCAGCCCTTAGAGCTATAGGCCTGAAATCACTACATGTTCATGCCAAGACTACTGTAGCTCTGAAAATGGTTTTCATTTCTCTCACCTCCATACAGAGAATATATCTTCCCAGTTATACATTCTTAAGTCTAGGGCAGTTGGTTGCTTTATGCTTATGAGCCACAGGTCCAAGAATTACATTTCACCAACTTCATTTAACTCAAAACAAACACAAAGTTACCAACATACTTATTATAGCTAAAGCTACAAGCCATTTCCCAAGTAATTACAGTTAAATAATACCACAAAAGAAAAGGAGGATCAGGTCAGTTAAAAGAAAATTACAAGTTGTCATTAATCATTACTGAAATGACTGCTTAGCTAACACTACTGAAATAACAACCAGACATTTCACAATGGGACAAGACAGCTAAAAACAATGTTTCAATAATCTGCTCTGAATAGTGCCTTCACTCTGTTAATTTTCAATGCAACGTTCTTGGAACAAAAAGCACTGTATGACTTTTATGCCACTCCTTGGGGGGGGCGGGGAGGGAAGCGTTGTATCCATAACACCCAATCCACCAAGTTCCAAAGCAAACTACAGAAAATTTCTTCATATTTATTGTTGACTGTTTCTACTGAACAGAAGTTGCTCTGTTTCAGAACAGAAGGTAGACTGTTCAAGCAGTGACTGAAAGCTCCAAGTTGGTAAATCCTAACTGTGCAGTAACGGAAAATAACCCACTTGCTTTATTTAGTACTATCTGTTTTAAGACTTGCAAAACAGAAAGGAACGACATTATCCACCTTCTTTAGTCCTTCTGGTTCAGCTACACATTTTTATGTCTGAATGTCAGTCCCCAATTGTAATTCATTCCTTCATGTCTATTCATCCTATTTGCAAGGCTGCAAAAACATCCACAGGAGCAACAGCATCAAAAATTAAAGATTAATTTTCCATCCTTCTGTTCCTACGCAGTGACACTGTATTCAGCTGCTCTGTGAAGACTTGACCACCTCGCTGTTCTTTGTTGGCTTCAGATGATGCTTTAAAAGAAGGCCTCTAAAAAGTTAGTTAAAAGCCAAGGCAATTCAGAAAACTATGCTAGAAATTCAGTAGGTAGCATTTTTCCACACTGAGTCATGCTCCGAATTGATTGCTCAGTACTATGCTGGATGTTTCTTTGTTGCAAGTAAGCATTTTAGGCAAATATAAACTGACAGTCCCCAAATTCCCCCTCTCCATTCTCCAATTCCCCCCAAGAGTTGAGATGTTTGCAAGTGTCTTGGTACTGATTCTAACAACAGTCCCCATGAGGTTTCAACCAAATGCAAAACTTGGATTATCTACAGGCCCTAATCTTTTGTTCTGGTAACTGCTGATTTTCAGATGTGGTAGAGACAGAACAGGGGAAAAAAAGAAAAAGAAGTATTTTTGTTAATGAGAGAATATTTAGTATTTATACGGAAATACCAGTGGAAAGCTGAAATAATTGGAGCTTAAATAACAAGAGAAGTGAAAAGAAAGGGACTGGTCACCACTGACTGATGAAACACGTTTGCAGTCGGCACTGCTGTGAAGACTCAGGGCCTAGCTCATCATCATCTGTGCAAAAAATCCACTGGAATCTGGAACTTCACAGGAAAGTCAGTTTCCACACACAGATTCACATCCCAAGGCTAGCAGGGAGAGCTCTCCACTACAGCAACATCTGCGCCAAGGGCCGAGCACCATCATTTCACATCCTCAGCCTTTTCTCCAGTCTGAGGGAAGTAAGTAATGCAGAAGGACTTACAAGATGATATATACATGGGACTACATAAGTGCAGGGTAGTAGCTTCTCAGTCAAATCCAGTTCTCTCCGTTTATAACCCTTCAGTTCTCACAGAAGAAAACACTTGTAGCACACACTCAGATGTATTACCCTGAAGAAAGGCAAGAAACCAGCATGATCAAAAGCTTTTTTATTAGAACAGTTCTGGCAGAAAATTGGGAATTTGATTAAAATGAAGACCTGTGCCTAAACGTAGATACTGCATGGCTGATAAATCAGAAACTTTCTCTAAATATTTTCATATTTTACTAAATATATGAATAATTGAAATATTTCAACTTCTTATTTATCTGATTTGGGCAAAGATAATTACATTGGGCAAAAACCTGCAGCCACTATGGCTTCTTCCACATTGTCTACAGTATTAAATTTCCCCATTGACGGTAGAGAAGAACATCCTCTATGTAAAGATGGAGAAATGTATTAGAGAATGACTTAGTTAAAAAAAAACCAAAAAAACAAAAAACCCCCCCAAAACCACTAAACATTTAGAAACTGACTGATTCTTATCACCTGACTAAAGTTTAAGACATGATGCTTCAATATTAGTTCTACTAGGTCTCCATTAACAGTTAAAACTATCCAAATAATTTATTGACTATAATATCCAACATATCACTGGAGATTTTAACCTAACAGAAAGTGAAAGAGTGTGCTCTGTTACCTCATCAGGAAAGTTTGGGCTAATTTCATATTCTTGATAACATATAAAATAGAAAAGACTGCCTGATTTTTTTAACAATTAAGCCTCCACTCCAGGCAGGTAGAAGGTCCTTGCTGGCTAGGCTGAGCAAATTCAGTGTGGAAATCATTGTGGAAATACAATCATTCTCCTGGTTTAATTGCTACCAGCATGCAGACCTCACTGCACTAACAAGCCTACAGTTTGGAATTACCACTAATAAAAATAATACTGGTAATACCATTTCAGGAAGATTTTAGCTCCAGGACAGAGCACATCCATGAAAGAAATGTACCCTGGTAATGCACCACAATGTAAACTGACAGGTTTACAACTCAACTAGGTAGTTAACTCTTGACATACACACTGTGAATAAAATCTAGCAACAACTAGCTACTTCCTTGCTACTTATATCTCCTTTAACAACTAGTATCTATGCTGCCATAACAGCAGAAGTACTTTCTGCTTCATGTTCTAGCTGTAGGCTTAGTTTTTCACGAGGGCTCAGGTTCCTCAATTAGATTACAAATCCATCCAAAACTCCAAAACTATTAATGCAAAGTCACTTTAAAAAAAATAATAAAATAATAATGATGCAGCAAGGTAGCTCACACAAATTAAAAGCAGTTCTCTCAGTTGTACATTACAGGCATGGGAGGCTCTGCCTCCGTTTCTGGAACAATCCTCCTTTTTGGCATGCAGCTGCTGCGCACTGCTCTGCCAGCCTCCCTCAGCTCCAGCACACACAAAGCTGCAACACCTGATCCTGGGACCACTTCTGTCTACTGAATGCTTGGCTGCAGCTCCTTGGGGACAGAAAGAAAAGTCTGTCCTGACAAGCTTTGTCAGGGTCAAAACCCATTTCTTTGTCTTGACTGAATTAAATCAGCTCTTCTTGGCACATAATACTTCCAAATCAGGCATTTCACAGCTGCTCTCAGAAACCATCAATGCAAGTCACTTATGGTTTGTCTGCATAAGAGTTCATAGTCCCTCAAGCACGGGAGGTAGCGCAGATGCTTTCAAAAGAAATATTCTTATATAAAATAAACTGTTTCAAATTGCCTTAGAAACTTAAGCTTACAGTAACTGTTTACATATCAGGACTACAGTAAAACCAACTGAGATGGCTATGGTGCCTGTCACAAGACTTGTGACCAAATACCTCATTCCTCTGAGCACTTAACATCAGACAAGTAAGAGTTCGTTTGGCTTGAGACCTATCAAAGGGAGGCACACACAAGGTTTTCCAGGATCGATACCTAAGCTAGCAATAAACTTCGCCAGGAAATAGAAAACTATGAGTTCACACAAAATAATGCAGTAATGGCATACCGCTAGTACCTAAAGGCCAGGGAGGGTCTTACACTAAGGTTTACATAAAGCTTTCATAAAAGGTCATACATTTATTAAAAGCTACAGACATATATATCTACTATTAATCTGTAACATTAAAGCTGTTTCAGACTGTTTTCTCACCAGCATCGAGAAGTCAGAAGACACAAGCCACAAACTGCATCGCCAGCTGCTATGAATCAGGCAGCTGCCTCCCACACTGATACACACACATGACTTTCACACCATCGCTGCCCTCAGCTTCAACCACATACTACCATTGCTTTCACACTAAACCTCAAAAAGAAAAAAAAAAGCCCCCAAAAATATCATACATCAATAACAAAGCTCTAGTGTTTTGGCCAACCTCGTTTCAACCTGAAATAATTTCTTTTAGCACTACAGACAACATTTGAGGGATGGGGAGAAGAGGTAGAAGGCTGTTTATTCCAGCATATGCTAAGGTAACAGATACTTAGAAAGAAAAGTTGAATAATTACACAAAACTTCTTAAGCTAAATGGTGTTCTACACAAATTGCCCAGAAGTATTAAGCAAGGTCTTAAAAGGGTGTTAGTAGATCAATACTATTTATTTTTTCTAGAATTCCCAGTTTTCTCTAAAACAGGTACTTTTAATTCTTTGACGGTCTGCTTTTACAATTTCAGTGTCAAAGCTAAAGAGAAAGATCTCTGCACTACTTCAAATTTTAATATTTTGCCAACTCATGCTACACAATTTTAATTGTACAACTTAACTGACTTCACCACTGAATCTGAAGAAATGCTAAAGCAAGGAACGATGTTAGCAATGAAGGCTCTTTCAGTTCTTTAAAAAAACAAACTATTTTATTTTTTTAAATAGAATACTGTCAGGGGTTTTTCTTTTTTAAAAGAAACATGATAGTTGAGCTGATAGTACCACCTTAAGATCCTCCCAGAAAAATTTGTTTTCTCCCTGGTTTCAACTATAGACTTTGCTTGCCCATGCCTTATCACTTGATTTTTGTTTACACAGAAATACAGAACACTGTCATCAAATGAAGTGCAACTGCAATGCAGCCCTTATGTAAGCCTCATCACATGAAAAATTAGCAGGGCCTGTAGGAAACTACAAATAGCTTATTTCCCAACTACACTTACTAGAGTTAAACATTGCTAGACCACTGAATTAAGAACCAGTAGCTGAAGAATGGGAACAAGACTAATTCAAACTATAAGCGAGCAACAGATTCAGGACAGGGACCAGGATTATCTGGAACTAATGAAAGGAGAGGATTTCCCTGCTTCTTGTAGTTTGAGGTCAGGACTGGTTGCACCTCACATAAAATCATGTTTTTAACTAAACACATAATTGGATTGTTAATCAAATCCAGTTGACTGGCATTAAAACAATATGTCAGATAACCTTACCAGCATCAGAATGTATCAAAAACGTACACAATTGCTTGTGCCTTTTCTATACTACCCATCATCATCCTAATCTGGAGCTATCACAAACAGTTTTCAGTTCAGAGTAACAAGACTTCAGCCCTGTCTTCCCAGGCAGCCATTGCAAAGCAGCACATTCAGGTTGTTGACCTCTAATCTACAGGAGCAATGTTGGCAGAGGGGTCTTGCAAAGGCAGCAAAAATGGAGCAACACAGACTCAGCAGCTGGACAATAGTACAACAGTGACACTCCACCTAAAACCTGCTGTCACAGCAGGAACTTTTAGCTTCAGTACCCCTAGCAATGCTTTTTAAACCATGGGGTGTTTTTTTTTTAAAAAAAAAAAAACAAACAAAACCAAAACGGAATTTGAAGGCCTTTATCACCTACTTTAACTAACAATTTAAAGTAAACAAACTAGAGGAGGACTCAAACAATCGAGAAAAACCTAACAAAAAAAATTGGTTTTCCTTTTCAAAAAACAAAAGCCTACACCCCACATAAGAGAGGTCCTTGTGCAATCTGTATGTCTCCTGTGATTTTTGCATCAGTCACAAGCACACTGAACTGAACAAGTCCGGTATGTAATGGCACAGAATCACAGGGGTTGGAAGGGACCTCTGGAGATCATCTAGTCCAACCCCCCTGCCAGAGCAGGGACACCTAGAGCAGGCTGCACAGGATGGCATCCAGGCGGATTCGGAATGTCTCCAGAGTCGGAGACTCCACCACCTCTCTGGGCAGCCTCTTCCAGTGCTCTGCCACCCTCAAAGCAAAGAAGTTCCTCCTCATGTCTAGATGCAACTTCCTACAGTCAAGTTTGTGCCCATTACCTCTTGTCCTATCACTGGGCACCACTGAAAGAAGACAGGTCCCATCCTCCTGGCACCCTCCCTTTAAGTATTTATAGGCATTGATGAGATCCCCCCTCAGCCTTCTCTTCTCCAGACTAAAAAGACCCAAGTCCCTCAGCCTTTCCTCATAAGAGAGATGTTCCAGCCCCCTAATCATCTTTGTAGCCCTCTGCTGTACCCTCTCCAGCACTTCCCTGACCTTCTTGAACCAGGGAGCCCAGAACTGGACACGGTACTCCAGGTGCAGCCTCACCAGGGCAGAGTAGAGGGGCAGGATAACCTCCCGTGACCTGCTTGCCACACACCTCTTGATGCACCCCAGGATGCCATTGGCCTTCTTGGCCACAAGGGCACATTGCTGGCTCATGGTCATCCTGTTGTCCACCAGGACTCCCAGGTCCCTTTCCGCCGAGCTGCTTTCCAGCAGGTCAGCCCCTAACCTGTGCTGGTGCATGGGGTTATTCCTCACCAAGTGCAGTACCTTACACCTGCCCTTGTTGAACTTCATGAGGTTTCTCTCTGCCCAACTCTCTAGCCTGTCCAGGTCATGCTGAATGGCAACACAGCACATAATAAGGATATCCAGAAAGATTTGTGGATTAGAAGAAAGTAAAAAAGCTCCGGCTGTCCTTGAACCTTTCAGATTTCACAATAAAACTAGAAAGTCCCTGGCTCTACACCTTCTTGCCATTCCTACCTGGCTGTGGGGAAGAAAGGGAGAGCTTTGAAAGTCCATTTCCTTTGGGAAAAAAAGCTTTTCAGCTATTTGAAAAGTAATTGAAGATATCCCCTACCTTTGTGCTCCAATTTTACCTAGATCAATAAGCAACAGGAGTCTCCCCAACACGTTAAATACTGAATGAATACTCAGAAGATGGTATCATTGATACTCCCAACACCAGAGCGGATGCTATAAACAGTGGCAGATGCCCAAGACTTTGTAGCCTAGCCCTATACTGAAGAAAAAAAAAAAACTAAAAACAGGTCACACAGATTATTTAAGTATTTCCAACTTTGGAAGCGAAATGGCCAGTGTCTCCTAGCCAGAGATTTGCTCATGCTGGCACACAGAAGTGGGGACACTGGTGTATATAGGGTATATGGCATCACCCACCTCAACAGGTAGTAGTGTATCTAGAAAACTCCCAGTACTGGTAACAGCCGCAGCAGAGAGACAGACCCCTTAAATAGAAAAATCTCTTTCAGCTGTTTCTCCCAATAGTACCTTATAAGTTGTCCATCCAGTGTCACTTTACATTAACCAACACTGGTGCTCACATATTAATATATCCATGTCTTTGTTTTAGCCTAGCAGTTTTCTTTCTGGTGTTTCCCTCATCTGCGTTTAAGATCTCCAGAGCTGGAGCTTTCAGCCTCAAAGGACAAACAGATAAGAAAAATAAACCTCAATAATCTAATTTATATATTGCCCTTTAAAAGTAAAGTGACTCAGAGGGAAAAGGTCTTACAACATGTCAAATGCATTAATACATGAAACCCTGGGTTACAACATAACTTAAAATCATGCATTAAACTGATAAAACTGGGTTTGAGTATTTGAATGCCATGCCCAGAGCTATTCTGAAGGGTCTGACATTGAGGAGCTGGAGGCAGATCTTGCAGAAACACAAGACACCTAAATGGCCAAAGCGTTTTTAGCTGACAAGGAAGAACCAACCCAAAAACCCTACACCCTACAGAAAACAGCAACTGACTCAAGAAAAACAAGTTTACAAATTTAGTATTTGAAATAGAGTTACTATCACTACAACATTTAATGCATTAATACATGAATTAAAATTGTAGCACTATTGCTATTTTGAATAGAAAGTAGGTTAACAGTCAGGATCCTACAGTTTATTTTTTATTATCAGAATGGAAAAATAACACAATGCCAGTTCATGCAACTCCTGAGCAAAGGAGAGGACCTCTCACACACATTGCTGTGCTGGAGTGACCATCCCCCTCTATACCAAGGAGGCAACAAAACAGAAGAGCAATTTTCACTAAAACAGTGCAGCACATTACAAGTGTTCTGCCCCACTGGATATTCCTTGATTAGACCTATAGTCTTGCCCAAATGAAATTTAATCTTAAGATGAAAAATGCATGCATAAACAACAGAATACACATATAAAAAAAAGTAGTCAATTGTTCGGCTAGACTACAATTAGTCAAATTTCCTTGACATATCTGATAAAACTTGGAAGTCAGTAGCATTTCCTAGCTGCAATCTGAGAAATCAAAAGCAAATATCAAGACATGCAGATATCATGAGCTTTGAAGCACTTTCCTCAGTCTACCAATACATTCCTCTGTTTTAAACATTGAACTTCAACCAGACAACTCTTACACAGATAATAGGCAGACATCCAACAATACAAACCAAGCTGAATGTTAACTTTGCCCAGTGCTCCACACACATTATATGTACACACAAACCCAAAGAAATAAGTACAACTTTAAAATCCATTTTCCAATAGACAAGACAAAAACTGATAGTGGAAATTATACTTCCTTTCCAAGAGATCATAAGAAACTGTTCCAAGATAAGTAAATGATGCATTGGGTTGTATTCACAAGATTATCATGTGCTTCATGTGATAAACCACTGACACTTGTCTGCACTTCTTTCTGACTTACAGAAGATATTGTCTGAACAAGCCAGAAGAACTGAAATACTGAAACATGAGCTGTCCAGGGGCAACAGGCATGATTACTCTATGAGATGGGTGAGGAAAGCATGAACATCTGAAAAGTACAAAAACATTAAACAGTGCTGAAGGCTAATTATTCTCATTAGTCAGCTTGGCCAAAAGAATAAGTGAGCTTTAACTGTGGCAGAGAAAACGCAGGCAGAAGGTGACCACCACACATTCCAGCTGGGAGAAGAGAAAAGCAAGTTGTTACCCATAACTGAATCGCATTCAAAATACCTTCACAGCAGCAATATTGCATGTACCATGAAACAGTCTTCAAGACAGGTAGGGAAGGGTTGGATGAGGGGGAGGAATAGACTTTAGAAGGTAAAGAATATAGAATCCATGCAAACAAACAAAAGCTTCCAGTACTTCATGCTGTGTATGCTTACAACACATTACCTCCTAATAGCAGCCATATCACCAGCACCACTGGATGACTGTCAGTCTCCCAAGAACCTGCTCTATCATATTCAGAACTCATCTAGAGAAGAGGTTGCAACCCTTTTGCTGAGGCTGTCCCTCATATCTCACCCTTTCCAACAGATCACAGGCACAGAGCTCTTCAGCATCTTCCTAGCTTTCAGGCCTTGTCTGCTCTTTTCCAATACAGAAGAGAGGATTATCAAAACAGAACCAAGCTCCTTACTGAGGTTCACATCAGGAGGACAAGAGGCAGTGGTCATAAACCAAAACAAGAGACTTCCCAACTTGGCATAAGCAAAAACATTTTGCTCATTAGGACAGTCAAGTATTGGTTGCCCAGAGAGACGGAGGACTCTCCATCCTCAGAGGTTTTTTCTAAGACCTAACTTGCTAGAGCCTTGAGCAACCTTGCCTGAATTTAGTTTTGACCCTGCTTTGAGTTGGAGGTTGGATCAGGTGACTTCCTGAGGTCCCTTCAAACTTGAATTAGTCTACACTTACCCTTCCAAATCTGTAAGACTTTACTGTCCATGTGGGCATTTTCACACTCCTGTAAACACATTCTGACGTCTGAATGGGATCATTCAACTGTGCTGAATTCAGGTCCTGGCACTCAACACACAGCTTCACAGAATTACAGACAAGTGGGATAGAAAAGAGCTGGAAAGATCACAGATTTTATTCATCCACTCTACCTTTCTGGACCAAGGTAATATCAACCATGTCCAAAATGTACCTGGCAGTTACCAGCTTGAACTGTTTATAAAAGTCTCCTATATGGGCAATTCCACATCTCCACAGACAAATTGTTCCAGACCACCCACCCTTACAATAGAAAAATATTTTCTTCCTATCTTTTACTTTTATTACTGTAATTTAAGCCTATTACTTTTATCCACTTCACCTTGAACATGAAGAATAATTTATTCCCTTCTACTTTGTATTTGACTCCAGGCATTTCAAGCCATGTGCCTTGGCAATCTTCATTCCTCATACCTCACACTATGGAACTGGTCATGTTTTCTAGACAAACAGTCACTTCCCTTCTCTTTTCAATTCCCCTCAGTTAGTCCACATTTTTCTTGAAATGCAGCACCCAAAACCTAACACTAGACATGAGCCAAGACATTAGCAGTACTGAACAAAAGGTATGGATTACTTTGCACCTTACATAAAACCTCCGATTTCTATATACACTGATTTTCTTTTGCCACAATACAACACTGCTGTTTCATGCTTAATTTTTACGTATTATTCATAATCACTTGAATTCTTGCCTACAGTAGCAGCAGAGAGCACACTGGCCCTTTATGTTCAGTCAAGTATCATCCAAGGTGTAGGCCAACACCATTTTGTGCAAGTCCTCTCTTCCCAAAGAAACACCTCAGCATTCAGCAGTCTTGAAAGTTAAAAATCAACAGAAGCATTGGCCTGCCATGGGCCAGCACTGCTTTCAGGGCTGCAAGCACAGAACAAAGCACTTTCATCTGAAGCTCTCAGCTGTGCAGTGTTTCTTCCTCTTTGGGGCCTACCAAGGCTTTAGTTGTTGACATTTAGAGAACAATTAAAAGTCCACCTGTTCCTCAAAAGCTTTGCTAACAATGATACTGAAATATGTCTACAGCTACGCTTTAAAATGCGGAGTGAGTTAACTAGATGACCAGCCAGTGTATATCACTTTGGGGACTGTGTGGGGAAGAAAAAGAAAGAAAGAAAACGACAATGAAAAAAGACACCCACAAAAAACAACAAAACCCAAAAGTCTGAAGCTTTTGGGAGTACAAAAGAAAAAAGTGACATTTAATTATACCGATGTTTAATTGTCAAACAGTTTGCCTGACAATACCAGTTCAGCCCTACCTCAGATCTCATTTTAGAGCTCACTGAACACCAACCCACTTTTGCTGAACTCAAAGTTCTGCTAGTAAAGATCAAAATGGCAATTTTATTGTTTCTGAGTGACGGGCTGACTGATTAGATTAGACAGAAGTGTAAGCCGGGCTCTAAGTGAGATAGATTGAACAGGTGGCCTTCTCTCTGACCTACTACCTCTTCAAACACTGTTAGAAGTGGAATCCTTCTCTTCTCTATCATGTCTAGAAAAATATATATTCAGATATTTACTCCCCCTTAACCCAATATGAAAATATTTTTCTGGTCTTTAATGTGTTTCAAACAGTTTGCTCATAAAACAAATCAACTTTTCCCAAATATACCAGTTATTCATATAAATGATATAACTGTAAGTAGAAAAAGAAAATACAGGAGATGTTTAGATGGCATCAATATCCCTAGTCTGCAAAGTAATGTGTATAGATAACAAGTCTTACAAAAAAAAAAAAAACAAACAAACCCAAAAACAAAAACCACACAACCCAAAGGCATCGCATTACAGAACCAAAGCTTAAAAACAATTATTTCATAAAATTAAAGACCAGACTTCAAAAAGAATGCATTTGAGATCAGGGAGTGAAACAAACTTCACCTGGACAACTTATGCAGAGTGAAAACCGAAGCAATGTATGGTTTGCTTAGGAGGTTTTTTTTAAAAAAAAAAAAAAAAGGTCAGCTATTTCCTAGAGATCAAAGCATCTCATACCAGCATAGTTTTTTTTTCCTCTTCATACAGAAACAAATGGTGGGGGGTAGGAAGAAACAAAGCCATATACATGCTTTAGCAAAACAGAATTTTTAATTGTAACACTTTTCATAGAATGTAAACTTCTAAAAACCTCGGGTTTTAGAAGCAGTTGCTTTTCTCATGATACTACATCATGTATTATTTATATCACACTGTAAGTGTTTACTACACTTTGAAGCTATATCTTTGGCCTGAGGAGCTTATGATATAATTCTGAGATGATAATACACAAAGTGCCAGTGGAGCATGGGGAGGGAAGAGCAGAAAAACAATATCACAAAAAAGACAGAAGATTCACTACCTACATTCATAGCCTTCTCATATCCTCATACAGGTGGAGATAGGGGACATAGAGATTCTATCCTAGGACAGAATCAAGCACAAACTAAGGCAGTGGCACTGCTGCCGTTGGCAAATATATTTAATAAATACTATTGAGTGAGAAATTAGTAACTCCAAGATCTTAGGATAATGAGCTACTCAGAGCAACACAAAAGGTCTCAGGACTCATCTCCCAATTAGTCCCATACTAAAGGGAAGCAATGTCCAACAATATGAATGCTAAGAATTACTGGCTTTGAAAAACAAAGTTAATTAGATAAATAACTTCTTAATTTTCAATATTTTGAATAAGTTATATAAACAGGCATCTGATTTAATGCAGTCTGCCTTGCTATCACTTTATTCCAAGAAGATGCAGTCTCACAGGCAATGTGGTACCAAATGCTTCAAAGAAAGTGGCTTATCTGGGTTCCTACATTCTATACAATACTAAGGGTTATACTGCACATAGGACATTTCTTAGCAGACTTGCTAGTGACCCTGGAATTATGCAAGACTGTATTTCATTATTTGCAATATATTTCCAGAGGATGCTCTTTCTTTTGTGTTTTAACCTATTACTGATGACCTGCATAACCTTTTAATCAACATTGTTAACAAGTCACATACTCCAATATAGCCTCTTGACTAGCATTAATATTCCACAGTGATATAGCTCTTCAGCTTAAGATGCCCCCTTTGTTTTAGCAGTATTAAGCAAAAGACAACTACCATGGTTAGAAATGGGAGGAAAAAAATAGTCCATGAAAATAATGAAAAAATACACAGGCTTAAACAAATACAATAAACAAGTGGTTGTGGCATTGACCCAAGACGTGGAAGACCTTTGTTCAAGACCCCAAATGAGATTAAACCAGGTAAACAGAGAAGACTCTTTGATCAAACTCTTCTATTTGAGGTGTCTCACAAAAGAGGAACATTTTCTGTCCAGTCCTATTAGCTATAACCTTCCATGTGTTCGGCTATGATAGCTGAACCATCACGCTACAGCATGCTATAGTCCTTTACCTCTTATCCACCTTGAGAATCACCTTTTATTCATGTTTTTAAAGGACAAATTATGTTGAACATAAATGAAAGAGAAAATAAGTGTCCTTCAAAGCTACAGTATACAAGACAAACCATTTCAAGAAACCTCAAGCATTTAAGAGAAGTATGGAAAAACTATATTAAATCTGAAATATCCTGCAGAGAGGTAGGTGTTCGCTAACCAACTGAAGCACGCAGACTTTTTGTAACAGCATGAACACAAGAACCACCAGCGAGACACCAAAAATTAGCGAAACAACAAATTCTTTAATCCATTTTTAAATCCAACAATGGGAATGTACTATTCAACTTGAATGCGTATGAATTGCTGTGTATAGTAGAACAGTAATATCATAACCTTTTATTAAGGTTTTGTTCCTCTCAGCTTTCTGTGTTGAAACTCCACAGTAAACAGGCTCAAGGGATATGTCATTCATTTTTGTTAGCAGACTTAAAGACCTAAAGATGCTTAAAGGGCCCATTGTCCCAAACAGCAAGGCTAGCAGTTGTCAGCTGATTTAAAAAAAAAAAAAAAAGAAGTGTTCTTTAAACAAAAATTAATTGTTCCAGCACTGGTCAACTTTACCAAATCTGTTGAGGATACTAACAAAAATAAAGGACCAGATGGTACCCCCTCCTTACTCCTTATTTCCACACAGTGTATCCAGGAAATATTTTATGTTAATCAGTTGTTAGCTCTGAATCAGCAGTTTTTCACATTTTAAAATACATATTGAGCAGACCTTCTCTATGCATCAAATTCACTGTGATGCTGACCTTAAAATCCTTTCACTGTTCTCCATTTGCATCTTGTTGCTATGGTAAATACATCAAACAAGAAAACATGTTTGAAAAAAATCAGGCTGCATTTCTCCCTTTAGTCACACTGGAACAGATACCTTTATTCTGGAAAAGTTTCACCAGGGAAAAGTGGATATAAACATGGAGAGTTACAAAAAAAGGAGGAAGGATGGGAAGAAAATTAATAAAGATTTAAAACATTTTTAAAGGACAAGAGAGCACAAGAAAAAGGCACAGGTCATGTAGTTACTCTTGCTGGACTTGTTCAGGTCTGCTTTGATTCCTAATTAAACTTTCTTGTTCGCCAGTTCAAATGATACTTTTAACTTCTTGCAAGTATTTTACATAGGAATAATATTAGCACAAGAAAAAATTTCTCTGTTCCAGCAGCTGCAGATACTTTAGGATACTGAAATTTTCCTTTAACAGGAAAAAAAAAAACCCGCACCTAAAGTGACTTTATTTCCCCAGCAGTAATCAGGCAACAGAACATGAAAGCAAGAATTCCAGCAGCCATCTCTGAGTGGGCAGCAAGGACGATCTATAAAATGCTTAAAGCAAATAAAGGGAAAGCAGAGGGAAGGAGCAAGGCTCCCTTGATCCCAAGCACAAGGACCATTCAACTACTATAGAAGAATTTACAGAAGTCACGCAGAGAAACTGAAAGTGTGAAGCCTTGAGTTCAGTAATAAAGGAATGTCTAGGCCAATATAAATCCTAACTCTCCATAGAGCAGAAGTAGTAAAGAAAACACCATTAAATGGAAAATAGTGACTAACTCAATGGATTTGCAAAGTGAAGTAAACTCCCAAGTCTTCTACAAACTTTGGGAAATGTCAAGTTAGACATATAATCCATCCATAAGCATGAATAGACCATTCATGCACACCACTCATTGCTTTTTCTTCTTAAATTCAAGACGTATCCATCTTTTGGCAAGGAATACATGACATCAAGGGAAATGTCCAACTAGGATTTCTTTCTCCTCCCTCAGAGAATGAGTTTGTGTTTACGTCACATGAGCTGTGGAAAGGGAAGTTTAGTTCCTAGAAAGCAAGATCACAGATTTCAGCCTGCCCCAAGCAATATCAGTTACGGATGATCAAGTTAGATATGATGAAACCTGAATTAATTCAGCAGCAGATGGTGTTGTGTCCTTTTTTTTTTTTTCCCCCCAGCTAAAATGCAAAACATGGATCGGGTAGAGCAGAGTTTCAGGGAAGGACAAGGGAATGTTTAAGTCAGGGAGCAAAGAGAAACATCAAAACTAACAAGAGGTATGCAACATGAGCTTTCCAAAAACACGATCTCTTTTATAGCTTTCCACTAACAGACTGTCTCCAAAAGAGGTATTTCCCAACACCTAACATGTCCCCAAAAAATTACTATTTAATACTGTTGAACAATTTTTTTCATCTTTAGTGGGCATACTTGCTACTGATAGACTGATGAACTTAATGAATACTGTTACTTTGAGACATTTTCCTAAAAAAACTTTCACAGCTTTACATGATTACAGATGGGTAATAACTAACATCTAGTAAAAGGAAAACTTTGATTCGTTTTAAGGAGCCAATGGATAGTACTGTAATCTATTGCTGTTGCTCATCTAGTTACAGAATGATTTATGAAAATGCTTAGCACTGTATGGGAAGTGTGAAATGAGTACCTCTGCCCTCCAGAGCTTGTGATATATACCACAGCATACATGGCCATTCATCTGACATTTTAGGATCTATTCATAGTAGGAAGCTTAAACACAGCTGTAAGTGTTTGCAGAACAGCAGCCCAAGAAAGAAAATCAATTTCGATAGCCATCAAAGTGCTTCAAAACACACCAATCAAAAAGGCAGGTTCTTCGCACTCAGCTTCTGTATTTAACTGTAGCTGGGTCTAGCATAGAGGAGAACAACTTCAGTGTAAAAGCTATTAGGAAAAAAAAAAAGCTGAAAAAGATGAACACAAAAGATTAAAAGGTAGACGGAGGCATGACAACAACAAACAGGAGATTCTGTATGGGGAGAAAAAACACACAGAAGCTAGCAAAGGAAAAAAAAAATGCAGAAGACGCGCAACTGGTCACATTGTTCAAGAACCGGCAGTATGAAAAAAAAGAAACCCAGTGTTCCCATAACAAACCTTTGCAGTAGAAGGCTCAGGTTACAAGGGATGAACATATCTCATTTGCCTTATCAAAAGTTAACACTGTATCCTGATTTCATGCCACATGCAGCTTGATTAGTTACTAATTCTATTTAGGAACAGAGATTTTTGCAATCAATACAATTTTCTAGCGTACTTCATCTCCTTTTTGGAATACTGGAAACAGAGGCTGGGTGGTTTTCATTTATCAGCTGCACTTACTACTCCCATTGTTATTAGAAATGGATCCCAGTAGACCCATTACATTTTGCACACATAATTTCCATTCCTCACAAACATCAACATTTCACCTTTGTAAAGAAGTGTCACAGTGTATTGCAGAAACCCAGGGCAGGTACCAGAAGGAAACTTTTTAGATGATTCAGGGAAGCACTGGGTGGCCGGATTCGACAGCCTCTCTAAACGCATGAGGAAGAAGGTAGCAATACTCCCCTTCTTTGCTTGAAGGGTGAAACACAGAGCAGATGCCAATCGCAGCAGCTGAAGCAGTAGCAGGGAGGTACTCTTGTCAAAGTAGGGAAGAAGGCACATATACACAAACATATTGAGGATGATGAAAAGTGGAAACTCTCACTGCTCAATAGTGTTAAACATATTTGATTATAAAACATCATCCCCTAGCTCCTCTCTCCTCTGGTTCTTTGTGTTCTGCCTATTAACACAGTTTGAACTGGGTTCCATCTTTCACAGTGACAACATGCCCGATGCCAAAGCCCTACACCCTTTAGCTTCACCAACTGTCACTTCGTGTCCTGTTATTGTCCACTCCACCTGAGCTGTCACCCAAGCATGTCTGAGTGACCATCTTACTTTTCCAGACTACTGGTCAGCTATTCATCTTTTCACATTGTTCTTAATTATTTCTTCTTCTGTTTTCATAGAGCATCTTAAGAGGCAGTATTTCTGAGGCCTCCACTGACTCAGAGTAAATCAAGGCCACCTTCCTCCTTTAGAGGACTAGAAGATCGATGTTTACTTCAACATTCTACATTGTTATGTCTTCTCCATAACAGGATCCAAATAACAGACATCCTTCCATGCTTTATCAGATAGTAGTCCTCCATGCAAGCCTTCTGGTGAGCTCTATCCAAGTAGTACTGGTCTCCAAGAATTCCCTTGTTTAGCATCCAAAAAATGCAAAGGACCAAAGTCAAACTTTCTTGTCTTCTTAGATCATCACTGCTAGGATGTCCTAATGCTACAGCTCCAAGCCATACAAAGTGAGGATAGGCACTAACTGTTACCTCTCCAGTTGGAGCTATTTCAATTCCTGTGACACAGCTCAGGTCTGGTTGGTAAAAGTAAGCGTAACTCTGACCTAATGGTTATGGGCACTGAGTGACCCCATCCAGTCCCCAGATAGCTCATACAATGACTCTTTAAAAGACGATATTGACATAGACCACTGGCTACTGAGTATCTCAGTCTTAGGTGAGAACTTAACCTGCCCAGCATGCAGGAAACCCACACACTGTATTTTGGCTGTGGACGCCACTAAAGTGGCAAGACACACAAGAATTAGGAACTATAACCTATAACCTTTTTGTGGTCTTGGTTCCAGAAAAATGAACTATGATGTTTATACCATTTCACAGCCTCCTCAGGAAAAGTTAGTTTTCATATGCTGAAAAGATATTTACAAAAGCAAGATGGCAATTTCAGATTTACAAAACCAGTAGTTTTTCCACAGTTAAAAGAAAAAACATCCATCTGATTAGATAACTATCATGTGGGCCCTCTGAATTCATCTGAAAACAGACACTATACAGAGTCACACAGAGAGCAAAGCTCTTTGTTGAAGTTGCACACCATCATCAAAATTTTAAGTCCAGAAGTCTTTCAGTGGTGGTTGACAATAGAGAAAGAATTTTTTTCTTAATTGGGGAATTTAACATTAGCAACTGGATTATCTGCCAAACTATTTTCAGCTTTCATGCTTCACTAAACTGGAGTATTTAGCTCATCAGTCACTAAAGAAAATGGGGAGCAATTAGCATACAAGATGATAGCTTAAAGGTGATGCTAATTGGAAAGAATGAAGTATTTTTGAACCCTGTTGTATACGTGAGATAACCAGGTTCTGAAAAAAACCCAATTTGCTAAACAATTTCAGTGACGTCTATTCTATAACCTGTGTTTAAAGTTTAAGCAAATTCAGTTTTGCAGTAAGTTCAGTGCAACATGCCTTTGTAGTATGTTACTTCAGTTACTACCATGGGGATTGCAAACTAAAAGTTGGTCCTGCTGTAGAGCAAGCCTTATTCAGGAAACATACATACAAAAACAACGACTAATTCATCACAACAGTGGATATCATCATTGAACCAAACTCTAGTTCCACAAAAGAACTGAAGAACAAAACCAACAAGGAAACAGAATGTAATACTCATAATGCACAGTACAGCATGGCGCTGATACACAGCGAGTTGCAAGACCAGTTGAATTATAGGTCTGTGCAAAATACACAACCAGAAAGAACAGAAAACAATCTACAACAAACTAGTGGTGGGGAAAAAAAAGTGTGCATGGTTTTCTTCATAATTGCTAAGCAGAGCGGGAGAAATCTTGTACATGAATAGTTAATCTGCCAAAAGGAAGAAAGTAGGCAGGAGAAAAGATGCAATTCTTCATTACTAGTCAACTGCACTCAGACATAGGATGTTAGTTAGACAATTATATTACAGAAATATGCCTCATAACATTAGGGATTTGTTTTCAAGAGCTACAGCTTGCTGATTTTAATTCACTTCTAAAAATTCTTTGCCATATATTATTTCTAATCTATTTACCACACACCTACAACTATAAACATATTTGCACCAGTAGGTTTTATTTAATTCCTAGCTGCAACAAACCTCTGTATTTGTAAATGAACTTCTACATCACTATTTTTTTTGGCTCAGAACATATTTAATATTTTCTTCAAATGACAGAGCAGTCTGTAAACCTGTAACACGCCCTATTTTTAGGATCACACCTATCTCATATTTTCCTTTTGAAAAATACAACCTAATTATGCTTTGGAGTAATACCTCCCTGTACTTTATGTGAGAAACGCTTCAACAGATAACACTAAAGCATCTCGCCCCATAGAAAATGCTACTGCAATTGGCAAGTAGACTTTGATGAACAACTGCAGCATACACCCCCATGTTATCATGCAGGGCCAGTGTTTCTCTGTTTACTGAAAATGTTATTGAACCATTCCCCCCACACGCACATACCAACAAGAGCATGCAGTAACATTGCTTATTCCTACACCCTTCAGAGAAAAAGCGATTCACCCTCTCTGTCTTCCTGCACAACCCTTGAATTATGTATCAAGGTGAGATGTACGTAGTGGTCCCAAGGACCCATTGGCAGATACAGACCTTCCCCTAAAGTCTGATTTTTGTAGCATAATACTCTAAGTGGGTCAGCATAAAATGTAAAGAAACTTCTTTAAAGGAGAAAAATAAATCGTCATTCGGTATCACAATCAAAACTCAAATATGGACATGCATGTACATATATATACACACATATATACATACACACACATATATTTTTTCTCCTCATGTTTGAATCACATAAAGACATCTTGAAAATTAAGGCATCCGTGGGCTAATCTGGAAGTTCTTCAAACAATAAAATAATATCTTCACATAGAAAACCAAGAAGAGCCAAGAGTTCACTGCTGAACAAAAGATTCTTATCTCTGATAAAAGAGTAATTTGAATTAGCTGATGTTTTAAAATGATACAAGCTCCACTCCCATTATGACTTCTCCATATACCTATTCTGATTTACTGCAAGCAGCCTCATGGAAGTCCATCCCTCCCGGTGGGTAAGGTTAGACACAGCCTCCGTGGGATAAAAGCCTTTACCCTTCTAAAAATATCAGTCTGCCAGGATCCACTCTCGCAAAGCTCCGTGATGCGAACGGCATCGCCTCAGTCAAGGGACTGCTTTACCCCCATGAGTAAGCACTTGCAGCACCGGGCTATAATTAGTTGGAATATTTTTAGGGTCATTGCTGAAAATTAGAAAGAAATGACTGAGAAAGACCTCAGAAAGGTCTGGTGGGGCTTTTTTTCCCCAGGGTTTTTTGGTTTGGTTTTTGGTTTGGGTTTGGGTTTTTTTTCCCCTTTCCTTTGGCTATTTCCAACTGCTGCAAGGAAAAAGACGCTCAGCAGGAGCCGAGGCGATACACCCGTGCTGCAGAGATGTCCCTCGCTGCTGCCCCTATCCCCGCGGGCGGGCAGCTCGCACCCCTGCGCACCGCCCGCGGCCGCTCCGCGGTCACGGCCGCGGTCACCCGTGGCGTGAAGGCCCGCGGGGAGAGTTCCCCCCTGCCGCTACCCGCCCCCCCAGGAGAGGCGGCGCCACCGCTTACCTGACCGCCACCCGCACCGAGCTCTCGTCCTGGCCGGCCGACATGGTGCCAGGGGACAGGCGAGGGGCGGCCGCGAGCCTTGCCGGGAGCGGGGGGCGCTGCCGGGCCGAGGAGGGGTCCGCCGGGGAGGAGGTGGGGGCACTGCCGCGGCTCCCCCCTCACCTCCTCCTCCTGCTCCTGCTCCGCCACCTCCTCTCTCCAGCCATTTTAGGTGCCTGAATGAATAGGTAGGAGCCGCGGCAGCGCAGGGCGGTTCGCGCCGCTCCTCCTCCTACCCCCCGCCCCGCTCCGGCCCTTCCAGTCCCCGGGCGGGGAGCGCTGTCAGTCAGCTCGCCGGCGGGCGGAGGGACGGGCCCCGGGCACCGGCCCCCCGCCCCTCCGCGGTCCGGCTCCCCCGCCCCGGCCGCCCCGCGCCCGCTCCAGCCGCAATGCGTCAGCAGGCCCCGCCCCGGGCAGCCGCCGCCGCCGGCGCAGGCACGGCGGCCAGCAGGGCGGTCGCCTCACGGGCCTCTGCTCACATGCGGGCGCACGGCCCCCGACACAGCTCTCCACACACAGACAAACTCACACCCTCTGTCCACATACGCCCGTATCCGCACACACATCCCCCTCGCACACACCCCTCTCCACACACATGCGCTCCCCTCTCCACACACATGCACCCTCCTTTCCACACACACACATCCCCCTCGCACACACCCCTCTCCACACACACACCCCTCCCTCTACACACACACACACCCCTTTCCACACAAACACCCCTTTCCACACACACATCCCCCTTGCACACCCCCCTCTCCACACACCCCCCCTCACTCCACACACACACACCCCTCTCCACACACATGTATCCCCCTCACACACCTCTCTCCACACACACCCCCTCCTTTCCACATGCACACCCCTCTCCACACATACACATCCCCCTCGCACACATCCCTCTCCACATATCCCCTCCCTCTCCACACACACACATCCCCCTCGCACACACCTCTCTCCACACACACCCCTGTTATTTGAACACACGCTCCTCACGCACAGCCCTTCCCACACACACCCCTTGCACACTCTCCTCACACATGCCTTGCCACACACACATGGCGCTTACCCTCCACGCACAGCCCCGCACACACCTCTTGCACACGCACCTACGCGCTGGCAGCTATGGGCACACACGACACCATTCGTGTACATGAGGTACAGGTGCATGGCACTGGCATGCCTGCACGCAGTGCTCCACGCGCACAGCTTGACCCCCCACAGTTCACTCATGCTGTCAACATGTGCAGTGGCTCTTGCACACGCACGTGCACAGCCTCGCGCAAGGGCTCGGCACACAGCTTTCGAGGCCTCCCTGCTGGCAAAGAGGAGCTTAACCCCCTCTCAGGGCTGGTTTTTTGGCTCTTCCACCTGCTTCCCTCTCCTGAGCAGGAACGTGATGTCCTCATTCCTCACTGGGCCCTGTGCGGTCCTCATCACCCTCGTGTCTGTGGGAGCACGCAGCTCTCCCGTTTTTCTGGCTGTACTCAGCAGGTTTGTTTGCCCTAGCTGCTCCAGCCAGGCATCGCTGTTCTCACTTCACTAATGAAATGCCTGGTTTTCAGTTGGAAACTGAGTGGGCGGATGACATTAATTTTTGATGCAAATAGTATCCCTGCCAGGAAACAAGCCCGGTTATTTTGCCCAAAACAATTCACATTCCTAAGGAAAATTTTCCATCAGAATAGGTCTGGGTTTGAATTTGTAATGATATGCTAAAAACCTTGCAGTTCAAGTTGTTTTGCTTCTGATAGTGAAGGCTGTTCACGCCCAGGCTCCAACCTCTGTCAGAGATGGGCAGGTGAGGTCTGCCGGCAGGATGGGGCCTCTAGCCATGTCCTGGCTCTCTCAAAAGGCAAGTCCCTCCTTCTCGGAAGAAATCAGCTGTATTATTGTTACTCTGCATGTTCCTCATAGTTATTTTCTCTATCTTTTCCATTTTTCTCTGTTCATTTAGAAATTGGATTATTTCTGGAAAATGGCCCACCTGGAAGTCGCTACACAAAATGATGGTCTTCTACTTTCTTCTGAATTACACAGCACCACCATACAAAGCTCCAACAGCATTTGAAAGTATGGGGGACTTAAGCTACATAGCATATCACTGAGGTATACTGAGATAATATTTATCTGAAAGGCAGAAAAATCAGACATGAATAGTTCAGTCTGAAGCCACAAAGGGAATCTGATATGGGCAGAACAAAATCTACATTTCACCGGGCTTCCTTGCTCACGATTCTCTATTTAATGTCATAGGCCAGATGCTTTGCTTCTCCTTTTTTTGCAATATATTATAGAATAGGCAAGATAGCAGATAAAGAAAAAGCTCCTGTAGGTGAATTGTATTGGCATTCATATGAAATAGCCTCAAAATGAAAGTGATAGAAGGCTCATAGTTCAGGGTATTTCCAGCTAGTGGAGACTAAACACTCATGACTGTGTCATACATCTGCCTGTATTGTACTAGCTATTCAAAAATACCTGCAGCCCATCCACAGTGAGTGGAATCCTATGGCATAATTAGGTTATCATAATTTATTTACACTACTTAGAAATCAAGCTAACAGTAAAGCTTAAGCAAACAGGGAAAAGGCAAGGTCACTATGTTTTTGCTGTAATAGCTTTAGTAACTTGGATACTTTCTTATCCAAAAGTATCCAATGCATTTTTTCAGCTGACACTGCTACAAGGTTAATGTAAAAAATGCACTCAAGCCAAATTTGTACCTTGGCATTATCCACCTGCATTTGTTTCATGCAGCATCTTTTGCTGGGTAGGCCCCAGTACAGCAAAACTCATCCACATCACTCTGAGCATGCGTATAAAATCCTGCTAAGTCAGTGCCTCCCGTTCTCCACCATGTGAGCTATGCTGAAAACCCAGCAGGGAGTAGCAGCCGCAGGATCAGCCTGCGACTTTCTCAGTCCCAGCTGCTCAGACCCAGGATCATACTATAGATCTTGCCAGGGCCATTTCTTCTCTAGCCCTCGTGTGCCCTGACCACATCCAGCCCTCTCTCTTCCACATTGAAAATGAAGGTAACAGATTAAAAACTCTGGCAGAAGTCTTCCTGAGCTTAACATCATGTATACAGATGGGTTGGTATTTACAGGTTTGGGACCTTAATGCCAAAGATTTGTTATCCACATTGGGATTAAACAGGAAGTCATAAATTTTCATGGATAGTAAAACTATTATCTTCTAATTTATGGTTATTTCAATCCTACACTATTACACACATGTTTTCTATCTTAAATACTTCACTCCAGTGCCAGACTCCTCTGAAATTGATATAGCAAGTTACACTTAGCTTCTTGCCATGTTTTGTGCAAATTGGCTGATTTGTGACCATTCAGACGTAAAACAGGAAAAAGACATAGATCCTGTTTCTTTAATGGCAGACTTTTCTCTGTGTTCCCCATTTCCAGAAATTTCCTTTTGTTGAAATAAACTGTTTTATTTTGTTTTTTCCCAACTCATCCAATGTAAACAAGCAGTCTGCTATACTGTTAACTTGGCTGCCCCAGGAAACTTAAATCAATTCTTCTACTTTTCATTTCTTATAATGTGGTTGACCTCTGCTCTCCAGCGTTCTATTCATCTCATTGAAGGATCAACTTGAATAAATAAGGGCACAATCACTCCCTTTCTTTCATTGTCTAAGTACGTAACCATATTGCCAATGTCCTGTTTATCTTTAATAAACTGTATTGTAATATTTACAGATTTGTCAAATCTCACAGCTAAAGAATGAGGTTTCCTGGAAGTTTCCGTCTCCTCATGCTCCTCAGTCAGCATGCCTACAGGTAGGAACTGCAGTAGAGCACCCCATCTTTCCTGTGGCTCCAACACCACAGGTACCAACCACCTCTGGTCACCCCTGATCAACTGCAGAGGTTCCCAGAGAGGAGACAAACTGCAAGGCTGGAGAGCAGGAAGGGAGTTCACAGCTCTGAGCCCTGCTTGGTGCTTAGAGGAGGACTGCTAGGAACATCTCTCCCTGGCAGCCGTCGCAGGTGATGGCCGTTACACTTTCACCTCCTCCATTCTCCTGCCATATGACTCAGCACCATGAGATTCATCCACTGGGGCAACCAAACAAAGACCTGCGTTTGGAAGGGTGACTGACACACACACACATGCACACCCTGCACAGATGGCGAAGCTGCCCATAGAGTTCCTTTAAGCACCAGAAGCTGCTTAAAATCACTGAGCTGTACGCAACCTGAATGAGCCAAGCTGACTCCACTTAGGAGTCAGAGCCCTGCATTTTGACCTACGTAGGTTTGTAGACAAGTTGTTTAGGCTGTGCCGATGCTGTACCAGTTGATTTTGAAATGATCTAATTAAAATAGACCACTTAAAATAGTAGAGCCCTCACTTTAAATTTTTTAACTGTAATAATTTACCAGTGCTAAATAAGCCAATTTAATCAAAGGTTCAACTACTTAGTTAGGGCCATGCTAAGGTTGCCTATTTCTTTGACCTGCTGAAAATATTATTTAGTTCAGAGAAGAGATTCTGTTGATGGAAATAACAGAACAGTGCTAGAAGATATTGACATTGGGGCAATTCGTAACCATGAGGTTTATCGCATAATGGTTTGATAATGATCTTTTATGTAAGATTTCACTGTACAAAACCTTATCAGGTAACAGCCTGACATTCATTATACAGTTGTGACGTTCTCTTGTGCTTTCTCTGCTGAGTAGTCAAGGTGACACTGCTTCATTGAGACAGGCAATAATATATGAAATCACTAATTTATGATTAATCTGTATCAATTAGACCAATTGCACCATAACTGGTAGAAGGCTTCGAGAAAAATTAGTAGGTTTTGTCAACTTAAGCACTCAGTCCACCATTATGGAAGGCAGATATTCTGTATCAGACAGTGGAACATGAAATATTCAAGTGCTATGGAAGAACAGCATTGATGCCTTGTTCTGAAGGTCATTAAACCTCATCATTTGCATAGTTCATGCTGTTTTATCAAATTCACACACCAAATAAACAGCTAGTGACTATCATCTCATTAGTGACTATTGTTTTCTTGAATGTATATATTAAATAAATTCTTTTTAGCCACATAAAAGCCACAATTTATTCAGTGATTTTGGAATGATACACCAAGATGCCAAAATGTATACGCAAATATGATATAATATATACATTTTAATGAGAAAATCTTTATCATATTCATTCATATGACAGTTTGAAAAATTTAGAGATTTTGGCTCATATAAGTGATCACAGATGTTCTCTATAGTTTTCTCCTTGTCCAGGTCTGTCATATTTCTATGAACTGTACGACCCAATAACTGCTTGTATTCCAGTATCTTCTGACACAGGAAGGGTAACTGGACTCCTTTTGAACTGGGTTTCGTGAGCTGTTGCTGATGGAAATTAAGTCAGCAGCATTCACTCATCAGCAATAATCACTCTATTTTATCTAATAAACACTAAACTCTTAAACATTAACATATAGAGTACTTCTAGGTTTCTACTTGGCAAAGTGAAACTTCTGTTTGAATTTTCTATATGATGTCTTGGGCTTACATGAACCTTAGGTTTTTCCATAGTCATCTTTTGAAAGATTTTTGCTACGAACTAAATCACACTTCTAAAACTGTTACATCTTGATTTTCAAGGACTTTCTAGGAGTAGTTTTTTTCTTCTCTGACTGGCTTCTCATTTCAAACTGCAGTGTCTTGGAAGGCAGTCAAGCTTATAAAAGACATTTCAAATGTTTTCCATTTTCTTCCCATCACTCACTGACACTTTTGATTAAATAACAATGAGGAAAAAAGAAGTGTTAAGCCACTCTAAACTGGCAAGCTAAAAAGTACAACAGGGGAGCCTTTGCTTCCAATAACTGTGGAAAAGAAAGCAGGCTGCTGAAGGAAATTATCACTTGGCTCATGACAGGTTGGGGGAAAGTAATTTCAAAGTTGAGAAGGAAGAAAGGAGTGCAAGTTGATGTTTATACAGTCAGAATAACACCAGATAAGGAAAGGAAACAGGCTGGTTTAGTACAGATGGCTGTGGAGAGAAGATGATAGAGAAACCAGAAAGGACAGGGTGGAGAAGGAAGAGGGATCTCTAGAATCAAAGCCAAGCAACGGCTCTGCAGGGTTGTTTCTGGACTAGTCAGCACAAAAGGAAAAGCAGCATCAGGTACCTCTGAAGCAAGAAGAAAGGAGATGGGGTTTTTCCATCCGCTTTCCAGAAAATGAATGAAAGGAGAAAATATAATGGAAGGGAACATATCATTAAGGGATCATATCTGGAGCTAAGCAGAGGATTCAGTGGGAATAGAGTTGCTAGTTCCACCACTTCACTTGATAAAGAAAGAAAGAATTTCTTTATGTACTAATACTTTTAACACAAAAAAATTGTACTGTGTAAACTATATCACTGTTAAAGCAGTACAGTTTTCTTCTACTTTTGGCAGCTCAGAGTGTTTGTGTTTTATCACAAAAATGTGCTTATACCCATACACTTATTTATCTTTCTTCTGGGCCTAAGTACTGCTGTAGTTTCTACTACTGTAACTGCTGTCTACACTAAGATGATTCTATCAGGATAAATATTTTGATATAAATATGCACGTTGTATTATATCTCATGTAGTACACATATACATTAGATCCCCACTAAATCAGTGCTGCCAGACTAGAAGAAAACACAAGAAAGAAAACAGGGCTAAAACACATCTCTGGAGAAAACCTCCCTTGCATGATCTTAACAGACTCATGACTCAAATCAGTGGATATACACTAAGGATGAACATGCCTTTTATGTCACCGTGTTTTAAGAATTTTTTGGTTAACTGAAAGTTGCGATCAACTGTTTTGCAGTAAAATCTTGCAAATTCACCCTGGCAACTGGAAGTCCCTTCAGGTACTACAGGAAGAATATAAATAATGGAGATGAGGGGGGGGAAAAAGATCATAAAGTAGCCTTTACAATAATGTAATTTACTTTAATAATTTGTGACAACACTACTCAAATCTAGCAGAGTATGAAGAAGAAAATAGCTCAAGTCTTAGTAGGACTTACAGACCTTATAGTGGTTTTGCACTATTAAATATCTCCTGAGATGTAGCCAGGTCCTGAAGTTTTTTGCAAAGGACTCCGTCCCGTGGGTCAGAATCTTGTGCTTCTAAGCCTGATCCTTGGGCCTGATTCACTAGTGCTGTGAAATAAACCCAAAATGCTACTAGACCAGGATGACTGAATGTCATGCTTTCTTCATGCTATTGCAAAGACTACAAAATACCTCCAACGGAACAGAGTAGCAGGCCAACTGTTTTACAGATCTGAATCAAAGCAAGTATGGCTCTTCCCCTTTCTCGTATGGGGAAAATGAGGCAAGAAGGACATGAGAATCGCAGATGCCTGTAGAAGAAATGGTTGTCAGAACCAGTATTAGGGCTGACTCCTGTGCCTGTGCAAACACTATTAGACCACACCTTAATGAGATGAATTATTAATACAAAAGCTGCACGGGAAATTCGTTTCTGCTGCCTCTTACCAGAACCAGCTGTTCAGACTTGAATGTGTCGCAGTTGCACAACACAAATTTTGCCTTAAGGATACAGTTACCCAACATGATGGATTTTTCATAATGTCCCTCCCAATAGTATCCTCATCCTTCCTCTGTCCTTCCCCCTTCCCCCATCACCACCATGCTTTCAATTTTTGGTTCAGCCTTGTGGAAGGTACTGAATGATGGGAGTCCTGTACGCATATGCCCATCATGGCATTAGCAGTTGCAGGGCAGCCTCCTCTGGGCAGCCTTGCCAATCTGCCCTAGATAAGATAGAAACAAATGAGTTTACATATTTAAACAACAAGCATCAAAACCCAAGCACATTTCAGGTGAAATAAATCTTAAGTTCTCCATTTCTGGTAAAATACACAGATGAAATTAGTTCCAATGAGGCCAGGAAATTTTCTGTTTCCCTGTAGACCCTGCTAATGACTATTAGTAGAGGTTAGTCAGTGGCCAGTTTTATGTTTGTGTAAAGACCTCGTCCTCCTGTATTGTTCTCCCAGTCTTCCTCCCACTTGTGTACGTACTCACTAGCCACGGTGTGCCTAAGCCCCAGATGGTGAGTTCTTTGGGTTAGAGCTTGTTGTACAGTTTTTTACGATGAAGTCCTATTTCCTAATTGGCGTCCTTAGGCATTACCGCAATAAAAACAACAAATAGTAATAACAAAAAAATAAAGATGGAAGGTGGGTGAAGACACGACTAATTACCTAAACAATACTGGGACCACAAGCCACAGGCAGCACGGGAGCTTGGGGAAGAGCGAGTGGGTGGAGAGTCACCTGCATAACAGAGGGTTGGGCGGGTAAAGAGTAGGTCTTGCAAGACAAAACTGAGAGTCTTTATTTTGATAGCATCATGGAATTTATAAATTAAGGGATGACAGCTGTAGATTAAGCATGGCACGAGTTGCTTTACTCTCTATGTGTGTGCAGCCTGGCTTGGCACCATCACACAGACTCATGAAATAAAAAGTGTAGTCAAAATGGTGATGTAACAAGCCAGGAGATGTGAGAAGAAGGAGTTCCCAAACAGGGTTTGCAGAAGGACCACTGTTGTACCATATGCTGTACCATGGCAGCAGCAGCCAGGGCTGCTGCGCCAAGCTCTGTGGCAGGCTGCAAGCCTCACCTCCCCTTCCCACGAGAAAACGTGTGCTTCTAGGTCTGTGCTGGGCTACATGTGGGTGGAGAAGAGGCGTTCACTTGTCTGGGTAGCACTCATGGCTAAACAACTATTCCTCACCTTCTCCCAGAAAAATGCAACAAAATGAGCGTTGTTTTCCTTAGTATTTATTTGAAGCTCTTTTCATACCACTTATTGTGTATGTGTCACTTGGGAACACTTAAGCCAAAGGATAATACTCAGAACAGTGACAGGCTGAATCTTATGTAAATTTGCATTTATGGATGGGGAGTGTAGATATAGTTTGCTCCTGAAATGAATGAGCACTTCTTTGCACAGTGGGTAATGAACTTCCGGAATTCATTGCCACAGGAGGTTGGGGAAGCAGGTTATTAGCAGGCATAAAAAAGGATTAGACAAGATTTGTGAACAATGCCTCTACTAACAGATAATAAAAGGAACAGGCAGTTCCAATGACTATGATCTTAGGAGACTGGACCAGAGGAAAAGGCCAGGTACATGTGCTCTCCCCGAACAGCATCTCCAGTTGTCACTCTTCAGGCTTTGCTCTCTGGATCTGCCTGCCCTGTCTCAGGTAATGCTGTGCTGGGAGCCTGGGGGACCTTGCAAGGTCTGCTGGGGCCTTCAAAACTTGTGGCTTGATCAGGGCAGATTGCCAGCACCCAGGCAGCTACCCCAGTGCCATCACCGCCGTTGGGCAGCCATAGCATTTGTGGCTGTTGGTCTGACCCAGCAGGGAGTTTCTTATATTCCTGACGGGTTAAGTCCTAAGTGGTACTGCTGTCATCAGAGGAGCCAGGAACCAGCATGGTGGGCTTGGAAGGGAGTTATAAAGAACAAAAGGGAACTGGCTTTAACAAACCATGCACTGAGGCTCAGAAAAATATAGATGGAGGAGGACAGAAGATTCTGTTAATACAGTATGAGTTTGATAATTGTTTGGGATAGCAGCAAAAGGGCTCACTCTCCAAAAAGTGCTTCATGCACTTTAAGGAACAGATATTCCTTAATTTCAGGGGTGACACTGAAAGGAAGAGTGGACAGCAAACCAGCCATGACTTTGCAGCTGTCTCTTTCCAGCCGAAGGCTCTAACTCCGTTTAATTTCTCCTCAAACCATTTCTGAGCACTTCTACTGCCCTTCTCTGGACCTCTTCCAGCTCCGCACATCTTGCCTGAGATCAAGCAGCGGGACTGGAAGCTGCACTCAAGATGAGGCTGCACTGTGGATTCTTAACCTGGCACAAGGATGTTGTTCTCTGTTTTTCCTAGTCTGTTTGCAAGTAAGTCCTGAGATTGTGTTTGTCTGCTTAACAGGCACTGAGCTGACATTTGTTATCCACCATCTAACATCTTCCTGTATGGTAATAATGAAATACTTGGTTTTGCCCTGCAAAATGAAAAAACATTTTCTCCTCTGTCTTTGTGCTCTGAATTTCATTTACCACTTGTTATCACTGAGTCACTCTGTATTAGGAGATTATTCTAGATCTTTCCATAACTATCAAAGGTATTATCTCATTGTCTGGCTTTTCATGGAAAATGTAGATCTGAGCAAAGATTCTTATGAGGCTCTGTTAATAAAAGCATTGATGAATTTGAGGCTGTTTATAGAAAAATAACAGGAATGAGGAAGACCTGTAATGACTGATAGACTGATATACAAGGGAAAAGGCTTAAAATAGCTTATTTTATATATATATATATATGTATCCCTGGCTAAATAACAGCCACAGAGCATGTAATTAAAGAACAGCAACATACAGAGGGAATGAATGAAGAATGACTTAGGGTGGAACACATACTGCGATTGAGAAGAATAATACAAAAGTAAAGGGAACATAGAGGATCTCAGGAATAAATTTCATTACAGTGATCCATGTACAGATCCAAGAGAATCTCTTTAGGGAAGTAGGAAATCCCTCACCATTGGGATACTGCAAATAGCACTGGGAAAAAAGGACCAAGAGCAACAGCAGTGAGCACTCACAGAAATGGACTGCATGACCTGATATATATCTCTGGGCTTATGGGTGATGACTAATCAACACAGGAGAGCATTCTGGTTTGCTTTACACTTTTGCTCATGAGTTTTCTGTTGAGTGAAGTCCTACCGTAACGAATGGGGCACAGTGTCGTGAAAAAAGCCCATTCCTCTCACAACCATTGAATAGTCATTTAGTAGAGAAAAGAGCACCACCTAGTGCTGAATGCTACTTGTTGATGCTGAGGTGTCTCCATATGCTCTGTCTTCTGCATGTCTTGATTTTAGTGTTTTCCCACAGTTTACCCAGCCACAGAGGAAATAATCCTTAGCAGGAGGAAGCATTCCAGCTCCAAATAAGAGTAAGCTTTATCAAGAGCTCAACATCTCTCAGAGTTTTGTGCACACTAAGGTAATGCCTTAGGCACATAGTTAACATAATTATGGTTATTTGTCTGATTCATTCAGGCCAGATTCTACTACCCTTACTCACCCAGTGGAGTTACGTGCTTCACAGATAAGCCTCACTGCTTTCACCAGAGTGAAAATTAATCAACACTTACAGGACAAGCTTAAGAAACCAGAAGACCAAATTCCAAATTCTTGCACTTTTAAAAACAGGGGGATTCATTGCTTTTACCTTTTGATTCTACACTTACATCAAATTTCCAAGCTTTTCTTACAAATGTGAAAGCTGTACACTATTTTGTTTGTTTGCCTGTTGTTTGGGGGGGGTGTGTTGGTTTGGTTTGGTTTTGTTTTTTTTAAGGAGGGAGGTCTTCAAAGAAATCATTGCTTTCCATGAGAATTGCCTTCATTATCATGAAGATAGATCATGTGTAACCTTAATTATTTTCTCAGCATTTATGGTTAAAATCCACTACTGTTGGCTTTTTTTTTTTCTTCTGATTATCAATCCACATAATGTTAGTGTTCATATATTTGGTCTTGAAACCCTTCCACTTTGTCTCACAGCATCAAGTTTTCTGTCATAATGTAATTAACATTTCAAAAGAAGGGAAGAAACAGGTAAATCAACTTAGAATGATTCTGCATCAGCTATTGGTATGTATTATTTAAATAGCTCCAGACTTGAAGATACATGTAGCATTGGTTATGTGCGTTAATTTACATAAAAATGTCTATAGTAAAATGTCATTTAAATATCTTACCCATGTAGATTTCCGAGTTTCCTGAATGATCTTCAGTGACACCACGCTACCGTGGCTAGATTAATTTTCCCTTATAATAGACTTATTTCTTCTCCCCTTGAAATTATTCAGCATTGCACCACTCATTTGAACTGGAAGATGATGAAACTCAGCTATTCAAGTTCCTTCCACATCCTCTGATTTGCAAAACATAGTTTAGTCCATAGAGCTTTTTATTTCTGTCCTTTATAATCCTTCTACATTTTTCCCCTATCAGGCAGTCTTCACAAAGTGTGTTCTTCAACTGAAAAGAAATGCTCTGGGTTACCTGCAGCTGTTTCTGCAATATTGTATCTCTGGCTTCACTATTGCAAATATTGCCACCCACTTATGACCATTTCCTACTTGGAATATTATTATCCTTTCTAAAACATCAGGTGGCTTATTTTGGATGTTTTTCTTTATAGGAAGGTTTAGTTGTTTGGGTTGGGTTTGGGTTTTTTTTTGTTTGTTTTTTAGTAAGTGGGATCTTGATTTATTCTTACAGGTTTATGCCCTTTACCAAGAAAAGACAGCAGAATCTGTGTATGAGTACATATACGTGAATATATGCACAGGCCATTGAATAAGGGTGGTACAAAGTCTTGGTACTTACAAAATAACCGCGGTGCCTGTGTGTGATATGTGGTTGGTGTGTACTAACATTTCGAAGGCCATGTGGCTGCAGGGCTCTAATTCCCTCTAAAAGCTACATGGGTGCAGACTGTTATCAGTGTAGCTGCACAGGCTGCAGTCCGGGGACTGCTGGTGCTCACCCCTGCCAGAGGTGTGGCAGGACCATGCCCAGCTCCTGCTAGGGCTCCATGGGACGCCAACATGGAGGTTGACAAAAAAGCCTGATTGAGGACACCTGTAATCATGCTGGTTCCCCGTCCTACTGGGCAGGTCTGAGCCGCTTTGCGGTGAAGTAAAACCACTGTACAGCGTCTGCTCTCTGCATCTTGGGATTAAAGTCTCATCTGCACGATCTATGGACCTCAGCAGGCTTTCTCTTCCCAGTCTCTTGAAAATACATGCATACTATCATATGAAGGGCACACTTGTTATATCAAGACCCCATGGCTCTGAAAGAAAAACATGATAGCGCACGGATACATGTTCATCTGAGCATGCATACATAGGCCTGATGCCCATAGCTGTGTGCATTGGTTTCTGGTTCATGGGAACCACCAGCCTGGTACATTGCACCATATTCCCAATGATGCACTACTCCATCCACAAGCACGCTCAAAGGGACTCCCAAGAGCTGATACTGCAGAGATCCAGGAGCTGTGCAGAGCTGAACATCCCCAGCTGGACTGGGGGATTGCTGAAGACAAAGCCCAGCCCCAGTGTGTCCAAGAAGCACCAACCTTGGTGGCTGAGGCTGCACTGATTACTGTGGGTCACCAGTGGGTGTCATTGGGCTCTTTAAGGGGCATAACTTCAAAATAATGTCATGATATAAAATAATTTGGAAAAGGCTGGCTTTGTTTTTGCATCTTTTCTGTAGTAACAACTGTGGGGAGCGTGGGAGAGTCTGTAGGGAGTGTTATCTCATTGCACGTGGGTTTAATTCTGTCACCGCACTGAGCAGTAGAATTTAACATCTATTCATAGCTACACTAGTGACAGTGTAATTAACTAATTAGTAGGGACTAATTGTTAAAAATACAGTATTGCAACCACATGAAATTAAATAGCCTGTGTATTTCTAACCGGGAGAGTTATGAGTCCATGCTTTTTCTCCTTAGGAAACAAACAAACTCCTGAGAAATAAAACCAAACCCAGCAATTCAAAGCAACTGTACACTTCGCTGTGACTAAACCAGGAGCAATAAGAGACTCTGGCAACTGCATAAAGGTCAGGTTTATGGCCTCATGCAAGAAGAAGAGCGTGTAGCCATATGTTCATAGCACCCAGCAGCAGGCAAGATCCCTGCTGGCACCAAGGGCCTGATGCTCTGCCCTCCCCAGTCTGGCATCTTGGCTTTTTGTGTTAAAAGGAAACAGAAGTTACCAACCCTACCCTTCAAACTGAATGGTGCTGGGCTGCCTTTACACCAGCACAAGGAGAGAGTGAGCCCTGCTCAGCTCTGCCTGGCAGCTGTTCAAGCTTCACCCGCTTGCTCCACACGTCAAACCAGAGATGTTGCCAGGGTCTAGGGAAGCAGCTCCCCCCTTAAAAAATACAGCTGTGTTAATGCCAGCTTGGGAGGGTTAGGTTTCCCTGGGAGACCTCTTTCTTTTCCCACACCTTGGCACTGTGACGACTCTCGGGAAAGTTCGGCAAGGGTGAGGCTAGTTGCAGGCAAGAAACAGGAGTCCAGCTGTGCTTTAACCATAGTTTGTGCAGGAGCGAACAAATGGCATCTATTTACAAACCCTTACAGACCTAAGATTTTTTCCCCCACACTGTCTATTTGTTCCTAGTTATGGTTTTATTTTGTGTTTTCAGTGAGCATATAATTACCATGAATTATATAGCAGAACAGGGTGTGTATAAGGCACACCTTGAACAAGCTGGTTCTCATTGGCTTGAGCAATGGCTTGAGAGGTGCTGTTTCCCAAGCACGGCTTCCAAACCCACGGTGTGGGAGGCCTGTGCAGAAAACTGTCTTGGTTTAAAACTTTAACAAGTGACATATCGTACCTCCTGCAACATTGATAGTGCACTCCTAGCTCTTGGCTTAACTAACCGTAGCCCATAGCCTCAAACTAGGACACCCTCCTTACAGCAAACACAGAAACATTAAAGCTCACAAATTAGAATGATGTTAATGCACATGCAGATATTCACTGTCAATCATTTTTAGCAGATGTCTAATAAATCCTTGTTTTCATGTTTGGGCAGGGAAAAGTACCCATCTTGCAGATTTTAAGCCATCACCGTATTTCAGTTTAGCCCTTAGATTATTCTGTTCCAGAAGTCTTTCATGAAGGCATCCCAAAGGCTACAACATGCAAGGTGATTTTAAAATGATGATGTTATCAAAAACTAAAGCAAACAGCTAATCATGCTGGTAGAGTGAGCTCACCTGAATGGAAATCAGTGCTGTTGCTCAAGCCAAAATAAGAGGTAAGTGATTATCATTACAGGCATAGGACTAAAATATATAGGGAATATATGTTGATACTTAGTCTTCCTATTTACTTATTTCTGCATAGATCTGCTCAGTCTAATTAGGTTGCTACAGGAGTGATTTGGAAATTTGTCTGAGAACTTGTTACGGTTACTATTTGTGCTCCTTGCTGACAAAGCAAAATGCAATAAATCCAACCTGCAGCAGTTAGCTTGGGTGGCAGATGGGGGCAGGACATGAAGAAGGCCCAGGGGTGTATACAGAGGATTTCCAGACTGATTCCAACTCCAGTATCTTTCACTACTGGAGTTAAGGTTTTCAGATTGAAGACCTTAAGTCAGTTTTTGTGTTCTGAATTAGCCTATATACCTGGTAAAACAGTGACCACATTTTACTGCTTGATGAACTGTGGGACAAAGTCTTTCCTCGCTTTCCTTTTTCTTCAAGCTGAAGTGCATGATGTTCACGCAGTTCCAACTGAACTGTGAAGCTCCTTGCCACGAGATACCATCAGACCAAAACCCCCAGCGACATTCAAAAGAGACCAAGATCTTTCTGTGTCCTTGTGCGAGGTGCTCCTGGGTTGTACAAGCAGCTGAGTGGTGCTAGTGGCCTGTACTTTGCAATGCAAAGTGATAAATAACAATGATAAATAAACCTCTCGCATAACAAAGTCCAAGCCATGCAGTGAAGAACTGGGATTATAGGAAACTTCTACAGACAAATTTTTATATAATTGTCCACTACAGGTACTTGTCCATGCAGCTTCTGAACTGCCTTTCAAATTCAAGGTGAACCACTCAGACATAGATTAAATTAAGTGCAGCAGCTCATTCACCCAGCAAACTCTCTTGAGATCCATGGAAAGTTTGGTCTGAAGTTGAGCAGAAACAAAAGGAATTGACATAATACTGCTTTTAACTTAGGAGATAATTCCTGCCTGTCCTTGGCCAGACAGCCTATGTGGGCAGTCATTTCATTAGAAAGACAGATTTGCCGTGAAAACCTTTGTGCTGCCTTTTCTCTCTAAGCCTTAAGTAGGGAGGCAACGAGAATAATACATGAATTGTGCCTAAGGCCTGTAGACTCAGAATCCAGATACATACTAATACACATTAATATCCACCACTATCTAATTCACTGTTCAGTCTTCAGCATAGCTACATATATTTCTTTAGAATGCTCAATTAATCATCCTTAATTACACAGACCTTCTTGTATGTTTTCTAACTGATCTATTACTTACAGTATTTCTTTTAACCTGTGGATCATGTTATTTCAAATGAATCTGAACCTTAACCTGTGTTACTGTCATTGGCCACGTGCTGAGCTATCTTCTGTTACCCAGCATGTTTTATAAATTGATTTTTGGGGGGCAAATACTATGATTTATGTACTATGATACAAACCCCTTTTTAGTTACTAATAAAATCTTGTGAAATCTTTTCTAGGAGGACTGAAATTTTCCAGGCTTGATTCAGTTCAAAGTTATACACATAAAAGAAAAAAACCAAAACCTTTTTGTTTTGTTTTGTTAGATGACACAGATAAAGACAAAATATTTTCTTGTTTTATAAAACATCAGTTTTGCCAGTTCCTGTAATTTTATCAAGAATTTAAAAGTTTTGAAGTTTTCCATAAAGCCCAAGCTCCTGCACACCCATAATTATGCAAGAGTAAAATCCTTCAGGATTAATAAGAAAGTGCCCAGCACTCATATTCACAAAGAAAATAGGAAAATTTAGACTAGCCATATCCTAAAGGCTCATAAACCAGAAACACAAAGATAACAATCCAGTACTTGTTGTTTTGCAAAAATATCACTATTTTTAAGCAAAGCTGCTTGAGGTGTGACGTTAGCAAACGTGAATCCTTGTTCCATTCTTCTTCAGAAATGTTTGAACTCTGTCATTGGAAACAGATTGTGCAAGTTGTCCCCAGCAAGTGGCACCTAGTTTTGAAGCATGAAGAAACAGGTTTTGAATCACCAGGCAAATGCTACTGAAATACCTCTCAGTAAGAACGGGCAGGGAAACATTTTGTCACATTCTGTAACTTGTAGGTCCAGCTGGCTGTGGCATGTGCAGCAGTGCTCCTCAGAAAACACATTTTCCACGTTTATTTACGCAATATATGTGTCATGCTTTGACAGCCATGTCAAGGCAGTGTCTACTGGATGCAGAGGGAAGATTATGGCAAAAAGGCACAAACACCATAAAACTTTACCCATGTATTTCCCAGGCTGCAGCAACCAGCAGTTTAGGACCATTCCAATCTTGCCATCGCATTCAGGACACGTTTGATAATCCCCAGGGGACATACATACCTAAAGATGTAGGTGGGTGTAACTCAGTGCTGGCAATGTTGAGTAGTGCTGCCATCTGCATGAGGCTTAACAATAGGTCTCAAAAATCTTGATTACAGTGGAAATAAAGAGTAATTTCACATCCATGAGAGCTGGTTGGCGATCCACCAACAGCCTTCATGCACTGCTTTGTGTCTCACCCACACAACAGCCACCCGGTTTGGCTATTCTTCTACTCTGGGGACAGAGTTCTCTCCTCAGGGTGATGGGGAGCTGGCTACTGTGGGTACTCATGTCAGCATATGCCACACACAAAGCATTAGGTGGCCCTTGCAGTCTGTCCCTGTGCCCCACATGCTCATCACACTTATCACTGGACCCAGGTGGGTGGCCTGGGATGAGTGTCTTCTAGCATGACAGGAGGGCGCTGGAAGTGCTGGTGTCCAGGCAGAGAAACCATGTCATGCCAGAAAGGCATTCCCATGGTCATGGTTGCATGTGGCCAGAGGTTCCTGAAGGCATCTGGTGTCCCATCAGGACCAGGGCTTTAAAAATGTTCTACAAATTGGTTAAGAAAGCAGCATTTAAACTATCTTCAGCCTGTACAATGCTGGCTAACATCCGGTGGTCCAGGGGCTTGAAGTCAGCCTGGCTCTAACGATTTGCTAGCGGTGGGCAGCAACTCCCCTGGCTGTGGTCAGGCTCTCTTGGGGTGGGAATGAAGCCTTTCTGCAGTGGAAGGAGTGGTTTTCCAGCTGCTCCACCTCACCCTTGCGGTCGGTTAGGGAGTGGGTCCTGGGGCTGGCAGTCCCACCCCTCTGCTCTAGCTGGGGAGCGGCTCCTTAGTCTCATCCTTGGTTGACTTCATGGCAGCCCTTGCACAATCCCTGGCACTACTGCCAGGCATCTCTGTTATGTGAACACCCCCAGAGCTCTTATGCACGCAGCTGGAAACAAACTTCAAAGATGCACTGCTTCTGGTCTTCAAAAGAGAGCTGCTGCTGCCCCCAGAGGGGAAGCATTCCCTGGCTTCCCTCCACCCCGGCTTTCCCTTTCCTCTGCCGCACCGTTCGCTTTTCTCTCCTCTGATGTGCAGCTGCCCTTTCAGCCTCTGAGCCTTTAACCTCACCTCATCAGCATGAGGTAGGGACGAATGTATTCCTCCTTTCCCAGTCATTTCCGCCATGGCAGGGGGCTTTGGCAGAGAGGCAGGGTGCATCGGCAAGGTTTCCTCACCCAGAAGCCCTGCAGAAGGACACCCCGCTATTGCTGCTGGCCTCTGCCCCGCTCCTTCGCTGGGGCCAGGAGGACGTGGCGTTTGGGGAAACCGGGCTGGCAGCTGTGTTTGCAATACTGAACAAACATTTACGTTGAAAGGGGCCAGAAGGACTAAGCTGTTTTCTCAGCAAAGCCAATTCTCCCTTTTTTTATTACAAATCTCCTAACAGATTCCCCACCACCACGCCCCTGCCCCCAGAATTCCAGTTCTGTGGAGGTAAGTAAAGAGGAGAAGGCCACAGCCTTTTCAAAAAATAGAATCCATAAAAGCAACCTGTTTCTAACTTCACAGCCAGAGAGTAAAGCTTGAAAATATGAACCACAGGCAAAGCCAAATGCAAAGCGGTGCCGTGGGTGTGTACGTCAGCCAGGTACTGCCAGTGTTGTGTGGCAGCCCTCTGTCCTGGGGACCTTCCCCAGCACCTCCTCTCAAGAAAGCCAGCCCAGGATGTAAGCAATTGTGCTCAAAACTCAGTGAATAAATAGAAGCTCAAGAGGAAAAAAGCTCTAAAATTTTCCAAAAGATCTGACCCCCTTATTTCACCATGAAATGATAGGCTTGGGAGCATGTCCCTCTAATCTGTCTGTTATCTTCAAATTCTCCGGTCCATGGACAGACAGACAGTGTCAGTGATCCCTGCAGTGGAAACCTGTCTGAAAGTGAGCTCTGACAGTCTCAGATCTGTTTTCTCTGGAAGCCTCTCCGGACTAACCTCTTCAAAGTGCAGGAGGGAAGCACCATCTGCCTGCTGGATCAGAGGAAGAGTGAATGCGATTTAATTAAGATGATTGTTGCCCTCCAGTCAGGTTGTTTAAAAATTAATTTTAGCTCTGCTACCCCTTCAATTAAACTCGCAAGCTAGAGGGAGCAATGCACCCTGAAATATTGATTCTGCCTCCCAGATGGCAGTGACCTACATTTGCGGGTGCTCAGCCCATGAGCAAATGCCCGGGATTGTTGCTGCCCTGCCGCACTGCACACAGGAGGAATGATCAAGGTGCTGGTTTGGATTAGAGGCAGAGTTTGACGTGAATCCTGTAATTTCTTTTAAATGCATCATGATTCATTATCTCAGGCAGGATCCCATATCAGGTGCATGAAGAAAGCTTTGTGAGAGGCAAGGTGAGGTTGTTTGATCAAAGCAATGCCCTAGGCAACGTGAGAGTGCTTCCCAGCCTACTACAGCTGGTTTCTGTAAAGGCAGACAGCGCCGGTTCAAGCACTGGAATTAACTGGAAGGAAATTTAGACGTGTTTCATTTTTTCCCCAATATTTTCCCCTCTCAGCTTATCAGTCATGTCAGCCCTACACAACAAGGCATAACTAAAGGCCAAATTCAATTCAGCTTTCATCTACACCTGCAAAGCTTACATCATCTTCACTGGAGGCTTCCTAAGTGTGGCAGACGAGTATTTGGCTAGTAAAACATCAGCCTCGTAGAGATAAAGTCATGAAGGTCTTGGGAAATGCCGTGGTTACTGAGCCCTGCCTGTAGCAGCGCTGATCAGGATGCAGATCTCCTCCAATTAAGTAATGCAGCATGCAAAAAATGGGGAAAAGAATTTGGGAAGGAATTTATGATTTGGGAATAATTTTGACTTCAGCTCTCACCAGTTATATATATTCCATAGTGTATTGCATAATCAGTCATTCCCAAGAGCTGCTGAGCACCTTAAAATTATACACAATAATACAAAACAAACCCTTAAGTGCCTTCATAATGTTAAGGGTCATGAATGTAGTCACTATTTTATGTGTTGTGCCTGAAAGTAATGGCAATTTCTTAGCCCACTAATAGCAAAAGGAGTTGCATATGACATCATCAGAACGCACGCACTATCAAAACGTTTACAGGAGATGCTTGCCAATAAAATTACCCCAGTTATCCTGCGACGGGAGCAAGCTGGCACGGGAGCAAACCTAGGCAGTGCTACGCTGATATGAGCCTGCGAACTCAGCAGTAATGTGGGTTCTTGCAAGTTCCTCTCTAATAATCTAATCGGAGTCATTAAGGAAACCTTTTAAGAACAGCTAGAGATGCCTGGTGACTCTAAGCTTCAAGGACCAAACACTTGTTTTGTTTAGTTTCCCAGACGTGCCCTGCGCTTCACCAGCAATAAATTTGGCTCCGCTACTCAACGTGGTGTTCAACTCGGTGTCACCTTTCCTTCCTGCCAGAAGCCCACCGGACTGGAGTATTAGTAGCACTTTCCAAACAGGATTGCCGAGGCTTAGCATTACATGTAGGACAGGAAATCTCCGCCTGTAAGACTGCACAAAAGCTTGTGTATTTGTGCCTGAATCTGGTGCTCGGCCAACTGCAGGAGAAACTGACTGAGCTAAATAAAGCAAGAGGTAAATAAAGCAAGACATAGGTGATGCAGAGCTCTCCCTGCTCTTAGGTATTCCTGCATGCTGAAGAAGTGCATTTGTAGTGAATGTACTTCCAACTTCTGCATCTCATTTATGCCTTTTGCAGCAATGTAAGGCTCTGAATTAGCAAAGTAAACACACATCTTCAAGCATGTCTTTAACAAAACAAACCGAAACGCTTTGAACCTGGCCCTACACTTCACGGCAGGCTGGGCAGATGTTTGATGATACACCCCTGAACTATGTCCTAGGTAAGAGCATGCTTTGGCCCATCTGATCTGGTTCGTCTTTAATGAGCCCCTGAGAACTCCAGCCCCCACTGGAAACTGACAGGCAGAACAGGAGTTAAAGCCAAGAGAGTGAGAAGATTGTTTTTTAGGAAATAATCCTTGGTTGAAGGGGAAGGGATTTGGAAAGGTTGGAGCCCATGCTGGTGCAATAACCTCGGGTTTC